>JAJJHQ010006256.1:507366-1014059 GCA_021223825.1 Drosophila ironensis
ATAGTTAGAGGCCCTCCTGTTGATTTCGTGGTCTTCGATTCACCAAACAGATTCGAAACTGTGATTGGCTCTCTTGTTGTTTTCAAAGTTGATTTAGTTGTATCGCCAAAGATATTGGGAATAGTTAGAGGCCCTCCTGTTGATTTCGTGGTCTTCGATTCACCAAACAGATTCGAAACTGTGATTGGCTCTCTTGTTGTTTTCAAAGTTGATTTGGTTGTATCGCCAAAGATATTGGGTATAGTTAGAGGCCCTCCTGTTGATTTCGTGGTCTTCGATTCACCAAACAGATTCGAAACTGTGATTGGCTCTCTTGTTGTTTTCAAAGTTGATTTAGTTGTATCGCCAAAGATATTGGGAATAGTTAGAGGCCCTCCTGTTGATTTCGTGGTCTTCGATTCACCAAAGAGATTCGAAACTGTGATTGGCTCTCTTGTTGTTTTTAAAGTTGATTTGGTTGTATCGCCAAAGATATTGGGTATAGTTAGAGGCCCTCCTGTTGATTTCGTGGTCTTCGATTCACCAAACAGATTCGAAACTGTGATTGGCTCTCTTGTTGTTTTCAAAGTTGATTTAGTTGTATCGCCAAAGATATTGGGAATAGTTAGAGGCCCTCCTGTTGATTTCGTGGTCTTCGATTCACCAAACAGATTCGAAACAGTGATTGACTCTCTCGTTGTTTTTAGAGTTGATTTCGTTGTATCTCCGAAGATATTGGGAATAGTTAGAGGCGCTCTTGTTGATTGCGACGGCTTTGTTGCACCAAACAGATTCGAAACAGTGATTGGCTCTCTTGTTGTTTTTAAAGTTGATTTTGTTGTATCCCCAAAGATATTTGGAATAGTAAGAGGCATTCTTGTTGTTGTTGATGGTGACGTCTTTGTTGCACCAAACAGATTCGAAACAGTGATTGGCTCTCTTGTTGTTTTTAAAGTTGATTTTGTTGTATCTCCAAAGATATTGGGAATAGTTAGAGGCCCTCCTTCGTTGTTATTCGGATTACTAACATAAACCGGTTTTCTTGTTGTTTTTGGTGGCCTTGTCCGTGAAGTTAACTTATTTGGATTGGTAAGATTAAGCGGTTTCCTTGTTGTTTTTTGTGGCCGCGTCTCTGAAGGTACCTTATTCGGATTAGTAATATTAAGCGGTTTTCTTGTTGTTTTTGGTGGTCTCGTCCCTGAAGGTACCTTATTCGGATTAGTAATATTAAGCGGGTTTCTTGATGTTGTTTTTGGTGGCCGCGTCCCTGAAGGTACCTTATTTGGATTAGTAATATTAAGCGGGTTTCTTGATGTTGTTTTTGGTGGCCTCGTCCCTGAAGGTACCTTATTCGGATTAGTAATATTAAGCGGTTTTCTTGTTGTTCTTGGTGGCCGCGTCCCCGTTGGTACCTTATTTGGATTAGTAATATTAAGCGGTTTTCTTGTTGTTTTTGGTGACTTTGTTCTCGTCCCTGAAGGTACCTTATTCGGATTAGTAATATTAAGCGGGTTTCTTGATGTTTTTGATTTCGTCCCTGAGGGTACCTTATTCGGATTGGTAATATTAAGCGGATTTCTTGATGTTTTTGATGAACTTGATTTCGTTCCTGAGGGTACCTTATTCGGATTGGTAATATTAAGCGGTTTTCTTGTTGTTTTTGGTGGCCTCGTCCCTGACGGTACCTTATTCGGATTGGTAATATTAAGCGGGTTTCTTGATGTTTTTGATGAACTTGATTTCGTCCCTGAGGGTACCTTATTCGGATTGGTAATATTAAGTGGGTTTCTTGATGTTTTTGATGAACTTGATCTCGTCCCTGAAGGTACCTTATTCGGATTGGTAAGATTAATCGGATTTCTTGATGTTTTTGATGAACTTGATTTCGTCCCTGAAGGTACCTTATTCGGATTGGTAAGATTAATCGGATTTCTTGATGTTTTTGAGGAACTTGATTTCGTCCCTGAGGGTAACTTATTCGGATTGGTAATATAAACCGGTTGTTTTGTTGTTTTCGGTGTTCTAGTAGTTTTGTCCCCAAGTAGTTCCTTATTCAGATTGGGAATTTGAAGCTCTTCCCTGGATGTTTTCGGAATTCTTGTTTTGCTCGTCCCTGAAGGTACCTTATTCGGATTGGTAATATGAACCGGTTGTTTTGTTGTTTTCGGTGTTCTAGTAGTTTTGTCCCCAAGTAGTTCCTTATTCAGATTGGGAATTCGAAGCTCTTCCCTGTATGTTTTCGGTATTTTTGTAGTTTCGACACCGAATCGATCCTTGTTTGGATTGTTAATGTGAAGCTCCCCTTGTGTTTTTGATATTTTTATAGTGTTGGCCCTAATATTTCGATAAAGAAGGGAATTCTTTATTTTTGTTTTTTTCCGTCTTCGGGTTATGTTCCCTGCTAAATCCTTTTTATTCGGAATGGTAATATAAAACAATTTGCGGGTTATTTCCCGTTTAGGCAATACCCCGTATTTTTTCCATAATGGAGCTCTTCTTCTTCTCCTCTTTTCTATCGCAGAATCCATAAATAAATTTGGCATTACTATTAATTCTCTAGGATCTTTCATTTTTTTTCCTGTTATGGCTTCGCTAGTTCTATTTGAAGATTTTGTTGTCATTTTTTCAGATTTCCCCGAATCCTGTGGTGGGTCTGTATTCGATCCAGTTTCGAATTGATCTGTCTCTTGGTTTTCAGATCTGGCTTCAGATCTAGGATGATCAAAGAAGAAAAAAACGTAAAAGAACACCAAGAGTTGAAAAAAATGCACTAATATCACAGTAATCAGGATAATTAGTAGAAATTTTGTTTTCATTCTAAACATGCAAATACAAAAAATTTAAAATACTTCTTCATTAAAAATTTAAATCAAAGCACACTCTGTCTTAGAAAATATAAAGTACAATTACTAGGAATATGCATCATAAATTGTAGACAAAGAATTAGAATTTATTGTAAATACCGTACCAAAAAAATAAACAGAATCGGGTGATTCGATCAGACGATTGATTTGTTGCGACAGTTGCACCAATATGTTCTTCGTGATTCTTTGCTCTTCTAATCATAGGTATTAGTTTAGTAACTCTAGAAAATAGGACCATCCAAACACATTGACAATATGTTAAACTTGTATGACTTTTGAGACTTTTGTAAAAGACGCCAACTGATTGGGAATTTTAAAGCGTGTATGCTTGTCTTAAGGTTCTTATCTTCAATTGAGAAAGCCATAACCAAAGCCTCTATCGTCGTATTCGACATTGGCCTTCATTTTCTTATATTTATTACAGATTATTTAAATGGATTGTTTTCACTTCCTGTGATTTTGCTCTCTTAGGTTTTACCTGCATTTAGCACTGTTGTGACTCCGGTCTGATTCAGATTGTGATACACAGTGTGATCCAGTTTCTTATAGATCTGTTTCCAGGTTTTCAATACTAATCAGCTCGAATTTCTTGAATTTCAAATGGGCTTCAGATAGACCAGTGCCATGTCATATGTAAAGGACTGTGGGTCGTACAACATGTGAACGATCGATCTCCTTATGGGAAAGTCGTGGTAGTGCGGCAGGCAGAATTGATTACTGTCATACATCTTACAGTCATTCGGCTCGTTGAGATTGTGCTCTCCCAAGCGAAAGGAAATCCTGTTGGCCAAGGGAAATCACTTTTATTATTCGAATTCATATGTTAAGCAATACTTATAGTGTGATTCTTATGCAGTGAGCAGCGGTCAAAACAAAATCCGCATTCGAATTGTTACCTAAATATTTTGTTATAAACCCCGTTCTCAAGAAGTATCAACCACGGGCACGATCCCATCTCGATATCTTTGCCGTGTATAACTTTGGTGAGCGGATCTGTAACATGACGTTCGCTTGAAGGTTATTCGATTGTAAGGGACAGGGCAATAACACATATAATTGCAAATTTTTTACCCTTATCTGCTGGCCATATTAATTATATTATTTTGAATATACAGGCTCTCAGGTTACTCGAGACGCTGCTAAGCTTCAACAGTTAAAGCCTTTACATACGAGCACTGCATTTTTGCCTCGCTTTACTGCGACTAACAAAGATAATATTGCCATAAAAATTCGAATATATTGCAATAAAATAGGGCAAGAAAACCGCGACATCTTGACCCACACCATATCCACAGCGCAGTTCATAAGCAGCAGGTGGAGAAAAAGAGGATCCTGCCGGTTCATCGCTGGCTTTGTTTTGGTTATGCGCAATTTCGCTAATGGAAGAAAACGCACCAGGATATCAAGACTAGGATAAGATTGAAAGATACTTTAACGGGTTTCTTGGGGACTCCAAGAAACCAGAACTGGACAGGATGGTTTTCAACTGAATAAGTCAAATTATATGTGTGAAATAAGTCAAGATTTACTGCGAACCGAAGGCCTTAGCTGCTCTGGCTCTTAAGCATAAGTTAGCTCTTAGTTTTAAACTATTTGTTAGATAAATAAATATACAATGTGTGAAATTGTACAATACAAAGATTCTCCGTTGGTCTCATTCCTAATTAAAATTGAATATATTTGCTTGGTAAATTATTTCCAACATGTTCCTAGTCCTAAGAGAATAAATTTAGCCAACAAAATGCTATTCCAGCATAAAGGGCTCCACGCAGTTTTTGATCTTTTTTACACTCCTCTCCGCCGGGCGTATGTTCAGGCACTGCCCGAAGATGATAAAGTCCATATTGCCCATCCTAATCCCGAAGATGCACTCGCTCTTCGGCACCGTCCTGATCCGGTTGTCCGTCCCAAGCAGCTTCAGCACATTCTTGGTGTCCATCAGGCAGATACCGGCCAGGCCCTGCAGCGTTTGGCACTTGGACTGGATTACCTTTAACTTGGCCCCGTGCAGGTCCAACTTGACCAGCTGCCTGCTGAATTCCTCGTATCGCGGCTCGTGGACCTGGGGCACTAAGCTCCCCTCGTCGAGATGCAGGTGCTCCCGGGCATATCCCTTCCAGAGCCGATGCAGCGGCAAGGCCTGTTCGTAGCTCATCTGTTTGGTGGGCAGCGTGTTGAGGCCCAGGCGGGCATACTCCCTTCGGCTCAAGGTGGTCGATTTGTGGGCTCTGCGCTTCCGGGAGAGCTGCTTCTTGCTCTTCGAACCGTCCAGCATGGTGATGTGGTCCGTGTTGATGTTGACATTGCAACGCTGGTGCGGGATCACCAGATCTGTAATGAACTCCGTCAGTTCCATGGTAGCGTGGTCCATTTTCAAAAACCAAATAAAGTGTGCCCAGATGGGACTACAAGTGTTTGCCAGTCTCCGGGTTTATGCGTCGCTCAGTTTGTGAACTAAATGGAAAGTGGAAGTAGTAGGTATAATTTCCCTATGCAGTCCTCGATAAACCAGAAAACTACTCCGTGCGATAGCCACGCTTAGCTGACCAACTCACGAACTTATATCGCACGGCATAAACGGTGGCCAGCTGTTCTGTCATTTGGGAGAATGTTTCGCCTGTTGAGTAGACGTTTCTATTGCAAAGCTGCAACCAAGCCGCATGAGAAACCCGGCAAATTGGACTTCAAGCAGCTGACGCATCCCAGCAAGGTGCCCCAAACGCCAGTGCCGACCGCCTTTCCGGCCACCAGCACAGGGCCACACATCGAGCTCGACCGGAAGAGCATCCAGCTGCTGGAGCGCCTGTCCCTGGTGGACCTGGACAGCGACAGGGCCCTGGCGACGCTGAGGAGCAGCATCCAGTTCGCGGACAAGATTGGCCACATCAACACCGAGCACGTGCGACCCCTCTACACGGTGCTGGAGCAGCAGCAGCTCCAGTTACGCAACGACCAGGTGACGGAGGGCGACTGCCGTGCCCGGGTCTTGGCCAACGCCAAGGTCACCGACGAGGACTACTTTGTGTCCCCGCCGGGCAACATTCCCCTCGAGCAATGAGCCGCGTTCAGCGGTGCCTCAAGTCGCTCGCCTCCGCCGGTTTCCTTAGCCTGGAGAACAACCAATTGGAGTTGCTCGCCCACGGCCAGGCCTATGCCGGACTTTTGCGGCGGCAGTGGCAGAGTCTACGCCCTCTGGCCGCTCACCTCAACAGCACCAGTGAGTCCGGGGCAGCGAGCAAGCAGCGCTTTTCCTTCGCCCGCAGCCAGCAGTTCGCTGACAACTTTAAAGCGCTCCTCGACAAACATCCCAGAAAGGCCAAGTGCCCCACCCTCCTCAAGCACCAAAGCAATTCCTCCGGCCTCGCGGGCAATTCCCTCTTTAGCATTAAGTCGGCCGGCACCACGCTGACCACAGATTTCCTGGTGGAACCTCAGCGCGCCCGCGAACACTTCTACAACGTGCAGCGCGAGAGCAAGATCTGGTGGATGCGGCTCTCCTCGAATCCCAGTAGGTATCGCATCGTCCCCTGCGACCTGCCGGAGGAGATCGATCCCCAAGAGTGCCAGGCCATTGACATTACATCCGGTTTCGGGGAGGCGGGCGCTGTGACCGTCGAGCAACTGAGTCTGGTAACCATTAAATCCGACCCGGCCCTGCGGCTGCCCGATGCGCGAACAGGCGATGCCGTGGTACCCACGGTCATTCGATCTGTTATTGAGCTGGAAACGGCGACCTGCGGTAAGGGCATCAATCCGTTATCATTTAGGTTAACTAAAATCCATTTTTGACCCACAGCCCTGCTCTTGGATGGCTGTGATCATGGCCGCGAAAGCCAATCCCTTTTGCTGAACCGAATCCTGGCACCCTATCAATGCGGAATTGCCTGCCTGAGCAAAGATGCCGATCTTTCCGATGACCTAAACGATCTCTGCCTGCACTTGACGCACGTCCTGCAAAACGCTGGACTGCGACTCTGTCGAGGCAACGGCTTTGCCTCAACTAAGGAGGCATCGATACTGAAAGATCACTTGGGCGAATCCGATATGCTGGGCGTTCCCTACACCCTGCTCCTAAACGATGAAACCCTAAAGAATGGATTGCTGCAGCTGCGGAGCCGCGACACCATGCTAGCGGAGACCATACACATCAGTGATGTACCGGACTATTTATTAAACTTATTTATATCCTAAAAACATGTCACATAAAGTCACAGAGATATTGCCGGAAATTATAGAGTAGTTTTTGCTTATTTGGATTGGCAAAGGCTAATTGTTTCCTTGGATTCAACCTTCTTGCATGTTTCATTATAATTGTTTTGTTTTTATGGATTGTCGTATTTTTTTCCCCACCCGGGGCTACTCTTCTTATCCTGTTTTTCATCGCATTATCCATAAATGGATTAGGTATTAATAATCGGTCCCTAGCTTTCATAATTTTTCCTGTCCTCTTTGAAGATTTGTTTATAATTTTTCCAGAGGTCCCTGAATCCTGGGGTGCGTCTCTATTCGACCGAGTGTGCAATTGATATCCACCTTGAATTTCGGATCTAGCTTGACGATCAACGCAGAACACGTTGGGGGCCCCTAACGGCTTCGAAAAAGGTATCAATATAGCAGTAATCAGGATAAAAACCAGAAATTTTGTTCTCATTCTAAAGAAGCGCATATACAAAAAATTTTAAGTAATTTCAATTTTAAATCAAAGCACACTCTGTCTATACATGGAATCCAAATTTCAGATAAAAAACAATAGTTTATTCTGAATTCCGTATCCTCTTTTTTTATTTTTATTATTATAACATTTAAATATAAAACACGTTGATCAGCCAATTTTATGGCTATAAAACTTGGAGCATGAATACATTAACAGGACTCGAGAGATATTGCGTCCTTTTGTCGAGAGATCACCGAGGTGTCTTCGCTTCAGTCTTCTTCGAGTATTGTGGTTGGCTAAAGACGCAGCTAGATGGTTGGGATGAGCTGTGAGGCGTTCGTTATAACGACTCAAGTGTGGGTTGATCTGCTCTCTGAATGCTCTCTCTTGCTAGGGAACATCGATCCGATGATTGATGAGTTGCGAGATGTTTGTCGTAATACCTTGCTCTTCTAATCATAGGTATTGTTTTAGTAACTCTAGAAAATAGGACCATCCAATCGCATTGTTAAAACTTTTAACTTGTGTATTTGAGACTTTTGTGAAAGACGCAAAGTGATTGGGAATTGTTAAGCGCGTATGCTTGTTCACAGCTTTTTATCTTCAATTGGGAGGCCTTCATTTTTTATATTTATTTCAAACTTTTTAAATGGATTGTTCGCACAGACTTCACGGATTTTGCTGTCATAGGATTAACCTGACTTCGGTCTGATGTAGACTGTNCTGATTTAGACTGTGATACACATTGTGATCCACATTTCAGCACTGGGCTACAATGGGCTACTCCAAATAGGAGGAAATTTCCAAGGATAGCAAGGCTAGGAAAAAACTTACTTATTAACGATGTACCGGACTATTTATTAAATATATTTAAAAACTGTCGCATAAAAACGTCACATAAAGTCGCAGAGATATTGGCGGACATTAAAGCCGACAACCTTGCCAATTTGGAGAACAAACTCTAGGCCCACGGTGCACTGCAGCCGGGCCGACCCGTCCATGATATTCTGCTCGCCGGAGACAAAGCTTAGCAGCTTGAGGTGCACCAAGGTGGAGATCTGGGAGAGCAGGTTGCAGGTCAAGCCCACTTTCTCCTCGAGGATGGCATAGAAAATGGCCAGCAGGCGGTCTATGCTGAACGATTTGGGCCCCAGAGCGGTGGACATTTTCTCAGTGGTCTGGAATTGGTTTTACTTGGTGATCAGACGGAAAGAGGTATGCCAGGGCATCGCACTCACCTTGGCTCTGGCGTTGACCGTCTGCATCCGCTTGCGTTGCTTCCCATGGTGCTTCACAAATAGTCGCTTGTCCTGATTGGCTGCATTGTGGCTCGCCAGGAAGGCGGCAATGAGCAGATATTTGGCGTAGTAGGGCAGCTCCAGGGACTGGGCCAATTTGCGGACGCTCTGGTCCTCAACATCCGCCGAGCCCTCGGCCTCCTCCAGGGGCTTTTCAATGCGCATATAGATCTGGGTGAGGGCCGACCTGAGCGGTCCGGCAATGTGTCGCCAAAGGCGGGAAATGTCCGTGGCCTCGACCGTGCCGTCCAAAACGGGCTCCAGGTAGGTCACAAAGCATTTCCTGGCGGTTAGCTGCAGCTCGGGCACCTCCCGGCAGGCCTTGTAGAAAACGCTCAGAAAGATGTTCAGGTAGTTGTTGTAAAAGTCCTCCGTCATGGCCTCCTTGAAGATGGCCAGGCGCTGCGGCTCGCTGGCCAGTTTCTCGACAAACTGGCCGCGCACCCGCTCGAAGTCGGAGCCCAGAATCCGCTGCGTGTCGGCCTTGTTGTACTGGGCCAAGTGCAGGCTGATCACCTCGCTCAGTCCAGTTTTGTTGTAGAACTTCTCGAAGGGCAGCTGCGACAGCAGGACGACGCAAACGTTCAGCCTCGTGAGCTGCTGCAGGCGCAGCAGCACGGGCAGCACATTGGCTTCCATGTCGCGCAGTCGCTCGGCATTGTCCACGACGATGAGGAAGCCCGGCGGCTTGCGCTTCCCCTCCGGTTCGGTGGCATAGCCTCGCAGCTGCTCCACAAACTCCAGCATGTTGTCGGCCTTGACCGGCGCCTCCATGTCCGCCGCCAGCGCGTCCAGCACGTTCTCCAGCAGTATCTTGGTGGTGTAGCACTCGATGGCGTTCACATGGGCGCTGTGCAGCTTCTGCCGCTTGTGGCACTCCCTCAGCAGGGCTCGTGTGAGGGCTGTCTTGCCTGTGCCGCTGTGCCCGAAAAGATGGATGGCCGGCGGATAGGTGTCCTTGTAGTCGCCGATCATCTGGCAGAGGGCTAGGATGGCCTGCTCCCGGCAGGGAAACTGCAGCTCCAGAGCCGCTATGACGTCCCAATTCTCCTGCTCCATTGTTTACTTGTTTACAAGCACTCGAAGACGATTGGGCGCCAAAAAGTCGTCGATCACCTGGCAACGCTTCTCGGGCGGTCATCGAAAGTGTTATCGGTTGGCAATCGATTGTGCGGAGGAAACCGGGCCATCACTAACGGCGATACTTTTGCTCCACTTCGGGTGATTAAATTGTGCATTTTTACCTTCCGGAAGAAGGGCTTTCAACACGGGTTCCCCCCCACAGCGCATGAAAACCTAAGCGAGCTCTCCAACCCCCCCGCAGAAGGCTAGCTTAATCGTGTAGACGGCCCAGAGTCCGCGATTAAACCTAGAGCACCGATCCGACAGCGAACGGAAAACGCCCACTCGAACGGAAAAGTCCGGCGAACCGAGAATTCGGCATTCCAAGTGCATTTAGCAGCCCCCCACGATGGCCGAGACCTACACGTTTGGCACCTCCCTGGCCTCCATCACCTGCCACGCCTGGAACAAGGACCGCTCGCGTAAGTAACCCGCCCTGGCTTACTCATCCACGGCCGTGACTCACTGTGCTGCATTGCTTTTTTGTGGGCTACCCGCAGAGATTGCCTTATCGCCGAACAACCATGAGATCCACATATACAGCCGCGACGGCGGCGACTGGAAGCTGGCGGACGTGCTCAACCAGCACGATCTGCGGGTGATGGGCATCGACTGGGCGAAGAACACCAACCGGATTGTGAGCTGTGCCGCCGACAGGAATGCGTACGTTTGGACGCAGGGCGAGGACGGGAAGTGGAAGCCGACGCTGGTGCTGCTGCGCATCAACAGGGCGGCCACTTGTGTCAAGTGGTCGCCGGCGGAGAACAAGTTCGCCGTGGGCTCCGGCGCCCGCCTCATCTCCGTCTGCTACTTTGAGTCGGAGAACGATTGGTGGGTGTCGAAGCACATCAAGAAGCCCATCCGTTCGACGGTCACGTCGCTCGACTGGCACCCCAACAATGTGCTCCTCGTGGCCGGCTCCACGGACTACAAGGTTCGCGTCTTTTCGGCCTTCATCAAGGACATCGAGGAGCCGCCCTCGCCGACGCCCTGGGGCAATCGCAAGCCCCTGGGCCAGCTGATGGCCGAGTTCCGGAACTCGCAGACCTCCGGCGGCGGGTGGATCAACAGCGTGAGCTTCTCCAGCGACGGCAACAAGGTCTGCTGGGTGGGGCACGACAGCTGCGTGAACATTGCGGACGCAACCAACGGCAATGCCGTCGTTCGCTGCCGCACCGGCTACCTGCCCTTCCTCTCCTGCGAGTGGGTCTCCCCCACCGCCGTCGTGGTGGCCGGCTACAGCTGTGTGCCGCTCCTCTACGGCCTCACCGGCGACGGGAAGCTGGTGCTGAGCGGCAAGCTGGACAAGTCGCAGAAGCGCGAGGCGAGCGGCATCACGGCCATGCGCATCTTTCAGTCGATGGACCGCAACATGCGCACCGAGAACACCGACACGGTAGTGGACTCCATCCATCAGAACGCCATCACCAGCGTCCGTCTGTACGCCGGCGACAAGGCGAGCGCCAGCAAGGTCTCCACCTCGGGCGTCGACGGGCAGCTGGTCATCTGGAGCGTTGAGCAGGGCGGCATCAACGGCGGCATGCGCAACCTGCAGATCTAGGGGGGAGCCCGGGGAACTAGGGCTCCTCTGGACCGACTCTAGGGTAACGTGTTATTGTCTGTTAGCGAGTGTGTTGGCCTGGCCAGGTGCGCAGTATTTGCCAAAATGTTTTCCAAAATCGCTTTCCCCATTGTTTTGTACCGTGTGAGAAAGCTTTTTACATAAATTAACCGAAGAGATTGTTCTTTTCTGATACTTCCAAAATGGTTCCGAAAGTCTGTGTGTATGTTTTAATGTGTTTCACCTTTATAGCAAACTGAATAAAATGTTTTTTATTCGAAAAATCTAAATCAGATCTCTGCTTATGGGGTATACTTTGGATTTCGCCACTCTTTTTATAGATTTTCAGAGTTTATGTTGCTGAGCTGGTAAATATGTCGAATCTATTAAAATCCGATGGAGTTTTAATAGATTCGAAATATTTTACCAGAAAAAAAGGCCCTAGGAGCTTAGTTATATTCATTTTAATGGCAAATACAAATTTATTAATTTAAAGTTGAGATTTGTCTATACATTTAAAAAGTATATATTTTTAAAACCCCAATTAATCAATATTGTTGAATACTGCTCAGTTGCTTAATAATCTATTAATCATGGCACATATTTGTTAGCCCCAAAGTTAGTTGTTCAAACTTTAAACTTTAATACCTAAAAATTTTAACAATGCAGCGATTTTGAGAGTTGTACAGTTGTCTATCGATAACCATCGATATCAAGCAACCCGCCCACCTCTAAGAATCAGACCGGCGAGATTTCGGGTTCTCCAGAAGATTTACGTAAAGCCTGAAAACACCGGAAACACTGCCCCAGTATGTCCCGCCACCTGCAACGCTTGCTGGGGGGCAGCTTTCGCCGCTGGACCCAACAGCCGGCAGTGCGTCACTTTGCCGCTCCCACGGATCCCACAAAGGGCAAGGGCCCGATCTCCTGGAGGAGTCTGGCGGTCATTGGGGCCCTGGGGGCCGGTGGCCTGGGCTTCATGCTGTACGTGAAGAGCGAGAAGGACGAGGCGCGGATGAAGGAGCGCAAAAGGCAGCTGGGCAAGGCGGCAATCGGTGGGCGATGGGAGCTGGTGGACTCTGAGGGGGCGGTGCGCAAGTCGGAGGACTTCCTCGGCAAGTGGCTGCTCATCTACTTTGGCTTCACACACTGCCCGGACATTTGTCCCGACGAGCTGGAGAAGATGGCCGCCGTGGTGGACGAAGTGGGTGCGTTCAAATGGGATTTTTCATGGAAAAACAATTTCCCAAACTCTATTTTGTTCTTTTTTACAGAAAAGTCCCCTCAAACGCCGCCTGTGCAGCCGATTTTCATCACCGTGGACCCGGAGCGCGACTCCAAGGAGGTGGTGGGCAAATACGTGAAGGAGTTCTCCCCCAAACTGCTCGGCCTCACCGGGACCGTGGACCAGATCCGCAACGTGTGCAAGGCCTTCCGGGTGTACTTCAGCGCCGGGCCGCGGGACGAGGACAACGATTACATCGTCGACCACACCATCATCATGTATTTAGTGAACCCGGACGGGGAGTTCGTGGACTACTACGGCCAAAACCGGGACAAGGACCAGTGCGTCGCCTCCATCCTGGTCAACGTCGCCAAGTGGAACTCGCTGAACAAGAAGGGCTGGTTCA
The DNA here is from genome assembly GCA_021223825.1 of Drosophila ironensis. Lineage (NCBI taxonomy): Eukaryota > Metazoa > Arthropoda > Insecta > Diptera > Drosophilidae > Drosophila > Drosophila ironensis. The sequence continues at coordinate 520,476 of JAJJHQ010006256.1, forward strand.
GCTAGGCGAGACAGAGTTGAGGACAAATGTTGATTCGTTGTACTTTACACTTACCCGTAACGCTTACGCATAGAAAACAAATATTAAAAAAAACGTTTTAAAAACACAGGGTGTACTCTAAATTTGTATTTATAAAATTAAACAGAATTTGGAGAAATATGAGCTCTTAATTTTTATGTTGGCTAATTCTATTTGCCTATCTTTGTTGTCAGGATATTCAAAACTTTAAAGGCGTCAAAATAAACTATATAAAATTATTCCCAGAAAGATCAAAATCAATAATGTCTAAAAATAATAGTTGTTGTTGCTCCTTGTTGGTTATATTTAAAAGTAGCTTAACACTAAAGTTAGAATAAGTTATTTTTCTTTTCTAAATATTTATCAATATTAACTCTACAATTATGAACAACTTTTAAGTAGAGATGCTGTAAATAATATATAATAAAATATTTATTTAATCCGGTTTTGTTGCTCGTATCCATTGAATTTATATCGAATTTCTTTCTTGGCTGCAATTAAACAGATTTAATATTGGTAAAAACTCTTTTATTATTGATTAAATGATTTTGTTTTTATATATTTGCATACCTTCAGAATAATATATTGTATTCCATGTTAAATTAATGTGAATACGTGTTAAGAGCTAAGCTGAAAAATTAATATTTGATTTTCTTTGCAATTCTTATATTCATTTTATTTTTATTTATTTTTATACCTTCACAATAATATATTTTATTTGAGCTTGTATTAATAACAATACGGGTATAAAGTTTTCGGAACTTAATATATAATTTCCTTTTTTTGTTTGTAATTTTTGTATAATTTTTCCATATTTTTTGGTATGCAAACATACCTCAAGAATCATTTAATATCTAATTATTTAAATAACACAGCAAGCACAGGTAAACACAGAGTTGGCAGCGCCCGTAAATTGTGCATTTTTCTGTTCCCCGAGTGGGCAGCTCTTTTCGCGTGTAGTGCTGCGTGGATGTTGCCAATAAAGTTGTTTTCTCGCAACAAATAAAGAATAAATACAAGATGGTGCGTGCCAAGCGGAGGATGGCCAGCAAGTGGGGATTTCCCAGGGCCCAGCTCGAATCCCAATGATTTTGGCGGGCTCGCACGCCCTGCGGAAATCCCCACCCAAACATAACCTAGAAAGCGGCTTATATTTTTGTGCTAATATTTCGTATTCCGTGTTGTTTTCCCCCCCCCACCCCCACCCACAGCGGCCGCTGATGCTCCAGGGACACGAGCGTTCCATCACGCAGATCAAGTACAACCGCGAGGGCGACCTGCTCTTCTCCTGCTCCAAGGACCAGAAGCCCAACGTTTGGTACTCCCTCAACGGCGAGCGCCTGGGCACGTACGATGGCCACCAGGGCGCCGTGTGGTGCCTGGACGTGGACTGGGAGAGCCGCAAGCTGATCACCGGCGCCGGCGACATGACCACCAAGATCTGGGACGTTGAATACGGCACGATAATCGCCTCCATTCCGGCCAAATCGTCCGTGCGCACCAGCAACTTCAGCTTCTCCGGCAACCAGGCGGCCTACTCCACCGACAAGGCGATGGGCCAGAGCTGTGAGCTCTTCATCATCGACGTACGCAGCGCCGACTCCTCCCTGGCCGAGCAGACGCCCACGCTGCGCATCCCCATGACCGAGTCCAAGATCACCTCCATGCTGTGGGGCCCCCTCGACGAGACCATCATCACGGGTAGGCCCTCCGGCAGGCAACAGAACCTAATCTGACTAATTTTCAACCGTTTGCAGGCCACGACAACGGCAACATCGCCATCTGGGACGTCCGCAAGGGCCAGAAGGTGGTGGACTCGGGGAGCGACCACACCGCCGGCATCAACGACATGCAGCTGAGCAAGGACGGCACCATGTTCGTGACCGCCTCCAAGGACTGCACCGCCAAGCTCTTCGACTCGGAGTCGCTGATGTGCCTGAAGGCCTACAAGACGGAGCGGCCGGTCAATTCGGCTGCCATCAGCCCCATCCTGGATCACGTGGTGCTGGGCGGCGGACAGGACGCCATGGAGGTGACCACCACGTCGACCAAGTCCGGCAAATTCGACTCGCGCTTCTTCCACCTGATCTACGAGGAGGAGTTCGCCCGCCTGAAGGGACACTTCGGTCCCATCAACAGTTTGGCCTTCCATCCGGACGGCAAGAGTTACGCCTCCGGCGGCGAGGACGGCTTCGTGCGTGTGCAGACCTTCGACAGTACATACTTTGAGAACATCTTCGAGTAGTCGGCCATCCAGTAGTCTGTAGTAGCCACACGGGCGGCGCACCTTTGCTCCTTGGCATCTTCGTTGGCTGCAGCATGTTCGTGGGCTTAGGAAACTTTCAAATATACGCGAGAACGAAACGGAACGCCCCCACCTCGTTTATTGGCTAACATTTATTGGATTAAAGCGGCAACGTGAATATATTCGAGTGGGTTCTATGTTGTATCTCCGATCTGTGATCTGCTTTCTGGATTCTAGAAGAAGGAACGTTTCTTTTGCTTGAGCACCACCTGCTGGCCCTGCATGGCGGCCCATTGGGCGGGCGTGGGCAGGCATCCCGGCGGTGGCGGCGGCACCACCACCGACCCGTTCGCCGCCCGTGTCACCTCCGCCCGGGGATCCAGTTGGAGAACCCGCGAGGCAGCGGCCCCGGCGGAGGTGCTGGGCCCGGCGAGCCCATAGCCAGGCGCCGCCTGCTGGTGGTGGCTGATCATGCCGTAGTAGTGGTTCTGCGAGTACTGAGGAGCCGGCGGGTGTCCTGCGGCGCCGCCAGATCGCTGGCTCTCCTCGTAGGACGGTGGAGGGGCGCGCTGGGCAAGGAGAACACTGTAATGCAAGCTTTTCCCCTTTAAGTCGTGCTCACCATGGCCATGTCCTCGCCGGCGTTGGGGTATATGTGCGCGGGGGCACTGGGATTGGCCTTCTGGGGCTTTGACATCTTCTGGTTTGTCCTTTGTTTACTTGAAACTTGTGTATCACCGTGCAGAGTTACCAGCTCTTGCGCATATAACTGCCCCCCGCTTGTTGGAGCTCTATCGTCAATAATAATAATAATATAGGGGGCGGAAACACCCTCTGCCCTGACGCATGCCAACACACCCCTCTCTCGATAAGGGAACAAAACTGAAATCAAATAATAATTCCCTATACCATACATCGGCTTGAATGTCTGGCATCTCTACGGCTGGTTTGACAACACTGCGATCAGCTGATGCTTCCAGTCCCGGGAAGAAGAAGAGGAAGAGCGGCGTGATAATTTGTTGGCCTGGCCAAAATCAAGTTAAAAAATCCCTTTCAATTGCCTCGCAAACACTGTCAACCATACTTATCGGCCCCCAAAGGCACAGTACTGATACGTGGTTCCTCAAAAAATGGCTCATGCCACACCGCAGGTGAGTGGAAGCGCAACTATTTGCGCGGCGCCCTCTGTGACGCAATACCTCTCGGATGCAAATCCTCGGAATAACTCCAAAAAATTGACTTCCGCAGGGCGTCAAGCTTCTGAACGGATGGAAACGACCGGGCCGCTTCGACAAGGGACTGGGCGCCCAGCTGCCGGAGGCCTATCGAAAGTTTTGGCGCGAATGGAAGCTAACCACTCCGGCGGCCGTCCATTACATACCCAAGGAGCAGGAGTGGCAGCGGGATGAGGTGACCCACGCCATCATACCGATGCAGAACATCCCACTGCCGCTGATTGACACGCCCGAATCGCACCAGGGCATCTGGGGCGGCGAGGCGGTGATCAAGGGCTTCCAGAAGCGTCAGCAGACGAAGCGCCGCGTCCCCCACTTCTGGGTCCCCAATCTGCGACGCTCGGTGGTGCACAGCCATGTACTGGATGCTTACATGTCAGTGGTGGTGACGGAGCGCACGCTGGACCAGATCCACGAATGCCACGGCTTCGATCACTACCTGCTGAAGAATCGCGCCTGCGACCTGCGCTCCGCCCTCGCCCTCAAGCTGAAGCGCGAGGTGCTGCAGGCCCTGCAGCGGGGCGTACCGGCGCTCGCAGACGAGCCCGAGCGGCAGCAGGAGGTGCTCAAGGAGTACGGACGCTACCTGGAGCCGTACACGCCCGAGGAGATCGACTGGTACGGCCATACCTACCTCGAGGCCATTCGCAAGCTGCAGAAGCAGCTGCGCGAGGCCGAGAAGGTGAAGCCACACAAGGTGGAGTTCCGCAGCAAGCTGATCGAGCAGCTGCGCCAGGCGGGCATCAGCGAGGCGGGCAAGCTGGAGCCAAAGGATGCCGCCTCGGCGTCCGCCGCGGAGCACAAGGATTCGGACATCGAGGCGCTGACAAAGCTGTGAGTACTCCCGAAGTTTCCCTCGCTGGTTTTAATTCCCGAATGGTATATTAAGTCTGTGCGCATGTAAGGAAGCTACTCCGACCTCACCAAGTCTATGTATACGAGTCGATCCATGTCCGTCTGTCCGTTTGTCCGCTAGTACGTATAAACACGTCGCTCTCCGAGATTGTACGAGCTGGGGACGAATTCCCCAAAGAAGCGTTCCCGAGACCAACAGCAGAGTAGATTTAGCCATGTCCGTCTGTCCGTTAGTGAGTATAAACACGTCGTTCTCCGAGATGGCACGAGCTAGGGACGTAATTCCTTTTGCTTTAGGTCTTTATTATATGTAAGCGGATCGAATTTATTTCAAATTTGTGCCACGCCCCTTACCTTCTTCGTAATCTGCCATGTATTATATCTAGGAATAGAATTCTTGTTACTTTATCTCTGAGATGGTAAACACTAGAGGCAACATTTTTTTGTCCACTACTAAAAATAATGTTATTAACCAAACTAGAAAGTTTCACAACATTTGGACAATAAATAACGACGATACGTGTAGTTTACAATTTTCCCGCCCTTTGTATACACTTTTATTTATGAAAAATATTAACTTTTCGGTGCTAATTTTTGTGCTCTTTTCAGGGAGTCGTCGCCCTCCTCCAGTTGGCTCTCCAAGATCAACCCCTTCGGCAAAAAGGAGACCTAGGCCGAGGGAAGGGCCGGACCTTGTTTGTTTTTGATTTGTGTGTTTAGCTTTGAACGAATAAACATAATTTCGGAAACATCTTGTGCTTATATACGTACGTATTGCGCTGTACGATTTAACTTATTTATTGCAGATATTCGTTTGAATCGTTAAGTGTATAAAACAATTAGCATCGAAGTAGAAAAGGAATGATTGCAAATTCCCAGAGAATACAGAAGAAATACACATATGTAGGTTTGATCCAATCCAGCAGGGCGGTCAACTTTGGAACTTACGACTACGGTTAATAGGTTGCTCCGCGCAGCGAGCAGGCAGAGAGCTTTGTGCCGTTTTCGGTAACCCCAACCATCCGGGCGGCCTAGGCGATGGGATTCTTCTTCATCAGCTCGATGTCGGCCTGCATCATGTCCCGGACCAGCTCCTGGAAGCTCACCTTCGGCGTCCAGTTGAGCTCCCGCCGGGCCTTCGAGGCGTCGCCCTGCAGCAGATCCACCTCCGTGGGCCGGAAGTACTTCGGATTGATGCGCACCCGCACAATGCCAGTGTCGCTCTCCACGCCCACCTCGTCCACACCCTTGCCCTGCCACGTTATCTCGCGTCCGATGTGCTTGAACGAGGCCTCGACGAACTCGCGCACGCTGTGCGTCTCCCCCGTGGCGATAACGTAGTCGGAGGGCGAGTCGCGCTGCAGCATCATCCACATGGCCTCCACGTAGTCGCTGGCGTGGCCCCAGTCGCGTTTCGAGTCCAGGTTGCCCAGCTCAAAGTACTCCATCTGCTTGAGAAGGATCTTGGCGACGCTGCGCGTGATCTTGCGCGTGACAAAGTTCTCGCCGCGCCGCGGGCTCTCGTGGTTGAAGAGGATGCCGTTGCAGGCGTACATGTCGTAGGCCTCCCGGTAGTTGATCACTATCCAAAAGCCGTACATCTTGGCGCAAGCTGACCAAAAAGGGGAGAAACGTTGTTAGTGGCGGCTGGGGAGGAAAGTGGGAGGAATGTTTACCATAGGGGGACCTGGGGTAGAAGGGCGTCTGCTCGTTCTGGGGCGTCTCCACCACCTTGCCGTACAGCTCCGAGGTGGAGGCCTGATAGAAGCGCACGGCCTTCTCCATGCCGCACGTACGGATGGCGTCGAGGATGCGCAGCGTGCCCACGGCGTCCACCTCGGCGGTGTACTCGCTCAGGTCGAAGGAGACCTTCACATGCGACTGGGCGGCCAGGTTGTAGATCTCCGTGGGCTTCACCTTGCTGATGATCTTCACCAGGCTGCTGCTGTCGGTCATGTCGCCATAGTGGAGCTTCATGCGGCCCCCCTTGTGCGCCTTGGGGTCCGCGTACAGGTGCTCGATGCGGGTGGTGTTGAAGGTGCTGGCCCGCCTGATGATACCGTGCACCTCGTAGTCCTTCTTCAGCAGGAACTCGGCCAGGTAGGAGCCATCCTAGGGGGCGAAACGAGGGGCAAGGGGTAAAGCTCGGATGCCACGTAAGGGCCGAAGCGACCCGTGACTAATGTATTTACACACCTGGCCTGTTATGCCGGTTATCAGGGCCACTTTATCACGGACTCCGCCTGCGGCATCGGCTGCGAGCGCGTCTCCGGTCCCGTTTTGCTCCCTGCTGCCGTTGCTGCTGCCCCCCGGGCGGGCTTTCTTGCTCTCGGAGGCCCCGTCGCCACTCGACATGTTGATCAGATGCGCTTGGCCGCGGTGACTGCTCTCTGGTTCGGGGTTTTAGGGTTTTCGCAGCCGGGGAGTAAACAATTGCAGGCCTTATATACAGCGGGGCGTTGCCGGACCGGGCGAGGGTGGCCAGACCGCCGGCAGACCAGACACCCCAGGCAGCTGTGCGTTGGTTGTTAAAATCATTTAAAGGGAAATAGAAAAACTTCGAGTTATTGTAAATTGTCGGCCGGACTGAACGGACCTAGCTTCGTTTATTCAAAAAAAAATTAAAAAAGAGAGCAACTTAATTTAAAGTTAAAGAAATTTTGAAGCGTAAATAACTAGCGGCAACGAACGATTTTCCTTACATATATATTTTTGTAGATAATACGGTAAGTTAATTCTTATTTTAAGCTACTCTAAGACAAAGTGTATTTATTTATCAAGAGCTAACGGGTAATTAAAATGAAGCGCTAGCAATGATGTTGAGCAATGGCGACATGGGCCTTCACCTCTAGTTGTACATAATATTAATTTTTATATAGCTTGGCTATGATAGAACGGCCTTATATTCCAAAGTGTATTTATTTTTTAAGGGCTTACCATAAAGTGCAAAGTTTTAATTGTTAACCTAAGTCACAATAACTTGAAATTCATTTAACAGCTTAATTGTATTTCATGTTTAATTCGCCCTGAACAGCAGTGCATTACAGTAATAGAAAATAAAACGATTAATTATTGCAAATGGTTAGCTGGATTCAAAGGTTTTTGTTTCATTTACTTAGAACTTATTTATTTGCTTAATTGTATTTCTAGTTGAATTCCCCCTGAACAGCAGTGCACTAAATTTTTAGGTGTGGGAATAGAAAATATTGAATGGTTTTCTTTCATTTACAGCAAAGGGCCTTAAATTTTTAGCTGCAAGAAAAGCTATAGCCTACACTTAGCAAGTAGTATTATTCGTTTTTCAAGCAACCCTGAACCACGGTGCACCAGTGCTGGGCAGCGACAAATACCACGTAGTAACTGCACCGTACACCGGCCAACGCACAGCGAACTTTCGGCTTGGATAAGATACAACCGGATTGCTTATCGGACGCATTCGCTACTGGGCATCCATCCACTTCTTGCACGGCTGCAGAGTTACGTGTTGCGAGGCTTTCCATTTCATTCCGCGCCAGCAATCGCTAGCAAGCAGAGCAGAGCCGGCGGAGAGCGCTGATAGCAGATCGGAGGAGCCCCGCGCACCGGATACGGGACCTGTTAATTAATATAAACCACGAACTCTGTGATAAAAAAAAGAAGACCACACCATGACTGAGATTATCAAGAAGGGGGCGCTGTTCCTCATGAGCGAGAAGTGCTACGACAACTACTTCCTGGAGCACAACTTCCTGCACGGTAGGTCACCGGGTGGTGCCTTCATCCCTGGGATAGTAATACCTATAATATTCTCTCTGATTACAGTTGCCTGCTTCAAGGCCCTGCTGAGCAAGGGCCTGGGCCTGGCCATCATCGCCGGTTCGGTGCTGGTGAAGGTGCCGCAGGTGATGAAGATCTTGAACAGCAAGTCTGGCGAGGGCATCAACCTGATGGGCGTGGTGCTGGACCTGCTGGCCATCTCCTTCCACCTCTCCTACAACTTCATGCACGGCTATCCGTTCAGTGCCTGGGGCGACAGCACCTTCCTGGCGGTGCAGACCGTTGCCATTGCAGCTTTGGTGATTTTCTTCACCGGCAAGCGCGCCCAGGCGGCGCTCTTCGTCCTGGGCTACCTGGGCCTCATGTTCGTGCTCAACTCGGGCCTGACGCCCATGAAGGTGCTCTTCACCATCCAGAGCTGCAACATTCCCATCCTGCTGGTGGGCAAGCTCTCGCAGGCCTACACCAACTACAATGCCGGCTCCACCGGCCAGTTGTCCGCCGCCACGGTGATCTTGATGTTTGTCGGCTCGGTGGCCCGCATCTTCACCTCCATCCAGGAGACGGGCGACACCATGATCATCGTCACCTTCATGGCCTCCACCTTCGCCAACGGCGTCATCCTCAGCCAGCTGATCTACTACTGGTACAAGCCGGGCCCTGCCGTCAAGGAGGCCAAGGCCAAGAAGGCCAAGACAAAGAAGGACGATTAAGTGCAGCGGCAGCACAGCAGCAGCAGCAGCAGCAGCAGCAGCATCAAGTGCAGAAGCACAACTCGAAAGAAACTATGGTTGCAACGTTTTCTCGACATTGTAGAACAAATATGCAAAGCTAAATAAAGGAAATCCTAGTTCATTACTCCCGATTATGCGAACATACGTGGTGCTGCTTGTTGAAGCGATATATGCGGCTCTGTGGCCCAAATAGTCACCTCCACTTATCTCCCTAAATAGAACTCGGTAAAAAACTAAGGTTGCAACGTTTTCCCGTCTTTGTAGAAGATATATGCAACGCTAAATGAAAGAAATCCTAGTTTATTACTCCCGATTATGCGATCATACGTGGTGCTGCTTGTTGAAGCGGTGTATGCGGGCTCTGTGGCCTATGTCTTCACCTCCATTCATCACCAGAAATAGAAGTCGATAAGAAATATTGGGTGCAACGTTTGCCCGACTTTGTAGAAGATGTATGCAAAGCTAAATGAAGGAAAGTTTAGTTTATTACTCCCGATTATGCGATTATACGTGGTTCTTCTTCTAGAAGAGATGTTTGCCGGCTTCCCCTCTATGTACCCCTAAAAATAGAACTCGATAAGAAAATATGATTGGCACTGCTTTCTCGACTTGGTAGAACCTATATGCAAAGCTAAGTGAAGGAAATCCTAGTTTATTACTCCCGATTTGCTATTATACGTGGTACTGATTCTAGAAGAAATGTTTGCCCGACTGTGGCCCATATCTTCCCCCTCAATTTATTCCCAGAAATAGAAATCGATAAGAAATTATGGTCGTAACGTTTTGTAGAAGATATATGCAAAGCTAAATGAAGTAAATCATAGTTTACTACTCCCGATTATGCGGATATACGCGGTCCTGCTTGTCAAAGTCATGTTTGCCGGCTCTGTAGCTCGCATCTTCACCTCCATTTATCCCCCGAAACATGTAAAACTCAATAAGAAACTTTGGTTGCAACGTTTTCCCGAGTTAATAGAAGAAATATGCTATTTAAATTAAGTAAATCCCAGTTTATTACTCCCGATTGTGCGGTTATACGCAGTCCTTTTTCTCAAAGTGCTGCTGCAGCAGCGCCAGGGCGCGGTATCGGTGCGATATGGTGTTCTTCTCGGCCTTCGGCAGCTCGGCGTAGGTCTTATCGTAGCCCTTGGGCTGGAACACGGGATCCCTGCATTAACGGCCACAAAGTTAATTAATATTGGCTCCCCTATCGGATAGATTACGCCCGTATCTAGGTGACGCTTTCACTCACCATCCAAAGTCGCGGGGGCCGCGCGGCTCGACGATGTCGCCCTCGGTGATGCCCTGGAAGAGTTGCGGCTCCGCATCCTCGCCGTCACAGTAGCCAAACGTGCAGACGGCCTTGGCCGACTTGTCCTCCCAGCCGTGAAGCAGGCGGTACAGCCCCTCGGGCTTCAGCTTCTCCAAGAACCACTTGATGTACGGACCGGGCAGCCCTTCCAAAGCATTGAAGCACAGGCTGGTGTCCTCCACCAGGACGGGTCCTTTCACCTGCCGCGCCGCCTCCTTGCACTTCTTGATGGCAATCTCGTCGATCTCGCCTGAAAGTTCATTGTGGGATTATCCGTAATCTTTGGGATATCCGCCTGTTTACCTTGCAACTCGGGGAGATCGATCTTCTTGGAGACAATCGTGCGCGGAAAGCTGGGCCCCAGGATGGCCACCAGTTCCTCCAGCTTCTTGGCATTGCCCGTCACAAAGGTAATTGGCTTCGACATCGCACAAAGTCCTATTGTGGCTCCAATTTAAACAATTTAACGAGGTTTAAATATGTTATAATTTCGAGCGGACGCGTCGAGCATGCGGGCACAACAGCTGATTTCTGCCACAGTGGCGGGAAAAAAGCAGCACACGAGCGGAAAGTGACAAATGAAATTTGGGGGACAATCTATTTCCCCACCAGACCAGAGGAAAGCCCTTACTTTCGATAGGACATAGCATTTCTAAATAATTTTATTCAATAGGTTTTATACTTAAATTTAAGACAGAGGTTTAAATAACTTGTTTTGCTTGGGAGACAGAGGTAAAAGACAGAGTCGTACATAAATATGCGCATTTTCCTATTCCTTGACGACAACGAACGGAACGAGACCAACTGTAGAAGGACAGGTAGGACAGGTGGGGAAACACTAATGTAGAGAGGGGGGCGTGTTTGCCGGCCTAGTCGTCCAGCGTGAGATGCAGGTTGGCCGACGGATGCAGGCCGAGCTCCTTCAGCGAGTCGCCGTTGTGCTCCGGCTCGAGCGTTTTACGCGGGAAGGCGCAGATGAGCTTGTAGCCGTCCTGGGGGATGTGCTTGTGCGTTTGGCGGATGTAGAGCCGCAGGGTCTGCAACTTGGTGTCGGAGGGCCAGCGCAGTTGGACCATCTCGTCGGTGCCCTGGGCGTTGAGCAGGCGCAGCTTCAGGGCGGTCACCTCGTCCTTGGCCTCGCCCAAATGATTCTCATACGAGGCGGCCACCACGCCCTTCAGCTCCTCGTCGTCGAACTCCTCGAGGCTCTCGTTGTCGCTGGCCGCCGCAGCCGCGTCCTGGCCGTCGCCCTTGGCAGCGCCGCCGCCGTTCTCGTTCATGGAATTCTTGATGGCCAGCTCCAGCTGCTCCTCCTCGGTGAGCTCCATCAGGCGGGCCCGCTTCTTCGGCGTGCTGGCCGTCGAGGAGCAGGAGGCCTCCGTGTCGCCGTCCAGGGAGTCGTCGATCTGAATGGCCGCCCGCTTGGAGGTGCTGGGCGCATCCTCCTCGATGAAGTCGCGGTGCTCCTTGAGGAACTGCCGCAAATCGGGCAGCACGTTCTCCTGCTTCGGCTCGGGGCTGCGCCACACTTCCTCGCCCGTGCGCGGATCGATCACGCACAGGTAGGGCAGCGTGGCGCAGCGGTAGAAGGCGACGAAGCGGCGCCCCTCGGAGGTGTCGTTGTCCACCTGCCAGAAGGTGAACTGCCGGCGCACCAGCTTCTTCAGCTCCTTGTCCGACCAGACGTCGCGGTTCATGGTCTGCGACTGGAAGTTGTCGCCCTGCACGTTGATCAGCAGCCAGCGCTGACGCTTCGTCGCGCACTCCCGGGCGGCGGCCAGCGTGCCGGAGAATAGGATGTCTGTGGGCGGGCGGAACAGGTCTCCGAGGCGGGATGTGCTCGTGGCGCTGGCCGCGGACCGGCTGTTGAGGGCCATGGCCTGGCCGGCCACCACCATCTGGGCGGAGCGTTCGCGGCGCCGCCGGTGGGCACTCGGATCGGAGTAGACGCCGGTGGCCTGCAGCTGCTCCTCCATGAGGGCGCCCTCGCGGGCAAAGTCGCGCAGCGGGCAAACCTTCACCCGCTGCGAGACGCGCGACAGGCGGCTGCTGCTGCTGCCCGACGCGAAGAAGTTGTCGTCCTCCGGCAGGATGAGCTGCTCCCGCACCGGGGCGATCGGCGCCCGCACCTCCTCCACGCCGTCGTCGTCGAGGAGGGTGCCAGAGCCGCCCGGGACGGTGGCCTGGGCGGCTGGGCGGGCGTCGGCGGCCCCGGAGGCGGAGGCAGCCTGCTCGAAGAAGAGGGCTACGGCGGCGGCCACATCGTTGGCGCAGGCACCCAGGTAGTGCTTGGCCTCGTCCGCCGAGCAGGCGGTCACCTCCACCACCTGCTCCACAAGGGCGTCCGGAGCCTCGCTGCTGGACATGGCTGGGCGCGCGAATGGGGGGTTCCTTTTGACTTTGCGGGCGGTCTATGGGAACGAGACGCAGAAACACGGAATGCGAAGCGACTTTTCCAGGGACAGATAAATCGTCAGCTGTGGGAACGATTCGATCAACTCGCACGCTAACCAACACTGTGAACGGTCTTGGCGCGTTTCGCAGCACTTCTGGAGAAGAGCTCAAGCGGCGGAAGGAATTCGATAGACAGCGAATTTCGATTTAATTTTTTGGTTTTCTTGGCCTTTTTTGAAACAGCAAAACCGGGCAAAATAATTACTTGAAAGGAAATGCAGTTGACACTTCGATTCTAGAGGGTAACGAGAATGAAAATCCACAGCACTGCATGAATCAATAACAAACGAACGATATGAATATATGCATAGCTTTCCCCGAAATATAAGCGGTGAAAAGATTTTGATTTCAAGCATATATAGTTTTAATTTTGTTTTTTTAAGTCTATTTAAAATTACAAGCTTATAAGTTACTTTTAAGTATACAACCCCGCTTGATTCTACATCGTTCACCTTATAATATAAACTTTATTTTATAAATCTTGACTACACCGTTCAGCTTATAACATAAGGATACATTTTGTATAGCTTTCTCTAACATTTAAATGAGGGATCGATTTCGATAATCCGCGAATTTCAATGTGATGTTTGTAAGGTTTTCTAAAGTGGCAAATCAAGGTTAATATACATGCAAGTGGCTCAGCCAATTGCATATCAACAGCTCAGCATGAACAGCATTAAGCTTATCATTCGACAAGAAAGATACAATCCAATGACTCAATTCGCCGAGTTAGTCACAGTTTTACAGCTTTTCCGCCGAACACGTATCGGTGGGCATTTCAGCGCCAGCCCGCGACGGGCACACTCGACTGCCAATTCCAAACAATTCCAATTGCAAAATCCTTTCAGCCCGATTTCCGTCTCGACCTCCTCCGACTCCGGAACATGTCCCATCCCAGCGCCGACTGATTGGCCAAACATTGCCCGTGCGCGAGCGTGGATATGTGACCGCTGCTGGCCCGCCCGCGAGTGTGATTGCAATCTTATCGGACGCGTTTTATGGGCCGCCGAAAAGTGCTAACAGGGCCCCCGAAGGAACCGAAAAACCAAGTGAACCGATGCCCCGCCAAGGGGCCTGAGAGATCCCGGGATCAAGTGCCTCCGAAAAGAACAAACCCGCGGGAATGCTACGCTCCCTGATCTGAATTGCAGACGACCCGTTGCCCGCTTGCCCGATTGCCCGATCGCCCGCTTGTCTTTTGTTTTTTATCCCCGGAAACCCGCTGCTGACGTCGCAAGATGGTGTCGCTGATAAAAAACCAACTGCTCAAGCACTTGTCCATGTAAGTGTCGTCGAGGAGTGCGCCCATCCCCAGTCCTCAGTCCCTAGCACCGACCCCTGACCCTCTAATTGCATTACCAAGCTCGGGGGGGCAGAACTCAATTAACTGCCTTTCGTTCGTTCGGTTGCCCGCTCGCTCACTGAATTGATTTTTCCCAGCTTTTCTCGGCTGTCTGTCGGTGTGTATTTTTCACACAGCCTCCGCCGCGCCCCGTCCCCTAGCAGCCGCATCACCTGTCCCCCGTCCCCCGGCCTCCTTTTGTCGTTTATCGTAACACAGCTGGCCGCCCCCTGCTAATTCGTTTCCCATCTCGTCGTCGGGTTGCCGGATTTGCTGCCTGATGTTTCCCCCGTCAGAGTAGCAAGAGTAACAAGTGGATTGCCAATTTCCTCCCACGCGAGCCCTCTGCCCCGCTCCTCTCCCCCCTTGTCCATTGCCCTCGAAAGTTGTTATTCTTTATTGGCGCCGTCTTGAAATTGAATATTCCCCTTGCCCCCACTACCTTGGCTGTTTGCATGTGAAACTCAATTTCCAGCCGTTTTCCCCCCTCAATATGGTCGAGGAGGGATAACCTTGCCGCAGGCGTTTGGGTCCACCCAAAGGGACACAAGTAGGCACGCGAATCAAAGGCTGATTTGTGTGCGTATAATTAACAAGAATGCACCCCTGGGGAGGAATTTCGAGGGCTTTGTGGGGTTATTGCACATGAAAACAAGGCAGTTACATTTCACTTATCTTGCAGGCTTAGTCTATGAAACAGATGCAAATGCTGGGCTAAAAAGGGGTCAATTGGAGTTGGGAAGTTCAAAATATTAGACTTTTTGGTTGCTCTCTCAGCTATAAACTGCTCAAGCTGCTTTAAAGCTGGCAGTAATTTGTAAATTTGCCATTTAAATATTAGAAACAATGATAGACTTTAAATTGACCGTGAAAAATCGATAGCACGAATCGATTATGTGCATGATCGTTGGTACAACAATTCCCTACTGTTTTCCTTAACTGCTCAAAATACTTTTAACCCAGCTGTCAATTTCCTCATTTGCAATTTAAATAAAAACTTCTATCAGTCAAGTAGAGAGACCTCAAATTGATAATGAAAAAGCGATAGTAAAGATCAATAAGGTCCCNCATGACTGTAGAATGGGGATTCCCAATTAATATCGATAATAGTCAACGAATTTATTAATACAGACTTTGTAGAGGAACGGCTTTACTTAAATTTCTTTAAGCTGCTCAAGATACTTCCTACTTTGCCGTTAATTTGTTATTTAAATAATACAAAATCTTATCAGTAAAGTAGAGAGACTTCAAAGTGATCATAAAAAAGCGATAGTATGAATCGATAATGTATGTGCTTGATTGTAAACTCAAGATACTTTAGCAGTTAATTTGTAATTTCAATAATTAAAACAATTATCAGTCAAGTACACTTCAAATTGATCATATAAAATCAAAGTATGAATCGACAATGTCTGTGCATGACTGTAAAATTGGGTTTCCCGGATGAATTGTAAATAAATGTATAATGAATGGCTTTATAGAGGAACGTATTTCCACAATCTACTCAAGCTAGCCGTTAATTTGTAATTTAAATAATAAAAACTCCTATCAGTCAAGTTGAGAACCCTCAAATTGATCATGCAAAATTGATAATAAGAATCGATTATGTGCATGACTGATAAGAGCGTTGCTCACAGCCTGGATTCCCGAACAAATAGCGAATACCTTTCTTATGACAGCCTTTGTGGATAAACGCATTTCCATAAATTTATTTTTGCATACAATTTACGCAACGCGTCCTGCCAGCTGACCAAACAAAGGCATACACATTTGTTCCCGCTCGGCCCCTTTGTGAATAACTTTTCGCCCTGCTTGTCGATGCTACCTGGCCCCTTAATCCCCCACGGCCCATCCTGCACCCGACTCCGCCCTTTTCCACGCAATTAAGCCGCACACACAAGCCAAGTTTGCGCCAAGGCTAAGGCCTCCATGCAAAGCAAACTTGTTGCTCAGGTTGCGGGGGGGAAAAGTTAAAGAAAAGGTCTTTAGTTACCCGGCGAGTCGGCTGTCTTATTTGGCCAAAAGTTTCGCCTTCGACAGCCTGCATTTCTAATGGGCAGGTGTACTGGATATTGGGAAAAAGTTGTTAAGTAACAAGTTGGGGGATTCCGCTCCCGTGGACCGTTTCGCTGGCCTCTAACTCAATCAGTGTCTGTATTTCGATTTCAATTATGCTCAGCCAGGGCCGAGAAATGGGTCAATTGATGGCAACCATCTGGCGCCGACAGTCCGCCACCCCAGCTTGCATCACCCTTGGCCCCAGATACACAGAGATATAAAGTTTACCCCGCTTTAAATTCACTTGTATCGTAAAGAAACCCATTTGCCCTAGAGTTGGGAAACTGCAGTTGCTTTAAGACCCAAACCCGACCTCGTGTTGGGGTGTTTTCGATCAAACTCTGCATTGACAAACTGCCTGTTTTATTTATCCGTGCTGCAAATGCAATTTGACATGTGCAACGAGGCCGAAATAATTGGCGAGACAAGCAGGCGACGTACACACGTTACTCATCCCATTTGCCATACGCTTTTGCAGCTACACGAAGAACCTCTCCTCGGACAAAATCAACCTGAGCACCTTCCGGGGCGAGGGCGAGCTCTCGAACCTGGAGCTGGACGAGCGGGTGCTCACCGAGCTCCTGGAACTGCCCAGCTGGCTGCGGCTCACCTCCGCCTGGTGCAACCACGTCTCCTTCAGGATTAGCTGGACCAAGCTGAAGAGTGTGCCCATAACGTTGGTGAGTAATCCGGGGAATTAAAGCCCGTAAAGGGGGATGCTGCAACGACTTGTGTTCCAATTAATTTGATTGCATCTCCACTCGGCTTTTATGGGCCCCCCATTGGCGTTCTTTGAGCACTTGGTTATATCATAATGGTTTTAGCTATTGAAGAAGGGTTCAAGCTCAATGTTTATTCAATTTTAGAAGTTGAATGAGAAACGTTTATTCAGTTTTAGAAGTTGAATAAGAAACCGCATTCACTTGTATCTACACCTACAGGTCCTCGATAAAGTTCACCATCGAGATGCGTATTTAGGTTCTTAATTTGAAAGGTTTTTATAGCCGTTTCTTTAAAAAAGGGCTTTTGAATACGTGGGAAGTATGTAACAGGGAGGAGGAATGGTCTCCGACCTCATTAAGTCTTTATATTCTTGTTCAGCATCAACAGTCGAGTTGATCTAGCCATGTCCGTCTGTCCTCCTGTCCGTTAGTCCCTATGAACGTCTAGATCTTGGAGATTATAATATATAGACAACAAATACTTGCATATCCTGATTCTCGGGATATCAGTTTATTATAAACCGAGACGCTATAGCCATGTCCGTCTGTCCGCCTGTCCGTATGTCCATATGAAAGCCTAGATCTTGGAGATTATAATAAATAGCAAACAAATAATTACATATCCTGGTTCTGGGGATATCAGTTTACAAGTGGTAACCGCAAAATTCTGCGGCGTCTACAATTTTCATTTTAGAATCACTATTTTTGGACATAATATGGGTAGAAAGCATATCTCTTTGTGTAGCCAAAGCCAGTCAGTTATCTCTTGAGGATGAGTATTAAGTTCAATGTTTCTTATTCACTACAGACCCTCGATGAAGTTCGCATCACCATCGAGACCTGCAATCCAACCACACGAGATGGGGGAGGTTCCGGGGCCGGCGGAGCTGGATCTCCGTCGGCCGCCGCAGCTGCTCTGCCACAAGTGCCTCAGGGTAAATATAGCTTCATCCACAAAGTGGTCGACGGCATCACGATTGTTGTGAACACTGTCAACGTCAACTTTGTGAGCGCCGCCTTCACCGCCTCGGTGCAAATGTCCCGCATCCGCGTGGAGTCCAAGACGCCGAAGTGGGCCA
Organism: Drosophila ironensis; assembly: GCA_021223825.1. Lineage (NCBI taxonomy): Eukaryota > Metazoa > Arthropoda > Insecta > Diptera > Drosophilidae > Drosophila > Drosophila ironensis. Next base: position 538,286 of record JAJJHQ010006256.1, read on the forward strand.
ACGCCGATCTGCGGATGACGCGGCTCAAGGACGCCCAGAAGGGCATCATTCTGATCTTCAAGGAGCTCTCCTGGCAGACGGTGCGCATCGAGGCGAGCTCCACCCAGGACAAGTCGCTCACACCGCTGCGGCTGCTCACCAATCACGCGCGCTGCCGGATCACGATCCGCAAGCGCCTCTCCGACTGTTCGCTGCTCGCTTCCCGCTTGGTCCTCATCCTGGACGATCTGCTGTGGGTGCTCACGGACTCGCAGCTCAAGGCGGCTCTGCATTTTGTGGACTCCCTCTCCGGCCTAATAAAAGCGGCCACCCATGCCACACAGAAGTCGAAGGCGGCTCGCAAAATGCAGGTTTGTTTCACCTACTTCACCTCCCAGTACGAGGCCGGCAGTTGATTTATGCGAACCTTTTCCAGACGCTGCCCGAGTACAAGGCCCAAGTGGAGCAGCAGCAGAACCGTCTCTCGGAATCCGCTCACACAACCAATGCGCAGCGCATGTTCAACGCCTTCGACGTGCGCGAGACGTCGTACCACTTCTTCAGCCAACGCATCGATCTGCATTTGTGCGACGACGAGGGCGACGGGCGCTCCAGCTACCCGGAGCTGGACAAGGGCGGGGCCCTGCAGGTCTCGGTGACCGCCTTCCAGGTGGACTACTACCCCTATCACTTGGCCAAGTCGGACCGATCGCACTGGGCCAAGTACAAGGAGGCCTCGGTGGCGCCAGCCCTTTGGCTGAAGGAGTCCCTCAACGCCTTCCGCGAGGCCGTGCTCAACCTGAGCCAGCCGAATCGGCCGGCGACCCATGCGCCGCTGGAGCGCAGCACTCCCGCCTCCCCCGTCATGCTCAGCGCCAGCATGCTGAGCTCCCAGCACGGAGCAGGCAGCTTTTCCAACGGCAGCAGTACGCCCACGGCGGGCGGAGGGGCGGGTGGATCCGGGGGAGGATCTGTTGGCTCGGGCACTGCCTCGGCCAACAGCCAGATGTCCCAGGCGGCCCAGCAGCGCAGCACGCTCGAGAACTTGGCCAAATTGATGAGCTCGTGCGTGATCCTGCGCATCGAGGACTTCACCCTCTACCGAGTGACCACTTCCGGCAAGAAGGCCATGCCCAAGGAGTTCGTTTCGGGTATGAAAGTCCATAAAATTGTACCAAGACACATCACCTGCTACATGACCTACATCACACGAAACTAAGCTCTCTTTTCGAGATCTTTTACACTCTTAAGATCCGGAAAATCACCTCGACTTAACACCACCTGCTACATGACCTATGCCCACAACATCACACGAAACTAAGCTCCCTTTTCGAGATTTATTACACTCTGAAGATCCCGAAAATCATCTCGATCTAATCTACTAATCAATGCATTTTGCAATGTCTCTTCTCTCGTTGCTTTTGCCCATGCCATTCATTCCGTTCATGTAAAACGCTTTTGTTGTTGTTTGGTTGTGTCGTTGCTTTTGTAGCGCAACATAAACGGAAGAACAAGTCCTCAGGTGAATATCCGGCAGGGTTTTGGCCACGCTGCTCCCATTCGAGGCCTGTAATTGTGTCAGAGAGCGGACTAACTAATGAAAACCCATCTCAACTTTCAGGCGACAAGGACCGGTACTCGTTTCCAGCCGAGATGCCCATCATCCATGCGGAGTATACTTACTTCTACTACCCCGGAGACTTTGTCTTCCCACGTGAGTGGTTTAGCTAACCCAAATCATGGTTTAAATGTCTAAGCGGGGGGAATTTGGTCCTTGCAGTGCCGCCCTCGAAGGTTTTCGTGCACGTAAACCCCGTTCAGGTTCACTTCGACCTCAGCTCAATCCTGTGGCTAAACTCCTTCGGCCTCAATCTCCACGAGAGCCTGCTGCGCACGAGCGTGGTCTCCGGCTCCGGCTCCCAGCAGCCACTGCAGCACCCCTTGCAGCAGAGCGCGCGCGGCTCGATTGCCTCCAATGGCTCCAATGGCACACAGATGGCCGCCGTCAATGTCGACCAGGAGCCCAATCTGATGTACATGGATGTCAAGGTGGAGGCGATTATGCCGCGCGTCGTCTTGGAGGCGGCGGTGGACGCGCCCAGCCAGAAGGATCGGCCCAAGCAGATGCAGATCCAGGTGTCCCGCTTCGCGCTGACCAACATCCGGGAAATGGGCAGCTCCCGGGCGGATCTGGCCCAGGCCCTGCACTCCCTGCAGGAGGGATCGCTGGTGTTTGGCTCCGGGTTTCCCTCCGTGGAGGGCGACATGTGCATCGTCACGGATCGCATTCTGTCGCATGTGGCGGCCTCCGATGTCAGCATGATGTCCCCCGTATCACCGACGATGGGCCAGCAGCAGCAGCAGCATTTGCCTCGCTCCGCCTCCACGCAGTACCTCTCCCGGTATGTCATGTGGCTGGAGCCGCGCGACGTGTGGTGCATCAAGCTGGACCCGGTGTGGGTGGATTTCCTGGGCGCCCGTTCGCTGGGCCCCAACAAATCCATTCCGTTCGTGGACGCGGTGCCCATCACGTTGTGGCTGCACTCCGGCTCCGCCCAGGCACAACTGGACGTGGGAAAGAGTGGTGGTGCGACCGCGAGCATGGAGAGCATGGGCCTGGCCCCGCTGCCCTCGCTGCCCCCGCTCCAGGCGTGCAATCCCTTCCTCAGCGACGAGGACGTACGCCTCGCGGCCGAAATGGGCGGCTCCCCGCCGGCGCCTGCCCCGGATCGCACAGCGGATGTGCACGCCATCGCCCACATCTCGAACCTGGTGAGTCTGCAGATCGACCACTACCAGCTGCTCTTCCTGCTGCGGCTCGCCGAGGAACTAAACGAAATGACCACCTTCTTGAACCTGGACGCGGAGCGAATCTTGCAAAAGGTATGAATCTCCCAAGACTGCAAGACCTATCGATTACCTCATGTTTCTCCCGATTCAATTGCAGCAAAACGAACAAAAGTCCATCATTTTTGGGTGCGTTGTGCCGCAGATCGAGGTGACGCTCGTGATGCCATCGCCAACACCTGGTAAGGAATCAAGTGGTGGTGATGCTGAAAGTGTCGTACCCGATTCAGCTAGTTTGGGTGATGATTTACACATGAATAGTAAGAATTTATATATCTTTTGTTGTCTCTTCTTCAATCCTCTTTAGTTTTATGTCTATGTGACTCGCAATCTAACGCCCTCCCCGATATGTCGTTAAGCGTAACTCCCATAAAGTACTAAAACCACACGAGACTTTTTTTTATGTCTGCCACGTACATTAGTAGTTTTCACCGTCCCAACTCCGACATTGACCCCACGTTCACCACGCAACTCACAAGACTAACCCAACTAGAGTGCTATCCAGGAGTCAGTTTGCACTTGTTGCTGTATTTCTCGCTTCAAATTTGTGCATTAACCTTGCGTTTAGGCTGGGCACCTTCTAGGACCCTAAAACTAGGTGTTTGAACCTCCGAGTCGATTGGAAGCTCCCTTCTCTTTCGGTTAACAGCAATCCCAATGTGTATACACAGTTTCCAGTTGACTCGAGGCTACTTAACTAATATAACTCGCATGTTTCTTTGTACTTTTATAACTTACTAACCCAAACGGCAACCCTAGTTGCATAGTCATTATTGTAACTGATCGTCTTTGCTCTGTTTGCGATACCAAAGAGTTAATGTAACCCCATTGAAATCCAACCAGGCGGCAACATAACCTGGCCCACCCCTCCGCCCTTGGACCAGCTGAAGAGCAATACCTTTGGCAGTGTGGAGACCCCATCCCCGGTCACCAATGAGCCGCCCTTCGACAGCGGCATACACATCAGTAATCCCAACACCCACGGGTAAGATATCCAGGCCGAATTTCAATAATTTTATCACTAAATTTGCTTCTCTGCAGCTACAATGTGCAGATTCAGAGCACACCGACCATGGCTTCCTCCACGGCCAGTCAGGGATCACGTCCTGACACCGGGATCTCCTCGCAGTCGCAGTCGCAATCGCAATCCCAAACACAATCCCAGAAGAGCGGAAAGAGTGCAGCCACTCGCAGCGGGCCAGGAGGAGGAGGCAGCGACACAGTGCCCAGCCTCACCAAGGAGATCAACTCCGGCCTGCTGTCGATGAAGAAGGGCTTCTCCAGCTTCATGACCTCCATTGACTCGGCCATCAAGTCGGGCACCCCCAACGACGACGCCAGTGACACGTTCTCCATTCAGAGCGACATCAGCTCCGATTCGGAGAACTTTGCCATTGTGATGGGCGACGACAAGACAATGGACTGCATGGACGTGATGTTCCGCCTCAATCCCTTCACCAATGACAACAACATGAAGGCCTCGCCGGTGGAGGTGGCCAGCGAGGTGTACGAGGAGCAGCCGAGCAGCTACAAGACCAATGCCTCCTCGCCCTCGGAGCCATCGGAGGGCAGCACTTGGCGGCGTCGGGATCTGGTGTCCATGGCCACCTTTAGGTTGCTTTGAGCTCGCATTTTACCCCAAGTTCCCACTCACTGGATTGTTTCTCCTCCAGATTGACCACCGTGGAGCTGATTCGTCAGCAGGAGGGTCCCAAGTCGTCCGTTCGCTTGCAGGTGGCCGCTGTGTCCTGCGACGAGTGCGGCGCCATTCCCTGGGACGAGCTGCAGGTATACGCTTGTGCCGTGTTTCGATGTTTTCTCTTTGTTTTTGTCTCATTTGTTTTGTGTTTGGTTTGTAAATACGAAGCGGATATCGATTGTCCATTGATTTTTTCAGTTCCCTTAAAGATTTGCTCAATTAAATGTTTGGCGCTAACTTTCTTAACTTTTGCATGTTTCGATATATCTCTTATCTGAACATCTACAACCTAAACACTCGAAAAGTTGCAATATTTTGCAAATTGTTGGGGCCAGCAGCAGCCAGCCTGCCCGCCCCACCAAGAGCAATCTAAAAGCTTTCTGTAAGATAACTATCATATAACCATTATCTCATTATGTTTTCTCTCTTTTCTCGATTAAACAAAATATTTAATGTACTCGAAATCAAAATCTCAATGTGTGCTAAACAAAAACGAAATCAAAAAAAAAACGAACACATTGCTGTGCTCTCTCAATTCTCTCTAATCAACAACAAACGAACACACTTGTAAATTGATCTTTGACAATCCTTACATGACACAACAACAACAATTTCAACAACAACCAACAATCACCAACAACAATTACAACAACCAACAAACAAAACTAGATCGCGCATCAAGCAAACAAGGTACAGAAAACCACAATATAAATTCCGTAATACCTAAGATTTATTTGTTTTTAATTTTGACGCTTTGTATATACTATCCAGAAGTAATCTAACGAAGTTATCATTATCATTTTTTTTTACCTCAATGGTTTTTGGTGCTGAACTCTTGATTTGAATGTAGTTGACTTTTGGCTTGTTTGCAAACGCATTTCGGCGTTCTTGGCCCCTAGTTTCGTAGTTGATAGCTTGACCGGGGGCGGGCAAATACTCGGCCCGTCCCCGAAACTGCTTTGCCGGAGCATTCCTGATTTTGTAGCCGTCGCGCAGCTCTAGCCATCGCGCAACTTGTTTGGGTTTGAAAATGGTTTTCATTCGAATGTTATTTGAGCATGTTTGAGCGGGTTATAAACGAAGCTGTCTCCGAACATTCCACACAACTCCACGCATAGACTCCCCCCAATCGATTTCCCCTGATTTGTATCATTTGATTCGTATTGCTTTGTTGATGACCTATAATTTGCAACCAATTGGTTTCCCCCAGACGCATTCGAGAGCGTAGGCAAACATGGTTAAAGTTAGCACACGTACTATACTACCACCGTCCACGGGCGCACCAACTAACTGACACTGACCCACAACTAGTACCTATATATTGGCATTGACAAACTAACCGCTGGTAGCACCGGTAACAAAGAAACAAACTAAATAAAAAACACCTGCTGTCGAACATTCTGCCATCCCACATGAACACCATCCAGTCCACACAATCCAAGCCACATTGCATGAGTAGTTTGGTATGCTTCTAGCTTTGCATGTTCGTTCGTAGCTCGTTCCTCGCCCAGTTCACAGCGTCATGGGAGCTTCACTTCAAAAATTCCGTTTTGCATTTAGACAAAGTTCGGAGCCCGTTGCAAGGCCTGGAACCTGGCGCCCTACAACCCAGAGGCGCCGCCATGCATCCGCCTGCGCATGGAGGAGACCCTCAACATGCCCAAGGATATTGAAGGCATCATCGATCGAAAACGCATTCAAAGGTGAAACTTTCTTATAGAAAATTCCTAGCAAACAAGTAATATCTTTTTTCACAGCTGGATCACTCATCATGCCGAGATTCGAGTGAAAGACATCAACATGGACCTGTCGATGAGCACCGTAATTGGTTTGGGTGACCTGGCCGAGGATGAGGTCATCTCCCCGCCGATGCCAGTGACGGTAGGTTTATTTACTATTACATTTATCATGTAACTAATGTAATTAATTGCCTTCCTAATAGATCAACCTGGAGAATGTTCGCATCAATCTGCTGGAGGATCGACCGCCCGTCAATATTACCTCACCAGGCCCTGTTCCCATCAACCTGTGCATTGGCCGCATGCACCTGGAGCGGGACAAGAGCGGACTACTTAATATTCAGCCCATAGGCAAGGCATTCATCAAGAAGGGAGCGTGTGTAGTTGATAACTTTTGACTTATTTGCAGACACAAACATGAGTGCCGCGCAGCATCAGGCTCTGGGCAGTGCCTTGTTTGGAGCACCGCGCGAACGCGACCGCGAAGTGCTCTCCATGCAGCTGGTAATGCAGCAGATGAAGCTGGACAACGATCAACTGCGCCGCCAGCTGGTGGACTCCAAAGTGAACACGGATAGCTATAGGTGCGATCAATCCCCAATCATATTACCCTAACCAGAACCTAACATCTGCATGCTTGACAGACAAAAAACCAAACAGGAAACAGATGTGCTCCGCTCCTATTTAAAGGCTGCCCAGGATGACATTAGCATTCTGCTGGAGGAGAAGAAGGCCCTCTTGGACACCATACGTTCGCTGCAGGTAATTGTGGGGGAAAGCAACGAGGGGAGCTACCTCCCTGGTATAGATTTTCTCAATGTTTTCACTATCTCTACCTCTGTTGACCGAACTCTGTTCACCTTGACACTCTTGTTGTTGTGCGTAAAGTTGAGACACGTTAAGCTTAAGAATTCCACAAATAATAATGCAAGGACTAAAGGTCAGTTAACACCTAGCACGCTTGAGCCTTGCCCGCATGTTTCCTAACTAACTTTCACGCATTCTAAGCAGTTTCCGCGAAGAAGGAACCAAACTAATTGATTGTCTTTCTTGTAGGTACAACTGACCTCATCGAATATGAGCAGAAAAAGTGATGGCAACAGGTAGCACAACTGCATGGACTGCATACAATGCTGCGGCGAGAACAACAATGCCTAACCTAGATCTCCAGCTAGCCAGTATGCCGATAGTCAGACGATATATAACCCCCCAAATGGATGAGATGAGTCCATGACGTCCTCAACGTAATTGCCATTCGATCTTGAGTTTAGCAGAAGACTGAGCCGTACCGAAAACGGACACTTTCCACGTTGCCGTTCGTCATACTTACTTTTACACAAAAGTCTATACGTATATACAAAAAATCTATAACTATAGCTATATCTATAACTGTACGGACATCGTTTTAATCGGTTTTAAGCTGCCACAAGCTTTTGCTATTGTTCCAAAGAATAATACATGTATATTATGTTGTTTTAATGATTTTTGGAAAAGTTTTTATGTTGACCTATTACGTAGCATTTTAATCAGACTTTTAATTGATACCATCGCTGTTAATTACTTCCCGAGATGATAATCAAATTGGAAAGCGGATAGCTTGAACTATGTACAGTTGTACCGTCTACTCAACACTGTACATTATTGCTAACACTCCATAGATATTGGATAAAACATATTGTTGTGATTCATGATCATATCAAAACTGAATTCTAGTAGCTGTATGCATTGCTGTTGTAATCGTGTGCTAGTAAATTTACCTTTACCTTGGCCAAATTAATCATACATATTTAAACATTATAGTATTCGCTCATCGAAGAGTTTCAGAAGATTATACTATATTCATATTACCACTGCATTCCAATCCAATTCGACGTTTGCTACAATTACTAATCAAACTAAAAATACGCAATGCAATACATAGTATATTCAAAAGTCTTGTAGACATCCAATACCTATACCTAACAAATAAAACAAAAACAAAAAACAAACTATAAAGAAACTTTAATCAAATGTACCATGTTGAATGAATTATAAAAAAAAGTCAAGTCAGTAGCGCGACGCGTATACAAATTTTAAATTACAATTTTCATAATTCAAATTGTAAATGAGCAAATGTTTGTATTTGTATTATAAAGTTTAATATTATACTAAACGATTATTGATTGTTATACATTATACGAAAGTTTTCATCTGTAGCTAGGCGAAATGAAACTGAAGAAATTGAAGTCATATTAAATATTGCAAATATATTCAAATGTAAATGTTTACACGATGCGTTTTCTCCTGGAAGGGCGTTATTTTCGGGATCCTTGTAGATGAAAAGTAAGTAGTCCCCCCATAATGATTGAAACAACGAATTTATTAGAGTTTATTTTTATTGAAACTTTTACGATCATAGCCAACTGCAGTTGCTGTTGCGTCACCTTCATAGAATTGAATATGATTTAGACAGTTTCACTTCATCTCGATCTCTATTCATCATAGCAAACTTACTGCACATATTTGTGGTTTTTCTGCTTTTGGTTTTTGGGTTCGATTTAAGATTTTCTTTTCGATTACATATGTATGTAAAGTTGCACTAATTTAAAGAAAAGCCCTCGAAAAGTTGTTGCACTTAAAAATTTCGTTCTTCTCTTCGGGCGATGTTCTTGTTCTGTTTTTTCTCACTTACATTTTGTATACATATACATATATTTTTCGAGTGTATTAATTTGCAAAAATATCTATTGGTTTATAGTCTGGTTTAGAAGAACGCCTAAAGTACTTTAATGGGATAAACAGTGCTCGCGGTAGACATGCGGTGGACACCCAACAAAATACACAATTCAAACGCAAAGCCTTTTTTCAACAATCGAGCAACAAAGAGTTACAGTACAGTAATAATATATCAATGAACATTTAAGCTACAAATCGCGAGATGACGATACCTCTGACTCGAAAAAAATTTCATTAAATATTTGATTAAATCCCATGGTAAAATGCTTACAAATTAATTGTACAAAACAAGGCATTTTGTTTTTGTTCTTTTTTGTGGTGTAAATGAAGCGGTAAAGCTGCTCGAAATTCTTTGTTACTTTATGATTCACGATATATGGATCCTTGATTAATGTTTGCAATGCTTCTCCTTATACAGGACACGCGTAATGCTCATGAACAAATTAAAGAACGCAAAGCTCACAGCAATGGGTATTTTTTTTGTGTTTTTTTTTTGTTTTTTAGGTCCAACTCTTAGGCCACCATTTGTTGAGAGATATTGTGGAGCCGTGGGACGAGAGATGCGTGTTTGCGTAATGATTTTGGGGGATCAGCTTAATTGTTAGTTTATAAATATTTGTTGTCTTTATTAAAAATGCTAGAAAACACAAAAATCATTAGTCTGGATTTTTTTACTTCATTTTTATTTGATTTTCTTGTTTGTTTTGTTTTGTAAGAGTAATCTTAGTTCTTCTTGTTGTTTTATACAAAATCCAACAAAATAGTAAAACTAAAACTAAAGCAAAGAATATCTATCAGAAAGGTCACAATGAGAAACTAAGAAAATTATATCGAAATGATGGTAATTGATTTGGAAATTACTGGAACTCAAAACTTGTAATTGCATTGCTGCGTCTATGTATAATATTTTTTCCTTGCCTCGCGCACATTTCACTTAATTTCATTTCATTTCAATCATTTGCTTTGATGATTTTGTTTGTTTTGTTTTGTTTGTTTATTTGTTGTTTCGTTCGTTAAAAACTTAAAGAGACTTGGACAATGTTGAAACTGCTACAAGTTGCTGGTTGCATGATAGATAAGTTGTTTGGTTTAGATCTCATTTAATTTGATTTACAATTATCGATTGATGTAGTGTATTGTAGATTGCAATTATACAATTCTTCATATGTAAACATTGCTGCTAGACTTGTTATTTATTTAATGCCTGGATGAATATTAAAACCATTCAAATAATGCTTAAGAAATAAATAAACATGTTTTATTATTTGCTCTTTCTGTAGCTAGTGCGGTTTACTTGTCCTTCTCAGACTCGGCGGCCACGGGCTTCTTGTTGCCAATGGGAATGGCCACCCGAATCCTGCAAAGAAGGTGACACAAATTTGGTGAGCAATTCATGGGAACCCGGCATATGGGGGGGTCACTTACTTGTCGGTGATTTCTGTCAATTTGCTGCGCACCAAATCCAAGTAGGTGTCGATCGATTGCTTGTTGTTCTCGTAGACCTTGGGCAAGGTAAACAGCGAGACAAAGGCTGCGGGGGAAAGAACCATGTCAATTGATAACCAGTCAAGTCAACTCTGCAGGTTTTGAGACTCACCCAAGATGACCAGAGTCATGCCGTTGAACCAGGCACCAATGTAGGTGAAGACCCACAGAATGACGCCGAACTTGATCGAATCGATGAGATCCTCAACCAGAAACAGGCGCCTCAGCTCGGCAACGAAGCCATTGACATGGGCCACAGCCACGCCGGCAATGTTCTGCACCTTGTCCTGCGACAGCGTCAGATCCAGATCCAAGTACTCCCTGCAAATACAAGATAATATTATAGTACAGGTCTAGGTTAAGTCTAGGGTAAGACAAGACTCACTTGAAGGGGTGTCCGTCGTTTGTCTTTTGCACGGCCTGTGTCACCGATTTGTAGATGCGGAAGGCCACGGTGCCGAAGAGGGTGAGGAGCGACAAGTAGGCAAACACGCTGATCACCGAGAAGCTGGAGATGGCCACCAATGTGATCAGGCCGGCGCTGAACACAATGCCGGATTTTTTCACATCGCGCCAGTAGATGAGGGACTCCACTGCAAAGGGACAATCGGGGGATATATCTCATTAGATGAAACGTATCGAAAATAATTCGAAATTATAAAAGCGACGAGACAGAAGCGACAAAGTGGCCTGAAAATACATTCACCCAGCCCGTGCGCTCGTGTTGGCGCTCTCAGTCTATAGGTATACATTTTCAGCTGGCGGCAATTATGCAATCTATGAGATAAATAGATAAATCTGTGCGATCGCACCCGAGCACCTCGGGGCCCATCTGCTTAGGTGGTAATTATCGGGGGGCTGCTGTTCGACAGCATGCAACTAAGCTTTTCATATTACTCGGCCCCCTGTCCCTCCTGCTGGTTATTTTCCCTCTTCACTCACACAATTTGTTCGACATTTTCTTTCTGTTTTCTGTCTTTCGGACTTTCCTGCGGACGGGATCGTTTGCGGTGCGACGTTTGACGCTCGTTGCCAAGTTCTACCCACTAGAGAAATATTATTCGGCGTCTGCTGGCAGCACAACTTATAGGAATATGTTATGACCGGGGCCAGAAGAAGAGCGCCGATTTTCCGGACCCAGCCGGAAAAGCGAAGAGCGCGCCGAGCGAAGAGCATGCTAATGAGCGCCGAGAGTGGTCTCCGCCGGCGGCGGCTAACAGAAAACCCCAAGTATCGATTCTTCTCCAGGCCCCACCGCTGACGCAAACACCTTTGGGCATATCCAAGGCATCGCCGTGGCTATTCTTCGCTTTCGTTTGGCACTCGGATCCACCGATAAGAAGTCACTGCCCGCTGCCGTTCAAACAATCGAGAGTTCTATAAATACGGCCCTCACCGTGTGGCAGGGGTCATTATCGAACCGGGTAAATCTCAGCCACTGCAATTAGGGAGCCCTCGGTCATATACTCGTAGTTTGTCAAATGATAAGCCGCCTTTGCCATCGAATTGCCACGATTAGGGTCAGCAAATATTGGCACAACTGACAGCCAAGCAAATATAGTAGATACAACACTAGTTTTTTCGACACGATCTGAATGGGATTATGTAAATAGGGGGAAATAAATTAGAAAGGAGACTCTGACGGCCCTAAACTGGCTTAAGACGTCCGAGAAATCTCTCTCTCCGGCGGGAGAAAGTCCGCCGCAGTATCAATTGATTCGAGGCAAAGGTTCGTTCGTCGTTTGTTCGCTACAATTGCCAACCGAAATGGAGATGGAGATGCCCCAAAGCCAGCGGAGATGGAACTGGTTTGGGGCCTTGAAACGGGTTTGCCTCGAAAGTGAAGTGCAGCCGATGGGGCAGGGCAAATGGTGTACGAAAAGGCAGGGAAACTTGACTGAAAACTGCATAGATAAGCCTGCCAGTCGCTGATAACACTCTTGGCATTGCTATAATTCAATGGGAAATCTGCCCATGCAAGCTGAAATTTTGATGAGCAGCCGCAATTACCGATTCGGCGGTTGCCAAGCGCAGAGGCGCAGAGATCTCAACGTGGCAAGTTACCGTTCTCTGCGCGGCTAGAGGGTACTACCTATTCTTGTGGCCCCCAAGATGGGTTATGGGTATGAAAGCTAACCCCGCTCGAGGGATTCGATTGGATTTCCAATGGCTTTGGTTGTGGTGGGTTCTTGGTTATTTTGGCCACGTTGGCGCCTCCGCAGAGAGACACGCGCTGCTCTGCTGACGTTGCCAGCAATCACGGCCGAGCGTCCGGCCGGGGGGACTGGCAGCTTTTCTGCCGCGACCCCCAAAAAGATAAGACCCCTAAGCCAAAGTGGACAACGTGGAGCAGGTGATAAGGCTCCTCCTCCGAGGGTTTTGCGTTTTTCGGTTGGTTACCTGGTCCGCGCTCGGGCAGGGGCTGGAAGTTGCCGTTGGAGTTGTTGCGTGAGTAGCGCTTGCTGCCGCCTGCCATTTTCCGCTTCGAGTTTTCCTAGCTTGGCGCCAAAAACAATGTATGCAAAAGTGTGGTGTGGTGTGGTGGGGGGGAGGTTCGCGTGTCGGGGCTTAATTACGGCGCGGAAACTCTGTTGGCTTGGCCAATACGAACGCACTGGGAGAGACGATGCGGCCGACCGTCTGACACGAGCGCAGCAAAAGAACTGGAAGAAGTTTGAGCACAATTAAGCCAACAAGCCTCCGGTTTCGGGGGGCGAGGAGCACTGCTTGGGCGGCGCGAGCGGGACGCCCGATGCGCGGCTCCACGGCTCGGCTGGGTGGGAGCGAGACAGCGCCCGGGAGAGCGGCTGCACAAACAAGTTTGTCAGGAATCACAAAGCAGTGCACAGTGGGGGCCAAGGCATTAGATCGATACAGTGGAATACACACGACAATGATTGATTTGTAGTCCCCAAGGTATATATATAATTCATTTGAAATTCGAAATTTCTATACAAATTTTCTAGTTTAAGCAATTCAATTATAAAAGTTGCTACGATTTGGACTGACTTTTGTTTTCTTTCTACCAAATATTTTATAGAAATTTAAAATAGGTCTGAGAGTGGAGAAAATAGGGTTAAAAATGAAAATTTACGAACAATTTGTACTTGAACCATCTATCACATAAATTATTCATTAGCAAAATCCTACCTTAAATCATTATTTCTCTAATATACAAGTTTAAACAAATAAAATATAAATATTGCTTTGATTTTGTACCCCGAAAATTATGAGAGGGATTTAAAATACGCGTGAAATTAAAGAAAATAAAAAGATTTAATTATTTATAGCAGTATAATTCAGTTCTGAATTCTATGGTCTTTGGCTCGATAAGGAAATTTAAGGAAGTTAAGGAAGTTCTTTCCTGTGGGTTAAACTTGATCCAACTCAAAACATTTATTTGCCAACTTTTGTCCGAAAACTGTGGCACGCGTCCCACTGTGGCTGAGTGGGAGTGACGGCGAGAGAGAGCGCGCGCCTCTGCGATCCGCATTGAAAGTAAAAGATAACGCACCTCAAACAACAGCCACAAATGACAGGGAGCTCCGGCGGACAAATGTCAGCAAACGTGTCAAACTCAGCCCCGAACTTGGATTCGCGGTTCGGATCCACAGCCGAAGGCTGCGCCGCTTACGTTTTACGCTCTGCGGTGACGTAGTGGGCGGGGTTGGCTTGCGTTCGCAGTGAATCATGAAATCGCAGCGTGAACAGCGAGGGATAAATGCCCAAGTACCCAGCAAACCCATGGAATCCAGAGATACGCACTGCTTGGCACTGCTTGGCGACTGCAGTTTGAGGGACACTGTGGAATGCATTTCCCTGCCGGGCTCAAAACGCAATAGGCCGGGAAAAAACTGCGTTTTGGTGAAATGCTGGCAATCGCTTGGCGTGACATCATCCCCGCCGGAATCACAACCCCCAAGAGCAGCACTTTTGGCGCGTTCGAATGAGTAAGCCTGCTCCATCAAATGATATCATCATCCGCTTGGCTCAGATACATAATTCCCGAACGCTCGACGCACACTTTTCGGGTGCACCTGACATTGTCAGACAGCCAGGAAAATTGCATAAGTCGCGTTAATAAACAATTAACGAGCTGCAGCGTGCAGACACTCAAAATAAAGGCCCAACACATGCCAAAACATTTAAATTAACCCAACCCAAGGCGAACATGTACCCGTAATTCCCAAAGGGTTTGCATGAATGCATCCAAAACGGCAAATGAATCACTCGTTCCAGGTTGCGCACACTTTTATTTTCACACCAGTATATTTGTTGTGCCATTTTCTTCAGGTCTATAGAGTATAAGGTACGATAAAGAATGAGTGTAGAATTTTTAAGAACACTACACTACTGTATTATCTGTCATGCTACAAATGAGTGCAGAAGTCTAGTGCAGACACTCAAAATAAAGGCCCCACACATGCCAAAACATACAATTAAACCCCAAACCAAGGCGAAAATATACCCGTAATTCCCAATGGGTTTGCAAATACCCAAAATTTGTGAAGCATAAGCCACTCGAGGCTTTGTTATCAACCAGCCAAAGTTGCTAGGCGGACGGGAGGCTAGACATTATTGATAAGGGGTGACAGGGCTCTTTGATTTGCGCATATCACAAATGAAGTTGCAGAAATACTCATTTTAATTTTGTGCGCGTAATCGCGATAGGTGAGGAGGTGAGCAGCCTGCGGTCTCGGTCTGCTCTTCCTTTGGTTTTCCCACTTAAATATCGCCACTAAAAAGAATATTTATAAATAAATTATAGCTGCAATTGGAAACAACGCGCAAAGAGAGCCAGAGAAACAGCGCGAAAATAACAGAAATTTCCCGGCCAAGGGAAATTCTTGCTTTCCGCTGGCCATGCGGCCGCCCTCGTATTTCGTATTCCCCTCAAAACCCAAACCATCCATCCCCGAGAATGATGGATTTTTCCGAGAAATTGATGCTCCTGGTGGCATGCGGGTGCTACTTACACGACTCGCGGTTCAGGGGCAGATCTTTGAGCTCGCAAAGAGACTGCAGCAAAACCTTCAGAGATTCCAGACCCTCGGCCATTTCTCAACTTTCACTTCACTGATTTATCACAAGAGCTTTTCCTCACCCTGCCGGACTGCAAGAGACAGAATCGTTTAGAATCACACACGCACACGGATCGGAGATCGAGGAAATGCGAATGCAACCGCGGGGCATTAGCATTAACCGCCTGCGTACAACTGAGCGATGGGCACAAATCGTTTCGCGGTTCCCGGTTCGCGGTTCGTGGGCCAAGCCAATCGGATCGGACCTAGACGAGGGATATACTATATGCGAAGTAGTATCTGCTTGATGTACGCTGTACGCTGTACGCTGTACGTCTACGTGTAGTGCGGCGGAGAGTTCCTCGCACCCGCAATCACAATCGCGGGCGGAACTGATACTGGGCGAGATAATAAGATTGGATTAAAATTATTATTTCATTCACTTTTCGTCTCGACACTGAAGTGGTTACAGTGGTTGCCGCTTAAGCGAGACATTGACGTCCGGGAAATCAATTGAAAATGAAATTGAAAGGGCAAGGCAAGGGTCAGCTGGCGGGCAATTCCGCTGGCTTGGTTCCACTGTATGATCTACAAATATATGCAGCGTTAGGGCACCTATCCAAGTTATATAATTAGAAAAGTATCCGCGCGCGCACTGGGAAAACACGATAAATTCCGAGAGGGCCGCTTGGATGTCGAGATGTCGAGGCGGCGACAATGCCACAGAGTCGCGGAACCGTGTTTTCGTTGTCAGCTGCAAGTGCAGGTCACCGCGAAGAGTTCAAACAGCTGACAACAATCTGTGGCATGCCTCGCACACCACCACACACGCACACGCACAGGCACACGCACTCGGCGGCAGGAACACTTTACCGAACTCGTTTTCGCTTTCGTTGCTGTTGCCGTTGCCGTTGCTGTTGCCTCGATCTCTGTCTCGATCCCGACTCTCTGGGGCATGTGACGTTGTCAAAGTCCGTGCATCAACTAAACTACAATTAATTTCCCGAGGCGCTCAGCTCAGGGCTGTGCGAAGCGCTGAGTGCGAGTATCTATGTATGTATGTCTGCTTGTATTCAATCACACACGCAGGTACCCAGTCGCATTTGTGGGGAAAAACAAATATTTTAGAGATCTATATTTATGATATAATAAATATTTTTGTAAAATTATAGGTACTACGGGTTTGTACTTGAAAAAAACTTGTAATCAAGAAGAAATAATGGTTTGGAGACTATTAATTTCGATCTATAAGTAGTGTGAATTCTTAGAAACCCCCTTAGTATTGAATATATCCCAATTTAAGTCTTGACAATAGGCGGACTGGTTTAACAGATACTGTCACAGCGAAGATTAGCTTAGTCAGGACTTCATTGTGACTTTGTAGGTAGTACCTCTATAGTTTGTCAAGAGATTTATCTCACTGGGCACAACCCTATAGAAATACATGCAGGTACGCACAGCTGCGACCAATGACATAGCATTCCGGTTAATATCGAGCACGTCAGGGGTTAATCTCATATTTTACTCCTGTCTTTCTTTTGATTTATTATTTCTTCAAATTTGGAAAGCAAATTTAAGATGAATTTGGGGAAACAAAGACAATGTAATTGGCTGTCGTTTTGTTTAATTACAAAGTGAATTGATCATTATCCAACGCAGTTACAAGTGTTTATTACAAGCAAATGTTTGACAGTCAACAGCCACTTTGCCCCTTCGTACTCTGACCCTAGGCTCAGAGCTTCGTTATTTGCACAGCCCCTAAATAAACCCAATCAGGCGACTGCCCTATTGACTTGCCGTCTGCTGTAGGCAAGCGAGAAAGGAAAAGGGAAAGGGACGGGGGTAGGGCTCCATCTCTTAATGGCGGAGATTCGCAAATTACAGCCCCGAGAGAGCAGAGCAGTGGTGAGATGGCCAGGTGATCGCAGGGAGAACGGGAGAATGCGATCGAGAGAGGGCAGAGGGTGCGCTTGGCTGCGTTTTTATTGTCGGAAGCGGCTAAAGTAGTCATCGCCTATGGATGACACATTGGCGAGTAGATGCTACGACTATTTAGGTAGCGACTGCGACTGCCGTGAGCATGTCTGTGCAAGCAGCGTACACAGGTAAAAAGGGAGAGCTGAGAGGTTAGGGAGAGGCACAAGAGGACATCACCTATTACCGATCAGGTACAGGGCCAAGAAGGGCTTCTGCCAGGAATGCTGCTTGCACACATGGCCAAGCAGTAAACTGGTTATAATTTGCCAATACAGGCAAACTTCCAAATCTAAAACCGGGTTGAAAAACCCGTAAGAAAGCATCCAAATGGTGTCCCTTATATTAAAGGTTCCTAAATATATGTGAGGACTAGGATTTAAGCTGAGGCTGTCAGCAGGTTGGATAATTATTTGTGTTTTTAAATTCACATATTTTGAATACAAAATACAAAGATACTCCCTCAAAATGTTATTTAAGGTATTTAATTAGTCATATATTTAGATGACATATATATTATATAAGCAAGGCTTCAGCAGGTTGCCGGGAACTTGAACTTCACTTCAAACCCAAGAGTTTCGTCCACCAAATCGAGGGATCGCTGTGGCAGAATTTCGCAGCTTTCTAGTTCAACTGCTTGACCGCCCAGTGCAGCCTACGGCGTAGTCTTAAATGTTAAACCAAAAACCAGAGGCAGGCGGCGAATGGCTGAAATACTTAGCTAAAAGGCTAAAATTAGCAGGCAACTGCTAAACTGAAAGAGACGCCGGCCGGGCAGACGGGGCCTCTGAGGAGAGGCGGGTAAGGGGGGCCAGCAGGCGAGAGCTTGCGGTAATGAATGAGCGACGAGATAGTTTGCAGCTTCTGAGAGCTTCATAAACAATGACACTTGTGAGGAGCCCCTCCCTCTGCCCCTATCGTTTGCAAATTCAAGGTTAACTGTTTGTCGCTTTGGGGCCAGGCACTGCTTTCGAAAAGTAGCGTAACTGCTTGGGCCAAGCAGTTTGACTGCTTAGTTTAAGGCGCCAAGTTTGAATGATAAGATCTGACGTCAGCGGGGGATAAAATTGAAGGAAAACTTTTGTTATCTGCCTTTTCTGGGCAGACTTGTTATCGCAGCCCATAAGCCCTGGGACTGTTGTCAAACCGGATTATAGCCGTTATCTAGCTTTTTGCACTTGAATGCAAATTTTTCGCATATATCATCAAACATTTTCTATTCTTTTTTGGCTCGAAATTAGCACAGGCCAGAAAGAAACGGAAAAAGTGCCGGCGATGATCTAATCAATTTCGGCTGGAACTTTATAAATACATCCATGAACTTGTCGTTGGCGGCACGTAAGCATTTCTCTTTTGGCCGTTACTCATTCCACTTCTTTTTGGCAGTACAAACGAAAAGAAAGCTCTTGTATGCTTTAAACGAGCTTGAAATCCGAGTGGAGAACAGTGCTGATTATGATTAATCACTTAACGCCAGACCAATTAGGAAAGCCCCGATAGTTGGTGTACAGTTTTGCATTCACCGTGCACGTCCGCCGCTTGGTTGGCTTTCCTTTATGGGCCAAGCAAGAGCGGTAATGTGGGCCGACACCCCGGACTGACTGACTCGATTCAATAAGAATTCGAGTGCCCCGCCGCAGTGGGCAGTCCCCAGCGAGCGGTACGCCACTTAAGCTCTTGGCCATGTCCAAATTGGGCATTGGACTCGAGCGAAAAGCAAGCAAAGAAGCATTGAAGCCACAGGTTCATGTCTGGCCAGCCAGCCACTCAACCGAATTTTATTTCGCCCATAACTTGGGGCCAAGAAGAGTATCGGCATGGGGAATCAGGGGAACTTTTCTTGAGGAGCTTAAGCTAGAAGTTTCCAAGAGCTTCAAGCAGGGCTAGAAACAGATCACTGAATTTTACGAGTCTTTACTTGATTGACAATTCAGGAGCGAACCTCACAATTAATGGGCAATCATGGCAAGATTTTGAAGTTAAAAACACCAAAGCCATATCAGTTTTATTGCATTTGTTATAGCCAAGAGAGCTATGGACTGCCCATCGCTGCATTAAAGTCATAGTCCACAAATAGGCTGCTCCTAAAATAAAACAAGACTAAGTGCATGACTAGTGCATGACTAGCGCACGACTGCTTTATAGCACAAAGTTCAGGTGTCTGGCATTAGTCACAGCAAAACGGCATGATTTCTATAGTCACAGCCTGATAAGGAAAGGTATACCAAGTAAATAATACATTGACAGACATTTCAGCATCTATGGAAAGTGCATGTTTGGAGCGTTAGTTAGACGGAGCTCACATTGCATGTGAGATCCGTGGCCCTATTTTCCATCCAGCCCCGCATCCCCCCGCCTTTCTGGCGGCAAAGCACCAGACGCCCCATATCGGCTTGCAATCTGCAGTCGTTATAGTTTTGTATGCATAAATCCGTATACGATACAGTAGCGAATCACTAATTGCAATCTATCTTCTAACATTTAAGTTATTATAAAAGAATGGGAGAATATAAAGTTTATCCTAAAGATTTATCCAACCCTTTCATAAGGGTTCTTAAATGCTTTAGAGTTGAATTGAGTACTCAAAAATCTGCCTACCTAAGTGAAAATTTTGGAGTTTCAGCCCAAAAGATTATCTTTAGGATCCCCATTTATACCTTCTTCAGGACCTTAGAAGCTTTTGCACTTTAGTTGAGCCTAGGTGGTAATTTTTGGGTTTCCGTTGGCCAAGCTCGACTGTACCGCCGCGGTTTTAGTTCGTTTTTTGTCGGCGGTTGGGACTTAGCATGCGATCCGATTACGGTTAGCGCTCTTAACGCTCACCGCTTCAGTGCAAAACGTTTGAGTGGCGGGGCACTGAACTGTGCCATGCACCACACTGCATATTAGTATAGTATATGAAAACGACGGCTAATTGCAATGCGACTGGACTGGCAGCCGAGCTATGGACGACGAGGCGTGTAGGTGCCCCTGAAGGGGCAGCAGTAACGGAAACTCAGCTACCCCCGAGCATTCAAATCATGCAAATTATTTGTTAGTCACCCTCTCGGTAAAAGCGGCATGAAAAATCAATGTTGGTAGCTTGGGAGAAAGCTGGTCAATGAAGTTAGTTTAATGATTTCTGTGCAGGATATCCCTATCCCATATTAGACTATTCTAGACCCCAGAAGTTTGATATTTACATTATAAAACTAACCAAGGCCCATGAGGATTAAAAAGATGGTATGTACAATAGGTTCCACCGTACAGATAGCATATTGATTATTGTGAGTGCAGTCAGGATGTTATATACAAAAGAAATATGCAAATATCACAAATAAGGACAATGCGAGGCTCTCGAAAGGATATGCGGCATAATGTGGCATACTTTCGGGCGCACTGCACACACTAAAAGGGCAGCAACAACAATGAAAGCACTACTCGTGTGGAAGGCTTAACCAAAAACAAAAAAAGCGAAAAAGGGAGCAAAACCAAAACAATTGCAAAGGACACCCAGTTACACGGGGGTGGTTTGATGACATCATAACGCATATTGACAGGCGACAATTGCCAGGCCATTTGTACAGTTACAGTTGGTTTTCATGGCTTTTTTTTGTTTTTCTATTTTTTTTAGTTTGTTTTATCAACCGGTTGGGGTCAAGCTGCTTGCGGCACAGTTTTAGAGCCACTGGGGCACTTACCTTGCGGGTGTAAACGTTCGGGCTTGAACCAGGCATCTGAAAATAAGCGATTGATATATTGATTTTCGTTAGTTAGCGGTTAGTCGAGGTGCGAAAAGATAAAACAGCAAGCCAGGAAGCATTAAAGGATAGAGTAGCGTGCACAGGCGGTGTAATAAAATAGGGAAAATAGGGAAAAGCAAGAGCGTTATGGAAAAAGCAATCCTTACGGACAAGCCATTAAATAAAGCACAACAACAAGGGAAATAGCACTTAAAATAGACAAATAAAAAGGGATATAGGCAGCTTTCACCCGCAACATTCTTTCATATACACAAATTATACAATCCTTAATTACAGGCTAGGCTACCGCCCGACCCCTCCGCCCCCACACACCGAAGTTGTCAGAGGTTAGTTTTGTTATTTTCCTTCAATTTTGGGGTGAGTTTCAGTCTCTGGGGTTATTTTTCATTCTTTTTTTTTTGTATGCTAGGGAGGACGAACACTTACTAGGATCGAGGATGGAGCAAATCAGGGGGCGCTGCTTGCACACCCCATTTTGACCGGTTTCGCTAGTGGCAGCCATTATTTTTGTTTAGTTTTTATGATTCGTGTTTTTCTTAGCACACTTTTGTCTCGGCACTGGAATTTTCCGCCTTATATATTGGGTGTTTTTCGGGTTTTCCCGTTTTCTTCGATTGTTTATCGTTGACACAAAAGCACAACGCAGAAAGAGAGCGGAGAACGGTATTACGACGTTACGGTATTACGCTACAGGAACACTTTACTTCCGTGTGGCGGCCTCACGACGCGTATAGAGACTGAAACGTATTGGGAAAAGCTTCCAGCTAAGCAGGCCGAGAAGGCCTCTCCCCCCCGCGCGGAAAAAGGACAACCCTAAGCCCAGAGCGACGGCGCCGAGAGAGAGACAGGAAGAACATCCAGCAAAAGAGCGAATGAAAGCCCCCTGCTGGGCCCACTTAAAATGTACAGGTTGGCCTTCACCCAGGGAACTTTAGTTTGGTTTTACATAGTCAATAATTTATACTCCTATTGATTTACCCATCAGTCTCAAAGCAGTTGGAAGTTAAGGTAAAATGAAGCCAAGCTGCTGTGCAGCATTTTGAATTAATCTCCTAAATCCCCCCTTATAGCAATTGTTTGCCCTAGGCAGGTTCAACTGTAGTCACACTGCAGGGATGAGTTTAATGAGAGGGCACCCGCAAGTCTCGCAAAGTTGAGCAACCGCGCTTAGCCATGAACTTAGTCTCCCGAATGGACGGCAGGAAAGCTCGGATCGGCTCGGGCTTGCGTGCCATCGATTCCGCATCCAATGCAGCTGACCTGTCGCCGGAGAGTGGAGACTTATCCTGGTAGACTTTTGCCGCCGCACATGCGCCCTGACACACGGTTACGGAGCTTATGCAGCTTTTTAGTGCCACCCAACAAAGTGGGCCGGAAATTACCAGACACCACATGGGAGGGGCGGTGGTGCAACTCACTTGCAGATGCTGTTGCTTTTGCTGTTCTGGTGCCTGCCACCCACCCTTCATCCTTCACACCACGGCCCCGCCCTTTGGGTGCCAGCGGTCCGAAAATTACATAGGAAATCAATCAACGGGCACTCGGAAACGCACGCATCTGCATTTTACCTTTGCAATTTGCAATTGCTGTGGAAGCATTGTTCTAGTTTCAGCCCACATTTATCAATTATCTGGCCTGGCACATCGGCTTTTGGCCAATGACCAAGTTATGATTCAAGTGCCTCCAGACATGCCGTATGTGCTCCTGAAATCTTGAAGCTCCTGCGGCCCAGTTAGCGGCAGGCAGATGAAATCGATATTTGCCGGAAGGACGAGAAAAAAATTGTTTGCAGGTCGAAAATGTGCTCAAGAAACAAGCAAGGGAACTTCTAAGAAAGAGGCTTTCGGATGATAATTGATAAACTAAATGAGAGCAAAAACTTATAAATTTATACGAAAAATATAAATTGCTCATTAGGTAGGTAAGGTTTCTGCCCGGTACTTTTATAACAGAAAAAAATAGACCGATAAACTTCAAAATATGCCTTAATTAAGGGAAATACTTGCTATCAAAATCCATAAAAATGCGAAAATAAATAAGGCAAACCCTCGGGAATGTTCAAAATGAGAGTATTGCTCTTTAACGTTTTTATCAAGAACTTTTAGGAAACCAAATGCGAAATGCTCTATCAAAATTATATAAACAATTGCATATAAATTTTGCCCGACTAATTTAATACCATACAACAATTAAGGGCCAAATGATGTTACAAAGTAATAGCCGGTAGTTAGAGAACTTTAAACAGCAATTACAAAAATATGTCACTTATAGGTTAATTGCGGCCCACGCGTTTGTATAACTTTTTCAATAAAATTGATCAAATATTGATTCCACTCGGCCATGTGTTCCGTTTTTGGACTCTCCCACAAATTCCCCGACAACGTGGGAGATGCAATAAACCACAGAAAAGAAAAGAAAAGAAAACCGAGGAAATATACTCTGTGACTCGTTGAAAATCTGCTTTTACAGTTTTGGTTTTCTGGTCCACCAGCACAACACAATTAAAAAATTGAAATATAAATATTATTTCATTGGTCTGGAAGCAGTTGCAAGGTCCATATACACGATTGTATAAATATAGCAAGAAGTGTGAAGTGAAGACGACGATCCGATTTGGGGGTTGGCGGAGAACTACGATAAGACTACCAAGATAAGCTCGTAAGCGGAGAAGAAAGCACGGATGCTAAGCTCCCAGGAGGGGAGAGTTATGGAAAGCTGGGGCAGTGTAGATCGCAAAACGCAACGCAATGGCAGCAAATTGAAAGACAAAGCGCTGGGCAAGACAAAGGAACATGTGCCCGGCTGGTCGTAAAAATAGCCGCATAATCGCACAAAAGGGATGCACCCGGAGGCGTCGATGGAAATCGCAAATTGGAAAATCTCTAGCCGCAGACAGGGGCGGCGGGGAAACACATATGGTAGCCGGTATTTGCGCAGCCAATTCCTGAATCACGATTCAATTATGTGGCATCCCAATTGCCATCCCCGTTTCTTGTCTAGGCTGGGGACAGCAACTGAATTGGATTATCCAATGGCTTAAATTAGCCCACGGAGGGGGCTTTGCTGGACAGCGCAACGCCAACGAAATATAGAAAATTGTAACGAAATATGAACGGACCTGCGTCAATGAGCTGGCCGCTAGCAGCTGATTCACGCCGCTTAAAAATATCTCAGTAACCGTGGAGCTATTAACTTTTATGGCCTGTGTGCTCTCAGTGGCTTCTAGAAGGTTTTGCAACCAGCTGGGAAGTTTGTCTATTTGCTGACTTTCTTGCCAAATGCTCGATTCCCAAGAGCCTCGGCCTCTTCCCCAATAATCTGTTTAATTGCCACACGATAAACATTAAACAAAACTGGCCCTGAAACTACACGAACAGACACTGAAATAGTCATAAATCCACTTTGTTTGCTTGCACTTTCTTCTGGGAGAGCTTTTGGGGGAATTGATTCTATCGATTGCCTGAAAGATTGGTGCTTCACTGTATCGACTGGCAGTGAAACCTCTGCCCCACAATTGCCTTCACTTGCTCCGGCTGCCAAGCAAGCGTGAATCACATCACGCGCCGGCAACGACGACGATCGGAGGGGGAATCGAAGGTCTCTGGAGGGGAAACGCGGGCCGGAAAAGCGGTGAGATGACTAAAGACCGCTGCCCAGAGCCTGAGCAGAGAGAGGCGCTAAGAATCTTCAGCGCTATCGGATTACCCGGTTCCGAGTTTCACAAGAGAGGCAGCCGGCCAACCCATAGCCCCCGATGACATCATGAGCAGGGCGGCAAAAAACCGCACCGCACCGCAAAAAGAGAGCGGCTGCGACGAGTGACTAAGGCCCGGCCAGCGAAAAGGGGGGAAAGGTGGCCTAGGAGGGGCCGGGGACTGTGGCAAGGTGCGGTCGCAGGGACCCTAAGCAAACACACAAATGATACTTCCAGTGACGACAGCACAACAAATTAATTAGCAAGGCAAATCGAACCAAACGAGGGAGGTAAAAGGGGGGCTTGCACTCACCGAGGCCGTACTGGTAGAAGATCTCCTCCACGGACACAATCTTTGGCTGGGCGGAGGCCGCGGGCACTGGCGGAGGGGCCACCTTGGGCTTGGTCGGTTCCTCCTTGGGCTTGGTCACCGGCTGCGGCTGCTCCGGCTTTGTCTCGGCCTTGGGGACAGCTTGAGCGGGCAGCTTGAAGTCCTCCTCGTCGTCCAGGTCGGTTACCCAGGCGGCTGCTGAGGTGGGAGCAGCCACCGGAACCGGAACGGGCACGGGAACGGAAACGGGCGCCACCTTGTGAGCTGGGACCGCGGGCGGAGTGGCTGTGCGTTCGTCCTTGAAATCGCTGAGCAGGTCCTCCGACGAGATGAACTTCTCGTTGTCCTGCTCCTTGAGGGCGTCCACGATGGGCTTCTTGGCCGGCGACGGGGTGTGCGAAACGGACGGCGATTCGGTGTCCGAATCCTTGTTGGCCACGGCGGCCACGGACGACACGGGAGCGGTCGGCCACGAAGTCCCCAGAAGGTCGTCGTCATCGTGGAAATTGGCATTGGACGGCGCCGAGGGCTGGAATGACTGCAGGGGCGCGGCCGAGGGCTTCTCGCTGAAGCTGCCCAGCAGGTCCTCATCCTCCTCCTCCTCCTGCTTGGGAGCAGCCGCTGGGGGAGCGGCAGGAGGGGCGTGGGTGTGGGCGGAAGCCGCCTCCGAAAACGGAGCCAGGGGGGCCGAGAACAGGCCCCGTTCGGCGTTCATGAAGTCCGTGGTGAGGCCGCCGATGCCCTGCTGCACCTCCTTGCCGGCCTCGCCGAGCAGATCCCCGAGAGCGTCCGCCTTACGGGCGAACTTCTCCTCCAGCTGGGCCTGCGCCTCCCGCGCCCCCGCTGACATTCTCTGGACAAAGGCCTGCGGATCGCCAAAGTCCAGGTCCCGCTGCTCGTTGGCAAAGTAGTGCTCCGTGTGGGCATTGTCGTCCTGGGCCCCGGAGAGGGTCTCCGTCTCCCTCTTCGTCTCCGGCTTCGTCTCCTCCTTCTTCAGATCGCCAAAGTTCAAATCCATGGCAGTAAACGCGGAAGCTCAAAGGGGGCGGGGGTCGGGTGTCTGGGAACTGAGAACTGAGAACTCGTGTCGAAAACTAACAGTTTTCACAGATGCTGCTTCGGTATCCTTTTCCAATTGGACTCTCGCTTGCTCGCTCGCTCGCACACTCCGCACTCGCGCAGGCTCTCGCTCGCTGTCTCTATCTCGCACTAGCCAGCTGATTGCGCCGGCTGGGTCGATGGATGGCGGGTGGTGGTGGGTTTCGGACGTGATCCGTGCTCGTTCAAGAGGAATTCTCGGTTACTTTCAGCCGTTTGTTTTGTCCGGCGCCGTCGATGCAGACACTCGTTTGAAATGCTACAGAGCGCAGGGCTGTCCGTTGGTTGGCGATGGTACTTTGGCTGGCGATAGCTTTCCGCTGAAGATGGAACTGGTGGGACCTGGAAACTTTGCCTAACTTGCGGGGGCCCCGAGCCACAATCTATCGATAGCGGCTCCCATCTCTTTCGGGGAGAGAACTGCGCACGCAAAATTTGAATCTGGCAGACCAAATTTTGAACTTGAATCTTGTTTTTTTAAAAAAAGATAATTAAAATTATTGAAAGTGCTATTTAATTTTTAATACCGATAGTAAAGATTTCAACTAGCCCAAGTGAGAGGGTAAAGCCCAAGGCACACCTTGGCACACTCCTAGCTTCCTCCGTATAACTTTTGTTATAACTAAGATTTTTTCTATGTTAATGGTCTAGTTTTGTTTTTATTAAAGAGTGTAATTTTGGCCATAATTTCTGTGTTAGGGTCGCCTTAGTTATTATTTTGGTTCAAGTCATAAACATGTGAGGCTTGAGGCAAACTATAACTGCCGGCATATAATATTTACGCCTCCCTCAAGTTTCTTATATGTGAGGGTTAACATATAGTTCTTGCTCAGATGATTTTGGGCGCCAAATAGCTTCCTGAACTCGAAAATAACATTGAAAATTGGCCTAAAATATAATCTCGCCAACGATAGCCGGCTTCGGAGTGCCCAGGCGATTGTTTTCAGCATTTGACAGGCATGTCGTCTCTGGCCACACTCGAACACCAGAGCAAAAGTGTGAATAATTTTTCCCGTCGTCCGAGAAGAAAACTAAAATAAACACAATGCAATCGCCCCTAAGCGGAAGGAACGTGGCCCTGCTGGTGCTCTGCCTGTGCGCCGGATACGCCCTGGTCTTCGCCGACGCCGGCAAGGAGATACCGGCAACGAAATTCAGCCAGAACGTAGCGCCGACAATGACTTTTCTTTACTGGTGAGCCATTCCGTTCCGTTTATGCGGGACAATTAGCATACCGGACACTGAACCCGGCGGGCTAACCTCTGCTCCCCTCTTCATCAGCTACTCCTGCGGCTACCGCAAGGCCTTCGAGGACTATGTGAACATACTGGGCGAGAAGTATCCGCAGATACAGGTGCACGGGGCCAACTACGATCCGCCGGGCTTGAACTACTACCTTTCGAAGATCATATTCGCGCTGAAGATCACGATCATCGTGTCGGTGGTGTCGGCGGTCAGCCCGTTCACCTTCCTGGGCCTGACCACGCCCGGCTGGTGGAGCCATTTGCAGGCGAACAAGATATACGCCTGCATGATGATCTTCTTCCTGGGCAACATGCTCGAGGGACAGCTGATATCGTCGGGGGCGTTCGAGATAACACTGAACGATGTGCCGGTGTGGTCGAAGCTGCAGACGGGACGCTTTCCGGCGCCCGAGGTCCTCTTCCAGATCATCGACAACCATCTGCAGTTCACCGAGAAGGTACAGGAGAATCCGGACTTTGTTAAATAATAGTGGACGTGCGGACGACGATGGGAGAGGCATGAACCGCAGCCGGTAAACACCAAATACAGCCTCGCGGCTCCTCAGCTCTAGGCCCCAACCCAGCAGCACACCCTAGTTAGCCGTATCTCCCCTCCGTTTCACTCCAAACACTTAGCCAACTGTTTTAGTCCCTGCAACGTTGTATTCCCTGTATTCCCCTCTAAACGCTTAGTGAACTCCACTATGTGTGTTCCTGTGTAGCCGCCGTGCCGTGCCAGTCGTATGATTCAGAAGCATGATATTGATAAGAAACCAACCCGAAAAGACACGCACCAACTCGGGTCCCAGAGGTACACCCAAGCAATTGCAAGCGGTCAGCCTGCCCCAGCCAGGGTGTACCTCGTCCTTAGCCTTTACGAGATGTGTAATGTTATATGTTAGTGGGGGAGCAAACTGATTACATTCGGACATGTAAAACCTTTTTCAAATTGTAATACAAATAAATTCACTTGTCAGATTCGAAACCAAAGAAGTGCTGGTGGTTTTCTTTTTGAGTTTTCCGCTAGAACCGATGAAGACCTAAGGGAGGTTAAAGGAGGTTTCTGTTTCCAACCATGGGCACGTTAAATTGTTAAGCTGGTGATATCAGCCTACTAATTTGTTATCTCAAAGCATTGCCTATGGTGGGTCTACTGATAATTCCATCCCGATAAGAACGAACCATCTTCATCTCCTATTTTACTTTGACTAGAATTAAACGAAACTTGAAATGCACTTGGTTTATGTTGTGTACATTTTATTTATCAAAAAACTGGGTTTTGTTTTTGGTATTGTTACGTTTACAATAATCCCCAACAGAGGCAGAAGACGACTTACTTTCGTTGCTATAGAGGCAGTGGATACTCTTCTCGTCCCCTCGCTTTTTGTGTTAATTATTGAAATTGCATCTCCACAGAAAATGGCACTCGTTCAATGGTTATTGTTTGGGTTTTTGGTTTTGGTTTTGGTTTAGGCTTGCTTTTGGATCGTTATCGTTGTCGTGATAGGATAGCAATAGACTTATAGACGAAAATGTAACTGCTACTTAGTGGAAACCTATGGGGCGATGGTGTCTTCGCGCGGTCGCCGACGGTACGTGCTGGTGTCCCCGTGGCGGGCGTAGGCGTTCAGGTTAGCCGGCACCGGGCGTCTCTGGGCATAGCGTCCGTTGTAGTAGTTGCTGGGCGCCGAGGAATACGGCGGCCTCTGCGCTCCGGCGTTGTAGGTGCGGACGTTGGCAGGGTTGGCCGAGCCCGAGCCCGAGCGCGGATCAGAGCTCCAGCTGGATCCCGTCGACCAAGCATTGGATCCGGGGTTGGGTCTAGCGTTGGATCCCGTCGACCAGCTGGCCCCAGGTCGGGCGTTCGAGCCGGAAGCCCATCCAGCGCCGGCCCTTCCACCCGTGTTCCATCTAGCGCCAGCATCTGATTCTTCGGCATTGTAGCCGGAGCCAGAGCCGGGGCCAGAGCCAGAGCTAGAGCCCGATGACCAACTAGAGCTGGATCCTCCAGAGCCTCCTTGGGACCATCTCGAACCTCCGGCTGAAGGGTTCCTCGAGTCGGAACCGGAAGCGGAACCGGAGGACCAGGACGAGCCCGAGCTGACTGTACGGGTCACAAAGCTGTTGCTGCGACGACGGCAAACCGTGCACCTGCAATTAAAAACGAGTTTCAGATACTGACACTACGATTGGGACACTAAACCATCGCAGACGCACCTGCTAATCTTGCTGGTAGGATCGGCCTTGAGGGTCTGCTGGCGGGGCTGGGTGAACTGCTCGTGTTCCTCGATCACCGACAGCCAGAAGGAGGCCAGGGCGTCGTAGTAGTTGCAGTGTCCGTGGCCATGGCACTCGATAACCGGTTGGCCGCGGAACTCCTCCAGACAGGAGCCGGGAGAAGCAAGATCCTGGCCTATACCACCAGTGTTATCCAGCGAGGTCTAAAAAGGTAAGCGTTGACTATTAGATCTCTACATAAGAAAGAAAATCCTACCATGTAGTAGCTGTATCCGTTCCACATCTCCTCCCAACCGCTGGGACACTGGGGAATGCTCATCGTTTGCGAGTGCAGGGCAAACACTCTGGTCGAGGTCTCGCACACCACGCAACTGAGTAGAAACAAAGGGTATTAGCATGGATTTAGGAGGCTGGGAGGTGACCTGGCGCTTACCGCGAAATGTACTTCATGAGGTCCCTGGATTGGATGGGGGCCATGGTCATAGACATGGGCTCGGCGGTGGCGAGCCACAAGCTGTCGTCGTTGTTCTGGGCGTAGTTGCACACGTTGTTCAGGTCGCACAACATGTACGGCATCGTGGTGAATCTGGCCATGCATGAGCCGGACTGGCCGAGGTCCTGACCGACGGCGCGACTTGCGGCCACGTTGCCGGAAAGGGAGTAGCCCTCCCACAGCACGTTTGTGTTGGCCGGACACTGCGGCACGTGAACGGACTGCGAGTGGCGGGTGAAGATGTAGCCACGGCTCTTGGGCGGCGGCGGTGGGGGAGCAGGTTCTCCGGGGGCACCGGGCAAACCGGTGAGACCCGTGCGTCCGGTCAAACCGATCTCGCCCCTGTCACCGCGAGCTCCCTGCGGGCCGTCCTGTCCACTGTATCCGACCTCTCCCTGGTCACCGCGGTATCCAGCCACGCCTCTCAAACCGATTGATCCCTCGAAACCAGGCAAACCGGCATCACCCTCCTCGCCCTTGAAGCCATCGAGCCCGGGCTCGCCGCGATCTCCTGGCCGGGCCATGGTGTACGAATACGACTCTCCCTGTTGGCCCTTCGGTCCCACGAGTCCGTCCATGCCGTCGATTCCACTCCAGCCGGCTTCACCGGTGGGTCCTCTTGGTCCTGGGGCTCCCACCCTGCCGTATTGGCCCGGACGTCCGGGATAGCCCTGCTCGCCTTTGAGGCCGTCGGGTCCGGTGTCACCCTGATAGCCGAGGTCACCCGTGTCACCCTGGCGGCCCCATATAGCGAAACCAGCCTCTCCCTGCTGACCCTGAAGTCCTGTGTTACCACGTTCTCCCTTTGGTCCAGCCAAACCATGTAGTCCATTGCGTCCGGGGGCTCCTGGCAAGCCTATGTCTCCTCGTGGTCCAGGCGGGCCTTGAATCTCGGGTCCCTGGTGTCCCATGGCGCCATTCTCTCCGTACTGCCCTTGCTCTCCAGGCGCTCCCTTCTGGCCGATACGTCCAGGACGACCGGGACGTCCGTCGATACCGTCATCACCGTTTTCACCCCGCTCCGCTGTCAGCTGGGGGCCCGGGGGACCGCGCAGACCTTGCGGTCCCGGCTGGCCCTTTACGCCAGGACGACCATCGAAACCAGATGGCCCGGCAACACCAACATCTCCTCTCTCGCCCTTAAAGCCAGGGGCTCCAATGTAGCCGATCTGGCCACGCTCACCCTTCTGGCCCATGGCGCCCTCGATGCCGGGCACTCCCGGGAAGCCGCGGATATCGGTCTCCGGTGCGGCCAACAAACGTCCGGGTAAGCCGACTTCTCCTTCATCACCTTGCAGTCCCTGGGGACCCTGAATGCCGGGGGCACCGCGAGGACCCTGATCTCCGTTGATGCCCATTGCGCCGGGGTAACCATCGTCGCCCTTTTCGCCTTGGCGCCCAATTGGTCCATTGGGTCCCCTCTCGCCAACGGCCCCCTTCAGGCCGGGGGCTCCGTTCCGGCCGTGGTATCCGGCCAATCCTTGGGCTCCAGGGGCTCCCGGCTCTCCCGACTGACCAATGAGGCCGCGTTCACCACGTTGTCCCTTCAGGCCATGACGTCCAGGAAGTCCATTCAGTCCGGGACTGCCCACCTCGCCCTTGCGACCAATGGCTCCTTCGAAGGCAACAGGAGAGTCGCCGGTTTGTCCACGCTGTCCCTTGACACCAGGTGCTCCTGGATAGCCCTGTTGTCCTGGCCATCCCGGTTCACCAGCATCGCCCTTGATGCCACTGTAGGCGGCCGCGCCCTTTTCTCCCTGATAACCAGGCACACCCCGATCTCCAGGCTCTCCCTTGCGTCCAGGAAGTCCGTTTGCGCCAGGATAGCCGAATTGTCCGGGGTCACCAGTGATACCTGTTTGGGATGATAATAAAATGTGAGTACATTTTAAGAATGCCTTTTTCTAAACATCCTTTAGGATGCCTTACCCTTGGGTCCGAACTCTCCGACAGCTCCTCGTTTTCCGATATCGCCAGGCCGTCCGTCGAAACCGATGTCACCGCGATCTCCGCCTTCACCGAACATGCCCGGCATGCCGGCAATTCCGGGACTGCCTGGGAAGCCCTGGATGCCCGTAGAACCAAGTGCGCCTCGAGCTCCCTTGAGACCGATGCTACCCTTGGCGCCGTTCTGGCCATATTGTCCCTGAAGACCGACCTCTCCCTTTTGGCCCTTGGTGCCGTGCGGAGCCAGGCGTCCGTTGCGACCCGGCTGGCCAACAGGTCCAGGCGGGCCCACGACGTAGTCACCACGCTGGCCCTTGTTGCCAGATAGACCCGTGAGTCCTGTGGCGCCATCCGGACCCACCTCGCCCTTGACTCCCTTCTGACCGGGAATGCCGGAAGGTCCGTACTGGCCGATCTCGCCACCATCGCCGGTGTAGCCCTTCACACCCGGTCGTCCTGGCACGCCGATCTCGCCGGCAATCAGCGCCTGTCCGGGCTCACCACGCTGTCCCTTGTATCCGGGATTGCCATTCACGCCTGGCTCACCGTCCAAGCCAGGCAGACCAGGAGCACCGTGCTGTCCATAGTCGCCTGTGATACCGGGATATCCCTTGGCTCCGACCGGTCCCTGGATGGTCTCGCCGGCGGGTCCTGTGTCGCCAAAGGCGCCGGGAAGGCCAACAACACCGGGCTGTCCCTTTTGTCCTCGGAATCCGGGCTCTCCCGGATAGCCTAAATCGCCGGCATCGCCTCGGTTATCGATGATCTCTCCCGGATGCATTTCTCCCTTGTCGCCCTTCAGGCCACGGTCACCTTCGTCGCCCCGTTCTCCTCGTCGTCCGTTGTAACCCGGCTCACCGATCAGGTACAGCTTGGGTGTGGCCGGTGTGACTCCTGGCTTGCCATCCCGTCCGTGGCGTCCTGGTCGTCCATCGCTACCGGGTCGCCCGATGTCGCCATATTCTCCGTGCTCGCCCTGCTCGCCGCGGGCACCCGGCGCACCGTAATAGCCGTCCCGTCCATTGTCGCCGACCGGTCCCTGCACTCCACGATATCCGAATTCACCATTGTCGCCCTGTTCTCCCTTAATTAGGTTGCCAATGTATATGTTTTGACCCTGGCGGCCGGGCTTACCCGGCATTCCGACTTCGCCGGGAATTCCAGGGGTTCCGGAAATGCCCTTGAAGCCAGGCTTGCCGGGTTTTCCCTGCGCACCCTTCAGGCCTCGTGCTCCAGTGATGCCGATCAGGCCGCGGCTTCCATGCTCTCCAGGATAGCCGGTATCGCCCTCCTGGCCGCGAGGTCCCCGCGGTCCAGCATTGCAGTATCCGCAGTCATCGCCCCGAAGACCCTTGTCGCCGGGATAACCGCGGTATCCAGGTAGGCCATCGTCGCCGGGACGTCCCCGGAAGCCGGGAGGTCCCTGGGATCCCTGGGGCCCCACAATGTTGTAGCCTTCTCCGGGCAGACCTTTGCTACCGGTCAAGCCGACCTCTCCGCGATCACCGCGATATCCGTCGGAGCCGGGCACTCCGTTCAGGCCAGCCTCACCCTTTTGTCCGATTAGATTGTAGCCAGGATCGCCGCGCAGTCCATAGCGTCCGGGGGGGCCAGCCTCGCCGGTGGGTCCCTGGGGTCCGGGCGCGCCCATCAATCCGTACTCTCCGGCTTCTCCGCGCTCGCTGCGACCGGGCGGACCTCGGTTACCGCTCAAACCCTGGTCACCGGGTTGGCCAGCGGGGCCCTGGGGTCCACGGCGTCCCGCCTTGCCGGGCAAGCCTGACAATCCGGGCTGTCCCACGGGTCCAAGGTCACCCTGAGGGCCGATCGGACCAGGCAGCGACTGGCTGAGGCTGGGATCGTATATTCCTGGTGGTCCTGCGGGGCCCTGTATACCGGGGGTGCCGTCGAAACCGTCCTCTCCTCGTTCTCCGGGAGCGCCGTCCAAGCCATTTAGACCACTGTAGCCGGGAGCACCTTTCACGCCCTTGTCGCCAGGCACACCTGCCTCGCCATCCTTGCCGGGCTTGCCCCGCTGTCCGGGCTCACCGATGTCGCCTCTGCTGCCCGGGAAGCCGTCCCGTCCCACGGGGCCGCGCTCACCCTGCTGTCCGGGCGGACCCTCGACACCAGTCTTTCCCATGAAGCCCTTGTAGCCCTTATGAGTCCCGATGACGGTCAGTGCACCAGGTTCGCCCTCGCCGGGCTCTCCCTTCTCACCGGGAGTGCCCTGCATGCTCAGCATAGTCTCCACCGGTTCGCCCACGTCACCCTTGGCGCCCTGGTAGCCCTGGTCTCCCTTGGGGCCGGCAATGCCAGCGAAGCCGGTGTCACCCTTCTCTCCGCGATCACCATCAAAGCCGGGCTGTCCGTCGGCGCCATCGGGACCGCGCTCACCGCGACTTCCCTTGGTTCCCTTGGAGTTGATACCGCCCTCGCCGGCATCTCCAGGAGCTCCCTGGGGCCCTGACTTGCCCATCGGACCGCGCAGTCCATTGTCGCCGGGCGTTCCGGCCACGCCCGTTTGACCGGGTCGGCCATCGCATCCGTCGATTCCACGGGGTCCAGCCGTTCCAGCCTCTCCGGGGAAGCCCTGAATATCATATACAACGGTTAAATTCAGTCTGGCTGTTCGATGGACTGTTATTCCCATCAAATGGATTGATTAATGCTTAAATACCTACCCTGGCACCGGGATATCCCGTTTCACCTTGATATCCCACGTCGCCCTGAAAGTATGGGATGCTTGTTATTGCTTTTACAAACCCCAAAGACTGGAGGGGCACTCACGCGATGTCCTTTTTCGCCAACTTCACCGTACTCGCCGGCATCGCCCTTCTCGCCGATTCGTCCTGGGGGTCCGTAGGGTCCCATGTCTCCGGGCGGACCTTCCATGCCGATCACACCCGGGGGTCCGATAGACCCTACGCGTCCCTTGATGCCTTTGCAGTCGCATAGTGTCTGGTTGCACTCCTGGAATTGAAAAGCATCGGGTTAGTTGGTTAGTTAGGTAGTACAATCTTTACATGGCCGGCGAATCATTAATTGAATTGGGAGATGCTTGCGCACGCTTGATTGGCCCCGATTGAAAGTCTTGTTTAGGGAATCGACGATTGCCGGAATCAATTTGTTCTAAATTCATTGGCAATTCTGCATAAGAGAATCGAATTCAAATATGAATATGATGTGCGAAATCGTTAGCGATGTCTAAGGCAATCGAGCGACAAGTGGTAGCTTTCTCCCTTTTAAACATATGTACATAGAGGAATATTTGGCCTTAGGTATTAAATTCCCTAAACAAGTACCCAGTACACTTGTATCCTTATTTGCGGGCTACCCTCGAAGAGTTACTCCTAAGCAATGATGGGCAGCCCTTGGCTCTTTCGGCTTCCAGTTCTGAAGCAATAACGTTACTTACAACTTTTCTTTGCGATGGGTTTCAGAGGGCTGAGGCATATGAACTCTCTGTTTAGCTACAACATAACTTGGCCCCACCTGTTTTCTAGCTTGAACTGAATTTGCAAATGACCTTCGAGTCATGATCCTATGCTTGGCGGTTTCGTGAAATTCCTGCCCATACCCAAAATACCGAGTACTGCCCGTTTTATCCATAAAATCAACAACAATAATTTGCACTTGGCGCAGTGAAGCGAGTGCTGCAGCATTGCATTTTTCAGATGGCACAGCCCGGCTGCTTTAATTGCACTATTTCCGTTTTCAATGAGATAATCTTCTATACTCGGGTCGGGTACGGCACAAGTGCCCCAAGTGCGAGTGCGAGTGCGAGTGCAAGTGCGCTAAGTTTTGCTTAGTAAATTGGGCGAGTGCATAGAGCACGCTCAGTGGACCTCGCACTGAAGTGGAGTGGTTGGTTGGTTGGTTGGCGGGCGGGCGGCCTGTTTTCGGTTTTCGAATCTCAAATTCGAGACCGCATTTTTAACCCCATTTAATGTGCAGGCGTTTGTAAACAATGCCTCTGCCTGCAATTCGCTAAGAAGCCATTATCTGGAATATTTCAAATTATGAAATCACTTTGCTCCGCCGAAGTTGAACACCTTTGCACATTTCGCCGCCCGCTCTATTTTGGCAGCATTTTTGCGGCTTCCTCGTTGATGTCAGAGCATAAACATCCTTTATATGTTTTGTATATTAATAGAATTGACATAATTTCTTAACATCTTGGTTAAAAGTCTAAATTTATTGCTCGTCTCCATCAAATGAATTTCAGAGATCGTTCAAGATTTTCTTTCGGGCAGTTGAAAAACAAGAATGAACCGAAAAAAACTGCACACATGTTGCACGCATGTGTCCAGATCGAGATTCTTTTTAATTTTCCATACTTTTTGTTTTGCATTTAAAAACAGTGTTTAATTGTGTGTTGCTTCGGACGAATTAGTGTCAAATGTTTGGCGAAATCAGTGTTTGATTTACAAATAACAAATAATTGTTTATGCCACCAACCGGGGATGCCGGTGAGACGACACCGCCCGCCAAAGTTCAAAGCCCCAGAAGGGCGGCAGAGTGGGAGCGACATCCTCCGCGGATGGATTCCGAGAAGCAAACGTGTCCGCAGGAGATCAAACCATCTGCTAACCAAATATTCACATCACCGCCGAGTCCCGAAACGAGAACGTGAAAAGTAAACAACAGGCAGCGCACAAAAAGCAAAAAACCCAGAAATCTAGAAAACTAGAAAAAGAGTTCGATGCGGTGAACCGAAAGATGCGCTGTTGTTTTGACCACCACCACCCCCCTCACCAGACCAAGCTGAAAAAATTCGAGAAAATGCAGATACGAAAATGAAAATAAGATCTGAAATCTGAATCAGAATAAGAAGTCATGGGTGCTGCAGGTGCGGTGAAACAATTGCACTCACAGATTGACTGGACTGTGTGAGGAATCCAATGCTTTTATTAGCCGGCCAGCATTCGTTCTCAAAGTGTTATATACAAAACACATGTACACATAATGCACATTTAGTGTTTAACCGGGAAAATGAGACACCCAAGCGAGGAGGGTTCCATTCAAGTCTTTTGTTTCACACATTCCTTTTCAATTGAAAAATGGGGGCTGTGAAAAGAACCCCCAAAAAGACACCACCTTCGAATATCATTCAATCAATTGCAGCACATCTGAAACTCAAGGAATTCTCGCCGGTGCATTCAAACATTATCAACCTCTTGTGTCAGCATGGTTGCGGTAACACGTTCAAAAGTGACAGCACTGCAATTTCCCTGAACTTGACACTGCAAACTGTGTATCCATATATGGGCCATCGCCACTTGTCTGCCATTCTGGTTTTTTTTGTTTTTTCGTTTTTTAGATGGCACCACAGCAGACGGCAGACAGCAGACAACGCACCACCGCAGCAAGTGGCGTCGTTGGGGCAAGAGCCACTCAAAAATGGGGGAAAGGGTTGCTGCCTGGCTGTTGTTTCATTGCCGCCAACGAAATAACGAAATAAAAGTGCCATTGCAATGCACATTGGCACCCAAAGCGATTCCGTCGATGTCAGCAAAGGAGCTGGGAATATTTTCCCAAAAATGAATTACCAAATTCCTGAATGGGCACGCGTGTCTGCGGAAATTAGTGGCTCAAAGGTGTTGGGTGTCCTTAACCAAATCGCCTTAGAACTGGAGTAAAAACTGGACATAAAACTACTAATATCAGTGTCTATCAAAGGATCTTAGGGGTTAAATAACCAAGGTTTAGGAGGCTTGTTTTATTTGCTTTGAAATGCCTTGATTTTTATCCCAAGTCATAGGATAATCCCTTTGTTTATCCTTCATAACCAATGCTACTAGTTTAGTTTAGAATAAATGCAGATTCTTGGCTAGGTTGAAATTGCAATCTCTACACCACTGTGACTGCAAATGCAGGCCTGCCGAAAGTCTGACCCAGTCGTGGGATAAATCGCAGATATATATCCTATACATAAGCGACTGCTCCGAGCCGGTGTGCAACTATATAGATGTATAAAAGTATGTATGCGCAATGTGTGTCAGTGGCGCGCACTTAAGCGCATTTGCACATGTTAACGCCAATTGTTCCAGTTGCCGGCATGGACTAAGGTCAAAGTGAGGCCTCCGCACAGATCCCATCCCGGATGATGTACGTACACGTATCTGTCATATATCTGCTGCGACAATTGGGCACACCCACCCACGCTAATCGCTCGCCTAGCGATGTGGGATAATGTCGGATTCTCGTGTGGATGCTGTTTTTTATGTGCAAGTCCATTGGCCCGCGTCTGGGATCCTGAGTTTCGGATGACGGGGTCCCGGCTGCTGGGCCGTATAGCCTTTCCACCGAAGTGTAAGCGATACCTCCTGCAATCTCATAGCCGGGGAATGCCAAGCGCAGCGAAAAGTCCTAAAGTCTAAGGAAAGAGTACGTACGAGTGAGGGGCCCTGCCTGGCAATCTTGTGGCCTGCTCGGCCCGGATGTGACACACAAAAGATTAAAATAATAACAATAATTATAAGAATGTCATCATACACACAGTTTTCATGGGAGGATACGGCTGATAAGCCGGACCGAGCCAGCGGCCTTAATTAATACGTTTAAATGTGGCATCAAATTGTGATCCGCACATCCCAATCTATGCTGGCAAATTCTTCCTTTGAACCGATCTTTTCGCATGGAGACAAAGGGGTTATCTGTTGCAGACACGACCCCGTCAATGTGACTGCTTTGTTGTCAAGTGTCGGGAGTAAAACAAGAAAACCCAGTCACAGATACATTGTGCTAACCCAAGAATTGCCAGCACACACACGTTCGGACACAAGTCTGCAGCTGGAGGCGTGTAACGGTAGATTCCAGCTCGGAGATCCTTTTGTGCGTCACAATTGACCCAGTTTGGCAAGTCAAACAACACGCGCCATCAATCAACAGTGTTTTCTATTGTGAAAATGGAGTGGGAGCTTGCACTGCAGCCGGCGACGAATCAGTTGTAAAATATGCCTCATAAACGTTTTCAAAACGACATGCAACAATGAAAAACACGAATAAAACCGAGGTACTTGTGGTATGCACGGGCCAGAGTATCATTTCAAGGAATTTCAAGGAACTGTTGGCCCGCAAAAATACAAAATATTGTATAATCACAATTAGTGAATTTATTCCTTCCTGTTTGGGTGCAGTGCA
The DNA here is from genome assembly GCA_021223825.1 of Drosophila ironensis. NCBI lineage: Eukaryota > Metazoa > Arthropoda > Insecta > Diptera > Drosophilidae > Drosophila > Drosophila ironensis. The sequence continues at coordinate 577,679 of JAJJHQ010006256.1, forward strand.
TTCAAAATGCAATAAAATAAATATCAATGAATTCTTTACGAGTTCCCAAAACTCAAGTGTGGAAAACCAGGTTAATTTTCGATGGGCCATCAAGCAAATTTTAGTGGCTCACTTGCCGTAAAAGTGTTTCAATTGCGATCACAAAACTTTCAGATCGAGTGCAACATTCCTGCCCCGGGCCGGATGAGTCATGAGGGTCGGGCAGCGAAACCCCCTGCAGGGGTCAGCAGTACAGGGTAGCAGTGTAAAATGTGTATATGGGGCAACATATGAGCAGCGTGTGATTGACATGAAAAAGCACACCACACCCCTTGCCCGCCGTGAAGCTCGCACAAGCCAAAAGGAAAAGAGCATAATGAATGCACATCTGGACGGGCGCACTTGCAGCATGACATCATTTTTTTGCTTTAGCTTGACACAAAATGGAACAAGATGCAGAAAATCGCCACTGGCAGTGGCACTGGGGCAGCATGGAACGCGCAAGGAACCACCCACGCACTCGCAGGAGGTCCCCGCCAGTGGGCCAAGCAATCGCCGCTGGGCCACTTAAGTGCCCAGTGCTCGGTTACGGCATCGTCGCAGATAATTGTTTGGACACAAGTCTGACAGATGATAACTAATTGCCGTGCACTCAAATTAACATTGAAATTGATGGACGTCGAGCTGTCAAAACGATCGCCAATAAATTGGCGATAAGGAAGCGCCAACTGATTGAATTTCAGCGCATTTCAGCACCTGATTTTCGAATGAATTTTGTTGACCATCTAAGCAAAATTTGTAAACCATTCTAAGAAAAATATGAAAGTGTTTTCAAGGGATTCCAAGGAGGTAATAGGATATATTTTTAGGCATTCTCGCAACTGATCCTTTTCAAAAGAAACCAAGTTATAAATACGGCCCGGTTGTAATAATTCTATCTAGATTCTATCTAGAAAAAAATCAATTTTCCCCAATTTCAAGTCAGTAATTTAGTTAATTCATAGGATCTTAATTTGGAGGTTATAGGATTTATTTCAGACTAATAAAGCCTTCCCGGAAAAGGTCCTTATAAAAAGCAAACCAAGTTATAGATATGGTCGCTAAAGCAAATAATCAATGGTTCTCAAGTTTCAGGCCTATATTTTATACAATCAAGAGAATTCTAAGTGGGAGGTTAACTATTTAATTGTTGACTATTTAAGCCTTCCCGCAAACGGTCCCTCCAAAAACCAAACCAAGTTATAGGTTTGGTTGGGTTATAGATCTCCAATAATTCGCTGAAGCAAATAACCAATTCTTTTCCAATTTCAGGCCAATAATTAAGGCAATCAAGAGGGCTCGGGTGTTAAATGCTAACTTGGATCGCCGGACTCCACTCGAATAGACGTTGTGCATTTATTTTTAGCCATGACGTTACATGTTTGCTGCTTGAAACGGAATCTCAGCAACGGACACACAGCCACCGCGAGCTTACTATATATTATATAGTACGAGTATGTAGAGTGTCTAAATATACGTATAAAATTCAGTTGCTCTAATGAATATCAATTCCATAAGCCTGTCCCGGCCGCCTGAGTGCCAAGTGGAACTGATAACATTAAAAAAGCCACACAAAAAAGGAGAACAACGAGCCGCAGTTATAAGACAGATGACTGATAACCCAATTTCATGTGTTTCTTCAGCGCTAGCTCATAAATAATCGTTTCAATTTACAAAATTCATTACGAGGCGACTGCTACTAAGTGGCCCTCCTCCTCCCATCCGTATCGCTCATACAACATGTTGTCCGTATCGCGCGCTCGCAAGAGACTCCGCATAATTTCCGCATTCAGTTGCAGATAAATAAATAATTGAGTCAAATTGAAATGCAACTCGCCAAACAATTCTACTCAAGCACGCAAATAAACTTCCCCCAAACAGCCCCGGCAATGAGATGATGTTCTTATGATGCTGCCTCTGCCTCTGCTGCTTCTGTTGTTGTTCTTGGGCGGTCGAGTACGGGTACGGAGTGGCATGCCCCATTTGGCCCCGCTATGTCTGGCCCGCTGCTGCCGGCCAGTCCGGCCAGTGGTCAGTGGTCAGTGATTTATGCCCGCCCCGGGTCACTGCTGATGGAAAATGGGATCGCGATCGGGATCGGGATCGGGGGGCATAAACAAAGCGCAGAAAGCAAGCAATTGAAACTGGAGTTGATGCTAATGGAGCGAGCCGTGCAATATACATAGACCGCGCACTGCCAAAGACTCTGCTGAAATAGAGGAACACTCCCCAAATGCAAAGATGATGGCATATTTCGCTGGTTTTATTGCATTTCTAATGCTGGGCTATGCTTCCATTTAGAAGATCATCAATGGGACAAGCTATGAAATCTATTAAAATAAGTGCCACTTGGTTGTCAGCAACAAATATTTAATGTCTTAACTCAAAATTGGGTTCAAAAATTAGAAGAATCACTAGTTTTCTAACTTGTTTAGGTCATCAAAGTATATATCAGTTGAAAAGTAAAATACTCACTCGTAAGCTAAACTAAACTCTGAATGTTTTCATTGATAATCTCATGTGGAGGGGTTAGGGATTACCAAATTAGTACTAAATTGGCAATGAATTTAACATAAGCTAACGAGATTTTACCCATTCTGTTATTCTAAAGATTTGGTAATCTAAATTGTAGATTCTACAATAAATCTTCGTGGTTTACTATCTCGAAAATAGATAGTACATTTTAAATCACGTAATTCCCATACAAATTGTATGTTAAATACTATGAAACGGAAATATCAGAGATATTGGATGTAGGAACTAGAATACAATTGATACATATATCAGAAAGTTGTTGGATTTTATGAGATAAAACCGCATAAAATTGAATTATCAGAGATATTTGGATATTAGATGTTACAGTAAAACAAAATTAATATATCACAGAGGTATTGGATTTTCGAACTAAAATAACACTAAAATATCAGGCAGCTAATGGACTTTGGAATCAAACGAAACTGGAACTAAATTAATATTAGAGATATTGGATGTTGGAAATAGATTAAAATTGATATTTCAGAAAGGTATTGTATTTTGGAACTAAAATAAAACTAACGCATCAGGGAGATGTTGGACTTTGGAACTAAATTAAAATGAAATATCTGAGAGATATTGGATGTTAGATTTGAGATTTTGTTTCGAGTGCAGGGGGGAAGGAAGTGTCTAAGCCTCGAGGGGAGCAGAAGCAGCAGCGGCGGCAAGAACAACAAACAACCGAGAAACTTTCAATTCCAATTGGAAATGGTGCGGATCGTCAAAGATCGCCGCATCCCTCGGAATGGCCTGCGATGCTGCTCCGAGGAACCCTTCACCGATCACTTGAGCTGCTAATTGTCGGGTCGGCATCGAGCAACAACACTTGTGCACTTGTGTGCCCATAGTATGCGTATGGCCAGACAATAACAGCGTTTCCAGTGCCCTGGAGGCTGCAACTCGGAGGGAAACGGGCGGGCGGGCGCCCTGGGGGCGGGTGCAGCTGCTGATAAGAGCAATTTATCAATATTCATTCATAGAAGCAGCTGCTGGCTGCTGGCTGCTCAATTGCATTCGTTTTTCTCTTCGAAAGCGGCCCGGAGCGCTCTTTTCCACTGAGCGAGCGAGCGGAAAAGGAAATTGAGCTTGCAGTTTGACAGCAGTGCTTGCAAAACCCATCCAGTTTGACGGATTGCAAGATTTTGAAATAGCATTTTAGCAATCTGCTTGTAGTCGCAACATTGTAAGTGCTTGCGCACAGGGAAGTAGAGCACACTACATGGATCACTTCCTGCTTGGAAATCGGGACGGGAGCAGCTTTTGACTCATTTGCTTATCTCGAAAGTAGAGCATTTCAGATCGCGTAATTCCCAGTACTACCGGGAAGATATCCAGCGTTCGTTCCAGCATAACATATTCCTCCTTTGGCCCAAAGTGTGTAGTACCTCTGGCAGCGCAAGAGTAACCCAACCGACAGTAGCAATTGAAATCAAGTTTTAGCGTTTTGCGGTCGAGCTCTCACCGGGGTCTCCCAGGCCGCGGCCCATGGCATTGACCACGTAACCGAGTGCGAAAAGAAGTGCGAGTCAAATTACTGAAGTCGTCAAACGAGCTGCACACATTTGTGACACTTTATGGTGCCAAACACGTGAGCGATGATCCACAGCAGATCCACTTCGAGTGCTAAGTGCGACATAGAAATGTTGGAAATTGGTTTCGTGGAAAATGTTGGGTTGCAAATCACGGCGAACAACAAATTACACCAGCCAGCGAGCGATCAAACGGTGCCCGGCGAAAGGCAACTTGGGCACGGGCAAAAGTCAGGCCAAGCCGATAGCCTCTGGGCCTGTGCTGGCGACACTTGAGCGGCTCTATTTTTTGAATTTGAATCTAGAATTCATGTCGCAATCAGCGGAACATGCTATCAATGCGCCAATGTCGCCAACATAGCAATAGTCTAATTAAATTTGTAGCTCGCCCGAGGCCTGATAAGCCTCGAATGCCGTCAAAAAGTAGACGCCGCCGGCATGTGCTCCAATTTTGATCTCCGCTTAAAAAAACTCACTCTTGAGCATAAAAACATTAAAGTATCTACTGCTATTTTCTTATTTAAGGTTTTTTAAAAATTGTTCTTTTAAGCTATACCTTCAAGTTACATTTAAATTCAAGGATTTTCCGATTATCCTACCATTAAATTTGAAGATCTTGACTTTTATTTGAAAGTCACCAAAGTGTTGCATATCTCTGGGGGCGCACTTGCCAATTTTGAATACCTCAAACCTTGTATCCATAAATTGTACTTAATCACTGTTTAACTAATTTTAATGAAACGCTGAGTTGCTATAAATTGCAATCTTCTAATTTTCTAGTAAAAGTTTTAATTACTAACCGGAAACGTTCAATGGCAAGTCGTATGCCGAAAACGTAGTCTTTGAATTATTGAGATTGCGAGGTTATCGGCGGCAACCTTTCCAAAAATGATTGAAATATATTCGCCAAATGGGCACAAATGACATAATCCGTCCTCGGCTTAATTCGGGACGCGATTGGACGCCCGGGACCCCGAGATTATCGCCCGAAGGCAAAGAGTTGCAACTTGGCAGTGTTTCGATGCCGGAAGCGTGACTAAATGGCGGGTGCAATAATCCATAATAACAACAATAATATTGTAGACTGCAATGATTAAGTGTCGAAGCCGGGGGATGACCTAATTTCGGGCAGTCGATAAACTTTGTTCACTAAAAGTTTGTTCACAGTTTGATGAGAACTGGATGCGGGAACTTGGGTTTACAGTTTAAGAGTGTCTCGAAATTTATATTCACTCCTACAGTTTGAGCAGCACCATTGCAAGCACCATTTAAGAAATTGATTTACCAATCTCAAAGACTGGGAAACGAGTTAAACTCCCTGCAACATTAGTAATATTTGTGCACTCACCTTGGCCGCCGAGACACTGCTGGACAGGAGAAAAACGGCGCCCAGCAGACCCAAGAGATGCCGTAGATCTCTGGGTAACATCTTCGATGGGTCCTTGGGTCCTAGCCACAAACTATTTATTGCTCACTTTTAGCGATCTCTCTGTCAAAACTGCGCACACACGAAACTGCGAACGAAGGAGCAAACATTAGGCTGGGAAGGAATATAAGCGTGTTTTTCTTTTCTAACTAAATTTAGTTTTATTGTCATTTTGGTGATGCTGGTACCGATGGAAAACATGCACAAGATCGGTTGGTTGGTAAGTAGGTAGATTGGTAGGTAGGTAGGAAAAATGTGAAACTGGAAAACTAACAGAAAACGCTGATTTGCTGCTGCTGCGATCGTCGGGCACAGCACTCTCCCCACATGTGGAGATCGTCAAGCGTTCGAAGTGTTACTAAACACGAGCCCCGCCAAAGAAATTCGAATTCGTTGCCCGCTCGCCGGCCACGCTCGTCTCCGCTCGTTCCGGCGATCGTTCTTCGGCTCACCAACACCACTCCGCGTTGCCGCTGCGGCTGTGTGCGTGCTCCGGATCGCCGTCGTGGTGGAGCAGGCACAGGCACAGGCACAGGCCAGGGACGCGCCCGGATGGAGATGTAGATGGAAGTGAAGATGGAGGTGGAGGTGGCGGTGGCGGTGGGGCGGCTATGGGCCTGGGGATGGGTTGGGATGTGGAAATGCGGCTGTGAATTTAGCACTTTGCCGCCTTGAATCGAGGAAATGAGGAACGAAACGGAACGGAGCCAGCTAACCAAATCAAAGCTTCCAGCAACCCGCTGCCAACAAATTCTATTTCCCACTAGGGTGCTTTAGGGTATCCGGGGGGCATAGCACTAAGGGTGATACCTATCTGAAAAATTCTATAACCCTAAACAGTACAAGGAAATATTGGCCATTGGCCTATGCAACAAATTAAAAGGTGGTATTATGGGTATTATATTAAAAAAACCAAGCAGTTCCAGGAAATTATCCATTGACCTATCAAATGTATTATTTCTATTGTAACTGCACATGCTTAGGGGTCAAATATAGATGTAATTATTTCCCATTTCTTCAAAAGTTAAAGTACTTAAATTCGCCAAATGTGTGCATAATACCTCTTGATTGTTCTCAAAAAGGTATCCCTTGGGTTCAAAAATATTCGTAGCTCCTCAACGAGCAACGGGTATCTCCAAGTCCGAATAACTTGACGCAGCTTTGTAGTGGCTTTAATTTAGTTCGATGCTTGTTTGTTTGTCCCGCCTATCGTGATTAGGTTAAGGCTTTTTCATTTAGTATATAGCATATGTGGAGCTGATAAGACGGATATGGCTGCGTATTTCCTGTTAGAAAATCTCAACATGAGTCCGAGCCGATCGTCTTTGTGGGCTGGCAGGCTTTCAGTACACTTCTACGCAGATTTACAAAAATAGAACCTTTCGAAATTGGAGCTTGATTTTAGGTCGATTTTGAGGTCGGCTATATTTTGAAATGTGTATTTGATAGGAGCACAATCAGGGCATTTCGGCAACTTGCCCTATTTGGGATTAAGTGTGGGGTGTCGAAAATGGCACAGTAGCCCAAATAGATCTCTTTTAGGAAGTTGCCTAGATTACCAAAAGGCCTGAAAAGGGTTCTTAACCACAAAAGAGTGGTCCCTAACCGGAAACATAAGTAGTTTTACTTAAAATAAAATGTAAAATTAATTTCCAGGCAGTTTATTTCAATTTTAAAACTACATGCTTCCAGAAATTTTAAATATTACCTAGTTTTTCCTTTTTTTACTATATTTATAGATACCAAAAGCGATACTTTATTAATAAGCATAAATTTGAAATTACCATTGTTCTAATATATGACAGTTTTTTGTATATAATTTATGAAATATAATATATCCTAGTCTAAATATTGATATTCTATGATCCGATATGGTAAATTACAAATTTTAATTAAAAAATATATCAAGAGCTTATACTCCGGCTAGAATTAAAGAACTTTGAGAAAATACTACAATCACCTGTCCTGCTCAATAATTTTGCTATATTTTATTTTTACTATTTAAACCCGATCGCAAAACACCGCAACTTTAGAAATGCTAATTGTGTGTTCCATTCACATGTTCACCCGGATTCTCTGGCTTAGAGTGGTTATATTGCTAAGGGAATACCTAAAAATAGATCATGTACTATCACGATAGACTTGAGTTGATTCTATCAGCCAACCAGCCTTACAAATTATAACCTAACCTCTCCCTAGCAAATATCTGTTGCAAAACCTCGGCTAAGATTGTGAAAATGTGCGCCAAATCCGATCGAAACCTTTGTAATTTGTGTGTGATACGAGAGCCTTGGAATTTCCCAGACGGACTGCCAAAAATAATGACTTAGTGCGCCCCCAAGAGCAGGAACGGAAACCATGTGCCCGATCTCGGGGCGGGGGCTATCAGCTAATGCTTGCGGATGGGAGCTCGGAACTGGAATCTGAAATCTGGGAGCTGGAGCTCTGAAGCTTGGGGAAGGTGGTGGCGGTGGTGGCGGTGGCGGTGGCGGTGGCTGGGATGCCGCCTTGTATTGAGCAACTTAAGTCGCATGTGGCATATCAACCACAGCCACGGGTGGGGAGCAGTAGCGACTTAGTTTCATACATCGCACTTATCACCGAGTTTCATTCAGCGACTATGCCTGTTAGCTGCTTGGATTAGTGTTGTTGCTACATAGCCGCCCATCCATCCATCCGCCCATCCGCTCCATATGACCAACCAACCCCCCGCCCCCACTACCCCGATGACCCCCAAGACTACGGAGCCGCACACAGATGCGCGGCCCGATCTCACGGACTACACCGACAGTGTAGATGAGACGATCGGCCGAAGAACGATCGGATGGCAGACGAGGCACGAGGCGCACTCGGCGACGGCGCTGGGCTTTTGGATCGCTTAAACTTATACTATAATTAGTCGTGTTCCGTCTCCCCGAGTAAGTAGTAGACTGGGTCTGGTCGGATCGCAGCCGCTGGCTTTGCACAGTGCCTGCAGCAGTAGCGCAGAGTGGAGTGTAGTGTGTTCGGATCGGCGCTCGGTTGTGGTTGTGTTTCAGTCAGTTCGCTCCCGTCGATCCAACCAACCAGATCGGTTTCTGTAAGGAGCGCCCCACCAAGCTAGAGCACCGCACGACACACACATTTACATTTACCCAATAAGATCTCACCTCAGGACAACGGCGATCCGTTGATCGAAATGGTCGAAATACTCGAAAATTCATTAAAAAACACGAGATGCAGCAGGAAAAGCTGCCTGGCTGCCTGCCTGCCTGCCTGCCTGCCTCGTCGGAGGAGAGATTTTTCCGTCGCGTAAATCTGTGACCGTTCCAGTGCTTCTCAAACTGTCGGCCGCCGACTTGTGAAATCGAAAAGTCAAAGTCGGAACAAAAATCAAATAAATTAATTTAACGAATTAATTGCAAAATAAAATGCAGGCAACGAAATTTGATCCGGCATTCGAATGGGTTTTTCCCACACCATAAATTTCGAGTTATTTCCCATCAGAAGCGCTCAATTCATTTTCTGCAATCTTTGCGAAATTTAAAGTGCCCAATTTTCTGGCTCATTTTTCCAGGCCCAACGACGGCAACATATAACTTAATACTCGACGAGGACAGAGCAAATAATTGTGCAGGCTTAAGTGCATAGGGCATCATGTTGCCCTTCTGGAAGCGGTGAGTGGAATTTACCTTGAAAATATTTAAAACCGATGGGGTATTCAAAAACTATTTAATAGTTAAATGTCCGACCTTGTGCTTCAGTTTTTTATACGACTAAGCCCCATTAGATTTCATAATTTATATTTGATTTGCCTAAATCGAATAATTTCCATCTGGGGGAATTACAATAAGTTGATTTTTTCGCAACTAATTTAAAAATCAACAGCATTCTCTTACTTGGTCTTGTCCAGGTTTTAGGCACTTTAGATTTCATAGTTTCTGCTGAAACTGGTATTTTGCATTTGCCTTTGAATAATTTTAATCCGGGAGAACTACAATAAATGCATTTGGTTGCTACTAAGTTAAAAATAAAAGGACATTGTTGCAAGCCAACCTTATGATCCAACTTTTATCTTGCATTTGCCTTCAAATAATTTTAATCCGGGGGAGCTACAATAAATTCACTTGTTTGCCACTAAGTTAAAAAGAAAAGAACATTGTTGCCAGCCATTCTTATTAGTCAGATCTTGTCTAGCTTTTGTCCAGCTCTTGAGCATTTTAGAAGCTTGTGTTTTGGAATAATTTCAATCCGGGGGAACTACAATAAAATCACTTATTTGCTACTAAGAGCTACAAGTGCTATGATTCTCTTTGGTCAGCTCTTGACAGCGACCGACTGCAAGAGAGAATCGCACTGATAAGGCCACCCAACCGAATCCCCTAATCTCGAATCTTTCATTTCGCATTCCACAGGCTGCTGTACGCCGCTGTCATCGCGGGAGCGTTAGTCGGCGCCAACGCTGTAAGATCCGGACCCGGAACTATCCCACCTGCCTGGTTTCCTAACTCCCCTGCTTTTCTTTTTAGCAATTTTGGAAGAATGCTGGCAGCGGTGCCATCCAAGCGACTTACCGGCAACCCAATCAGGATGATCATCGTTTCCCCATCGACGACAGCTATGCCGTTGTGGACTCCGCATCGGTGCAGCGCGGCGAACCCCTGCCCAAGAACTGCACCGCCGGATATGCCGGCTGTGTGCCCAAGTGTCTGGCGGAGAAGGGCAACCGGGGCCTGCCGGGCCCGCTGGGTCAAACGGGACCCAAGGGCGCGGAAGGATACCCGGGCATGGAGGGACCCGCTGGCGACAAGGGACAGAAGGGCGACCCCGGCCCGTACGGACTGCGCGGCGACAAGGGAGAGCGCGGATCGCGGGGTATTCCCGGTCTGCCCGGCGTGGCTGGAGTCCAGGGCCCGGCAGGTAATCCTGGCGCTCCCGGTATAAATGGCAAGGACGGATGCGACGGCGCCGACGGTCTGCCCGGTGTGCAGGGTCTGTCCGGAATGGCGGGACCCCGAGGCTTCCCCGGTGTGGCCGGAGGCAAGGGCGAGAAGGGTGAGCCGGCCAAGGAGAACGGCAACTACGCCAAGGGAGAGAAGGGTGAGCCCGGCTTCGGCGGACGCTCCGGCTATGCTGGACCCCAAGGTGCGCCTGGAGAAAAGGGTGATCGCGGTGACACCGGACCGTTTGGCGTGAAGGGACCTCGCGGTGACTTGGGATTCAAGGGCGAGAAGGGCGACTCCTGCTTTGGACCCCTGAAGCCAGGAGACAAGGGAGACAAGGGCGAAAAGGGTGATCCAGCCATCAGCGTCCCGGCGAAGGGAAGCGAGGATGTGATGGGACCCCGCGGAGAACCAGGTCAAAAAGGAGAGCCCGGCCAGTACGGCCGCAAGGGTGAGCCCGGACAGATTGGCACCACTGGATCCGATGGTCAGAAGGGCGAGAAGGGTCTGCCCGGCGGCCCCGGCGATCGCGTAAGTTGAAATCCCCCATAAAAGTCAGATCACTACCACTCTTTGTTGGCCACACTTCATTGATTCGAGATCAAAATGATCAAAATATTTTATTGACCACATAACACCTTGATGATGATTCGATTTCAGGGTCGCCAAGGAAACTTTGGACCCCCAGGACCCTCCGGACAGAAGGGAGATCGCGGTGAGACTGGTTTGAATGGATTGCCCGGTAGCCCCGGCCAGAAAGGTGAAGCCGGTCGTGCCGGCTCGACGGGTCAGCAGGGTCTGATCGGTCCCCCCGGTCCTCCTGGTGGCGGTCGCGGAACCCCCGGACCCTCGGGACCCAAGGGACCTCGCGGTTATACCGGCCCACCCGGACCCCAAGGATTGAATGGAGCTGACGGTCAAATGGGTCCCCAGGGTTACCCAGGACAAAAGGGAGGCACTGGCATGCCCGGCCGTCCGGGTGGTGAGGGATTCCCCGGACAGAAGGGCGAGAAAGGTATTGCCGGACGAGATGGACCACCGGGCCCATTGGGACCCGTTGGACACACAGGACCCCCGGGACCTGAGGGTCAGAAGGGTGACTCTGGTCTACCTGGATACGGAACTCAGGGACCCAAGGGAGACGACGGAGTGCCCGGGTATGTTCTGCACTCATTATAACAACTAGAAACTATCATAACTCCCAGAAACAACCTAAACCGTATTTAGAAGTGATAATCACTTAATAATTTATTATGTTCTTTGCATCTCTGCAGATATCCCGGAATGAAGGGATCCAAGGGAGAGCGCGGTTTCAAGGGTAACGCTGGTGTACCCGGAGACTCGAAACTCGGACGCCCTGGTGCCCCCGGTTTGGCTGGAGCTCCTGGACAGAAGGGAGACGCCGGCCGTCCCGGTACACCCGGACAAAAGGGAGACATGGGTATCAAGGGAGAGGTCGGCGGCAAGTGCTCCTCCTGCCCAGCAGGCCAAAAGGGAGAGAAGGGTCTTCGCGGTCTGGACGGTATTCCCGGAAACACTGGACCACGTGGACCTCCTGGCGAGAGAGGCTATCCTGGAGAGCGTGGACACGATGGCATCAACGGGCAGACGGGAGAGCCAGGTGCAAAGGGAGTCGATGGGGCGCCTGGCGCGCCCGGAGCCGAGGGAGCTGCTGGCAAAGACGCATTTGTTAATTTAAGCCTAATAGTACCCGACAAGGGCGACAAGGGTAATCCCGGCCTGCCCGGCGCCGCCGGCGTAAAGGGAGAGAAAGGTCTCGACGGCGCTAGAGGCACGCCAGGCCCTAAAGGAGAAATCGGCATTAAGGGCGATAAGGGTCTGACCGGATTCCCTGGCGCTGATGGTAATCCCGGTGCGCCCGGTCGTGATGGCTACAACGGAGCACCTGGACTCAGTATCAAGGGAGAGCCCGGCAGCCGTGGTTTGGACGGATTTAAGGGAGACAAGGGTACCTCCGGCTATGTGGGCCAGAAGGGAGAGCCCGGCACCTGCAGTCCCGACGCGCTGACGATGCCTGACAAGGGTAACAAGGGTGATCGCGGTGAGACCGGAATGCCGGGTCCTGAAGGACCTATGGGCGAGAAGGGAGACGCTGGCTATACCGGTCAGAAGGGTGACACTGGTCCTCAGGGACCCATTGGCCCAGTAGGACCTCGTGGCCTGACTGGACCTCGCGGCGAGAAGGGTAACCCCGGACCTATTGGAGCCACTGGCAACTCTGGAAGGGATGGTGCTCGCGGCCTGCCCGGACGAAATGGAGAACGTGGACAGAAGGGAGAACAGGGCGTCTCAGTGGCCGGACCACCGGGACCGCAGGGTCTTGACGGTCTGCAGGGCGAAAAGGGCAACCGAGGTCCGCCTGGACCCCTGGGCATGCCTGGTCCCGATGGCAGTGTGGGATACCCCGGTGACAAGGGTGACGCTGGCTTCCCTGGAATCGCCGGACGGCCTGGAGCTGTTGGTGAAAAGGGAGACATCGGCCCACTAGGACCTCCCGGCATTCCCGGACCCCCTGGCACCCCCGGTATTGACGGAGTTCGTGGACGTGATGGAGCCAAGGGTGAGCCTGGCAACCCAGGCCTCGTCGGTATGCCTGGTAACAAGGGTGACCGTGGTGCCCCCGGAAATGATGGAGCCAAGGGATTCCCCGGCATCGCAGGAATGCCTGGCAAGCGTGGATCCCCCGGAATCTCTGGAGCACCTGGTGAGTACATTCTCGACTGAGCAACCAGTCTTTTAAATAACATATCCCATATTCAACCTGAACAGGTGCCAAGGGTGAAAAGGGAAATGCTGGTATGACCGGAAACGATGGACCTGTCGGAGGCCGTGGTGCCCCGGGTCCCCCGGGTATAATGGGACCCAAGGGAGACCAGGGTATCGTCGGTGCTCCAGGTGAGCGTGGATTGGACGGCTTGAACGGCGAAAAGGGTAACCAGGGTCTGCCCGGTCTGAACGGTGCCCCCGGATTGCCCGGCGATGCTTCTGAGAAGGGACAAAAGGGAGAGCCCGGTATTTCCGGCTTGCGTGGAGATCAAGGTTTGACCGGCGAACCGGGCTTGCCCGGCGAAAAGGGTTTGCCCGGCTTGGCAGTGCACGGACGTCCTGGACCTCAGGGCGAGAAGGGTGACACCGGACGCAGTGGCATTGATGGACGCGACGGATTGACCGGCGAGAAGGGTGAGCAGGGAGCCGCCGGATTGTGGGGCAAGCAAGGAGAGAAGGGTTCTGTCGGTGCACCCGGTATTCCTGGTGCTCCTGGAATCGACGGTCAGCCTGGTCTGCAGGGCGCTCCAGGCGCCCCAGGTTATCCAGGACCTCAGGGTTACAAGGGAGAGCCTGGACTCCCTGGCCTAAACGGACTGAAGGGCGAAGTCGGACCCGTTGGAGTTCAGGGCTACTCCGGCGCTCCTGGAATCAAGGGTGAGCGTGGACCCCGCGGTCAGCCTGGTGCTCCGGCTATTGAAAAGGAAGTGCGAGGTGCCCCGGGACCGCAGGGAGAGCAAGGTCTCACTGGCCAGAAGGGCGAGCAGGGCGAGCGTGGCGAACAAGGTCTAACTGGTTACCCGGGACTCAAGGGTGATCAGGGCGTGCCCGGACCACATGGCCTTAACGGATTGGACGGAGCTGTTGGACAAAAGGGTGACATCGGACCCCAGGGCGAGCCTGGATATCCTGGACTCACCGTCAAGGGCGAGAAGGGTCTGCCCGGACGCTTTGGCAAGCACGGACGTGAAGGTGAGTATTTCCTTTGAACTCTACAAAAGGAGTATGAACATAAATCGCTTTTCCATCGAATAGGTCTCATTGGACCCCCCGGAATTAAGGGTGACCGCGGTCTCGCTGGATTGCCCGGAGAGCCTGGCTTGGTCGGTCTGCCTGGACGCATCGGACCTGCCGGAAGCAAGGGTGAGCGCGGCTTGAGCGGCAGCCCCGGAGCCCCGGGACAGGATGGCTTCAACGGCGCCCCCGGACAGAAGGGAGACATGGGATACCAGGGCATTAAGGGTGAACGCGGTCCTTCCGGATTCGAAGGACAGAAGGGCGACAAGGGCGAGCAAGGCATGCAGGGACCTCCGGGTCTTGCCGGTTTGACTGGAGCCAAGGGCGACACAGGTTTCCCGGGTCTCGATGGAGCCGACGGCCCTGTCGGTGCTCCCGGTGAGCGCGGCTTCACTGGCCCCAAGGGACGCGACGGACGCGATGGCCTGCCCGGTCAGCCCGGTCAAAAGGGTGAGCCCGGACTAATCCCACCACCTGGACCGAAGGGCGAGCCTGGTCAGCCAGGTCGCGATGGACAGAAGGGCGAGCCCGGACCTCCGGGAGCCCGCGGTTTGGTCGGCATCCAGGGTGAGCGCGGCGAGAAGGGCGAGCGCGGGCTGATCGGCCAGAGCGGTCTGACCGGACGTCCTGGCCCCAAGGGCGACCGTGGAGAGCAGGGTTTGATTGGTCTCGAAGGTGCCACCGGTGCCATAGGTCTGAAGGGAGAGCCAGGTGCACCGTGCAGCGCTGCCCTGGACTACCTCACCGGCATCCTGGTGACGCGCCACAGCCAAAACGATCAGATTCCTACATGTGCCCCCGGACATACGCAGCTCTGGACCGGCTACTCGCTGCTGTATGTGGATGGTAATGACTACGGCCACAACCAGGACCTGGGCTCCCCCGGCTCCTGCGTGCAGCGGTTCTCGACCCTGCCCATGCTGTCGTGCGGACAGAACAACATCTGCAACTACGCATCCCGCAACGACAAGACCTTCTGGCTGTCGACCTCCGCCGCTATCCCAATGATGCCCGTGGAGAACTACGAGATCAGCAAGTACATCTCGCGCTGTGTCGTCTGCGAGGCCCCGGCCAATGTGATCGCCGTGCACAGCCAGTCCCTGGAGATTCCCAGCTGTCCCAATGGCTGGGAGGGTCTCTGGATCGGCTACAGTTTCCTCATGGTAAGTTTAATTGCGAGTCAAATCATTATAATGGGTCTAACACTACCACTATATTCGTAGCACTCGGCTGTGGGCAACGGCGGCGGCGGTCAGGCGTTGCAATCGCCCGGCTCCTGCCTGGAGGACTTCCGCGCTACTCCGTTCATTGAGTGCAACGGCGGCAAGGGCACGTGCCACTTCTTCGAGACGATGACCAGCTTCTGGATGGTCACCCTTGAGTCGAGCGAGCAGTTCCAGAAGCCCGAGCAGCAGACGATCAAGGCCGGCAACCTGCTGACCCGCGTCTCGAGGTGTCAGGTCTGTATGAAGAACTCGTAGGAGCAGAACGGATCATCGGATCCGCAGGCACCTCACAGACACCCAGCACAGCATAAGTTTAATCTAAATGTAAAGCCCTAAATATACCAACGAACACACACACAACACAAAAAGCCAAACAAAACGAACACAGATGAAACAACACTGCTACAAATTCCTTAAACTAACCAAAAGAAAGAGAGACGGGCCCCCAGACGATGTGCTAAGTCCGGACCCGGACCACAATGCCATTTTTGTATCTGCCAATTAATGTTCTAAACAAATGTAAACTGCTTCTAAGTTACGGTACGTAAGTTAAGTAAATGAAACGAATAAATAAACTAGCCACGGTCGTATGTCGAACAACTATAATACACATTTGTAAGAGGCATGTTCCATTTGCGAGCACCCGACTAAATGCGAATGAATGCCCTGATACAGCGATATATCCGAATATTGAACGAACATCAAATTGACATGCGCGCCGCCTCCTCCTCAACTGCTATACCCAACTTTGTCGCTTATTGTTTACGTTTACGAAACAAACAAAAAATGGTAAAATAAAGAAAATTCTAAAAATATTCAAAGCCTGGTAATACTGATAAACAAATTTTACTTAATATATGCTACTCTTCCCACATTTTAATACATAAGCACAATGCCTCCGACAGTATTTGGCTTCATTTCTAGGATTCGAGTGATTTCCTTGAATAACTTGCCCTCTAATTTCAAAATCGGCCACATAACTGAAAAATAACAAGTTAGACCGATTATAGTCGAGTTACTCGAGTATAAATACTCGGGGTGCTGAACTGGTATCCCTAGAATTAGAATGTGCTATTAGATTTTCTCTATCTGTTATAGTTTCCAAAATCTAGGCGTTCATACGGACAGACGGACGGACAGACGGACATGGCTAGATGGACTCGGCTGTTGATGCTGATCAAGAATATATATACTACCCATATTCTTTTTTAAAAGAACCGGGTATAAAAAAGAATAAAAATATTTAAAATCTATCCTCCTATGGGACAAACATTAAATTGTGTGTAAATTCCTTCGTGGTTGGATCTTGCAGTTTGCATCTACCTTACAAAAACATAACATAACATAACATAACATAAAATAACAATAACAATTCAACAACAAATCATTCGGGTATCATAATTAAACGATTGTCCAGACGGTGGATGCGTTTAAGGCGACGGATTGTGGAACTGTTGTCCAGCAAGTTGATGGCTAGATTTTTTGGGTGTACGTGCAGCCTGTTTTTTGTATCGAACGCTGAATATCGCTATCTCCTTTTTGACGCACTGTCATAATCTTTTGAAAATAATTTGTTATTAAAAAAAAATACAAATTACGAGATTGTAAGGTTACAACACAATAATAATTGCTTCTTTATCAAATATATTTTTTTTAACGACCCGATCATGATTTTTTTTAACTGAAAATAACTGATATAGTTTCCACGCACTATGTCAATACAGATGGTACAGCAGCCCTTTAATTTCTGGCGACAAATCCTTGTCCAGAATACAGGTGGCCCCACTTATTGGCGCAGCGAATCCCCCGACGTACTGCATCAGATGTGGCGATGGGATACGAGATCCTCACATACCTTACAGCTGTGGCGACGCGATGAGAACGCGTCCATCAGAGTGATGAGCCTCACAGTTCGCGTCGTTTCTTGGAGATCGGGAGTTGGCGGATCCGATTCTTAAGGTGGTCTGGGAATCGGTTACATGGACAACCGCGGAACAGCTGGCTATTGGTAGCAGGTTTGGACATCCAGTAGCCGCTCGGAGCAGACGCCGGAATCAAGTCGTAGTTCCTCTTGGCGCCGCGGATAGCCTCGATGCAGTGCATCACAGTTGGTGCAGCAGATCCTTGGACACCTATCAGCGGTGATAAGCAGCTGGCTACTGATGGCGGGCTTGGACATCCAGTAGCCGCTCGGAGCAGACGCCGGAATCAAATCGTACCTCCCTTTGGCACTGCGGATAGCTTCGATGCACTGCATCGCAGTTGGCGCAGCAGATCCCTGGACACCTGCCATCGGCAACACTGCTGTCAACACGACGATACCGGAACGTTGAGAGCCAGGGACAGATGAGGATTATGATCCTCGGCATCCACTTCCTTGACCAGGCGGTCGCTGACATCTGGAACTGGTGGACCCAAAGCTGGAGCTGCGCATCCCTCCTTGGCTAATCCATAAGCTGGAACGAAATAAAAAAAAAATAAAATACCGGCGTCTGCTCCGAGCGGCTACTGGATGTCCAAACCTGCTACCAATAGCCAGTTGTTTCGCGGTTGTCCTTGTAACCGATTCCCTGACCACCTTAACAATCGGATCCGCCAACTCCCGATGCCGACGATCGCCAAGAAACGACGCGAACTGCGAGGATCATCACTCTGATGGACGCGTTCTTATCACCGTCGGCACCGCTGTAAGGTATGTATCCAATGTAGATTTTTTTTTGGTTCCCTTAATTATTTTCAGTTAAAAAAAATCATGAAAAAAAATATAAAAAAATATGTTTGATTAAGAAGCAATTATTATTGTGTTGCAACCTTACAATCTCGTAATTTATGTTTTTTTAATAACAAATTATTTTCAAAAGATTATAATCATGAGCATGCCATAAAAATTTTAATATTAGGTTTTTACTGGTGTCCACTAACCACATTTTAATTAATTCAATATATATTAATATTAATTTAAAATGTGATAAACAATAATTGCAGTTATTGAATCAAATCACATTTCTCATTGTACATTCTTCGAATACACTAAACTCTTGATTGTATTGTACTATATTTCATTTAACCAGAAGGTACTATCTAATATGTCGAAAATGGTTTAATAACATCTGTAACAATATTAAACTAGATAAAATTCCCTAGTAAAAATTAATTTTGATAACATTTTCACGAACAAAAGTGGGCGTAACCGGAACACAGATAGATAATGGCCCTACCAATGTACTATCCAAAATTTGTACCTATAGAGCTAAAATTGTGGATATCACAAAATTTCGCGGTTTTCGGGGCTGCGGAAGGAGGTAGCCGATTTTTAAAATAAACTTGTGCTGAACTGGTATCCCTAGAATTAGAATGTGCAATTCGTTTTTCTCTATCTATTATAGTTTCCAAAATCTAGGCGTTCATACGGACACACGGACGGACAGACATTTGACATTTGCACGAATTCAATATACCCTTATTCTTTTTTACAAGAACCGGGTATAAAAACTCAATATTAATGGGATCCACAGTATGAATGTTACAAAATCAGTTCTACAAAGATACCCTTAAAAAGGGGGAAGTCTGAAAAGCAAGAAATTCTTTTGGGTAAACAAAATATCCCTTGAAAAAGGTACCCCCAACATGATCTGGTTAGACCTTCTTCTTGGACAAACAACAGGGGTTCGGGCTAGCTTTTGTGGTGAATATGCGAAGTGAAGAGCCCTTAAAACGGACAATGCCAAGGCACCGTCGGAGAAGCTAGCAGCTACTCACCTCAGGGATTGCACTTGTGCGCATGCCTCGCTCTTCGCAAAACCCTCAATGGGGAAGGGGTTGGGCTGTACGGCAAGGGTGGCAGTGGGATTTGGGGTCGAGGAGGTCGAGGGGGTGGCGGCGAGAACCTGGGGGTTGGCGCACTCACAACATATGATAATGACATGCAGACACACATACATTCCAATTGGTGGTTGGAAGCAGCCCGCTGCGATTCCAGCTGAGGAAAATAAGGGTAGGCTTTTGTGGCTTCGAGTTGGAAAAGTGAACCGCGGAGCCAGCACAATAGAGGCCGAGGAGGAAGCCAGACGCCAGCGAGACTTGAAAGGAAGCGGAGTCGTCGGTGGGAGTTAAAACTTCAGGCAGATAAGCGGCGCAGCTTTTGGGAGCTCTGTGGAGGTGGAGGCACCTGGAAAAAATATGTGTGTACCCAAAACGAAGCCGTGAAAAGTGTGCTAACTAGTGCGAAATCCATTTATTGGCAAAAACTGGGGAGCCAAATAGAATAGCAAGGCTGTGGAAACGGGCAACCGGAAACGTGCAGGACAAAGGACGATCTCCTCGAGCGACAGCAACCCCCAGATATAATCCACCTTCCCCCGAAAAGAGCTGACAACCCCTATTTATGATTATCGTGCTGCTGCTGCTGTTCCAATCGCTGTGCCTCTACTGCCAACGCCTGGTGCTCTACGTCCACGACCGATGCTTCCCGAAAAACGTGCGCCTGCTGCAGGAGGTGGCCGAGACGGTGGGCGATCGTAAGGCGCCTCAGCGCCTGGCCGAGCAGCAGTTGGAGCAGCTGAAGCGCAGCCAGAAGCGTCGCATTCTCGAGCCGGTGCTGCCCCTTGTCGGAGGTCTAAACTCGGAGGCCTGTCGCTTCTGTGCCCACAGTCCGCAGGGCTATTGTCGCCACCATTTCCATCTGCAGGAGCTGCAGCTGCACAAGCAGCGTGGTTCGGGTAACCGCGGCGAGCAGGACTTCCGGCAGCTCCGGCGAATCAAGCGGGAGCTGAAACGAAGCATTGGCCAGCAGCAGCAACAGCAGCAGGCAAGGAGCTATCGTCCTGTGCGGCTCAGTGCGGGCTGGAGCAGCAGCTCCCTGAGCAGTGGCTACGGTTCGTTGGCCAGTTTCGGAAGTCAAGAACAAGAGGAGGTCTTGGAGGACTGTGAGGCCTTGGCGGAAGAAAGTCCCAAGAAAGAGTCACTGGAGAATGAGTTGCCAGGCGATTTGGAAGACGAGGAAGGATCTCTGCTAATGAGTCACTAATCCAGTTCATCACATCCGATAGAAACAATCTCCTACATACGTCATCGATAATAGAGGAACTGTCAACAGTTGTGAAAAACTTGGTAGGCCTTTGAAGTGAGGCTCGATGCCAGTTACACCCTCCATCCTGTCAAGCACCTTCTCAGACAGCTTGAAGCAGGACGCCGCCTCACCACAACAGAACAATCGAGCAACAAACAAAGCAAACCAGTCCCCACTTGGCTCACTTTGGCTTTGCCTCAATTGATTGTGATCGAGTAGCAAAATTTCCTAGTTACCCAACAATGTCCGATTTAGAAGTGGATGCACCACATCAACAGCAGCAACAGCAACAACAGCAGCTGGCGCTGACTCCTCCTAGAAGACGTCGCCACAGCGGGCGACGAGGGAGGGGCTGCCATCCAGCGCAGCCCAACGCACCGGAGGCCGATTCCCAGGCAGCGTCGCCCTCGTCGCCACCTTCGGCTTCGGCGCCGTTCTGTCCGCTAGTCGAGGGCGTCGAGGATAACTGGACGTGGAGTAAACGCTACCGCTCCAAAGAGGTGGTACTCAGTGGATCAAACTCTCGCACCGTTCACTTCCATCCCAACTGGAGCAAGGGCACCGCCGGTGTCCAGGGCAAGCGCCCGCTGAACAACGGACGCTTCTACTGGGAGCTGCACGTCTCCCAGCGCGTCTTTGGCACCTCGATCATGTTCGGCATCGGCACCCGGTCCGCCCGACTCCATGCCAACGCCTTCCGGAACATGCTCGGCGAGAACGAGCATGGCTGGGGGCTCTCCCACAAGGGCGTGCTCTGGCACAAGGGCGTGGCCCTGCTCTACACGAAACGCTTTCGCGAAAACCAACCCACCCAGATTGGAGTGCTCTTCGACGGCATCGAGGGCACTCTCACCTACTACAAGGATGGCAAGTATCTGGGCGTGGCATTCAGAGGCCTGGACCAGGTAAGCTTTCCTAGCCACAGCGCCTAAGTTGAACAATTATTGACCAAACAACGATTTGCCGCAGATCAAGGAGCCGCTGTACCCCATTGTCTGCTCGACGGCCGCCAAGACAGAGATGACGCTGAAGTGCACGCGGCGTGAATTCGTGAACCTCCAGGACAGATGTCGGGCTGTGATTATGCGACGTGTGCGCAGTGCTTCGCGGCTAGAGAAGCTGAAGCTGCCGTTGCCGATCAGCGACTATCTGGGCGAGGTGATCGACGAGATGGAACCGCTGCGACAGGTAGACAACTACGATATATTGTGTGATCTGTAGAGCTCGGTGCATCCGCATCGGCGCGGCAAGTAGCAAGTGGCAAGCGGCGCCGATGCGGGGATGCCCCCAGTTAACCCTAAGTCTATAGAGTATGTCCTGTCCCCCAGGTCAATCAACTGGAGATGTGCATACTGAATTATGATTTATAGCCCGGACCGTGAATCTAGATCTTTGTGCCATCGGGCAGAGCGCTGATGCCATCGGGTTCGATGCGACGCCTCTGGAATATGTAAATTTCGCAATGTACTTGTGAACCTTGTATTGTTAAGAACACCTATGAATTATCAAATGGGGATAAATCGTTCTCTAGCCCTTCTTCTAGTCCTCTTTTATTCCGTTTTTCTCTTGTTTTGTTCTCTTTGTTGAAATTTCTAGCGAAAATGTGGGGGAAATAGGCCAATTCGGTGCAATATTTGTGATATAAGGAAGAAATGCATGATACTTAACACCCAGCCCGCTGCACACTAAATTGGTGCACGGCGCTACGGACAGTCGAGTGTGAAATCTAGTCAAACAGAGCACGCTGCTGTGCTACTTTGTAAAATTTCAGTCAGCAATTTAGGCTTAAGCTTTTGAAGTTAGGAAACACACCTCTAGTCGTAAATTGCCCAGAAGGCAATTGGAAAATATATTAAACTACACATATACACATAATGTATAGCACGTTAATCGGCAATAATTTAGTGAAAATGATTTATTACATTATTAATATGATTACTGTAGATTCTTTTTGGTGTCTATATAATTACTATGCATAATTGGTACACGACAAACACAAAATACGAAAATACGAATTGGAATCGGAAAGTAAACGGTTAAGAAGCGCTCAAAACAATTAAGCGATATTGATTTGCAAATGTCACTTTGATTTTCATAAATAAAACGTAAATTAACTAACTATACGAATGAAAGACAATACTAAGTACAGGTTGGCCACAGTAGGCGGGGAGTTTGTGCCCGCGATTACAGCTCGTCGGAGAGATGGTTTATGTTCTGCAGGTGGTCGCCGTAGTCGGTGGCCTCGCTGCCCACGAAGGTGTCGTAGTTGTTCAGTATCTCGAGGTACGACAGCCGATCGTCGTGGTCCTCGTCGGTGGAGACAAAGAGGTGGTCCACCTCATCGCTGGCTATGGCCGCGTTGCTGGGCACTATCCAGGACAGCACCTCGTCGCCGGTGAGCACTCCGTCGCCGTTCGTGTCGTGGTCCTTGTCGAAGCGCTCCTTCTCCGTGATCAGCCACTCCTTGTCGTGGTGCGAGGCCGCCTCCCCCACAAACTCTTGGAAATTGATCTTGCCGTCGTGGTCCAGATCCTTGTCCTGCATCGTATGCTCCAGCAGAATGGGCAGCATCTGGGGGTGCTCCTCGGGATTGTTGAAGGCATTGAACTCCTCCAGGGACAGCACGCCATCCTTGTTCGTGTCGGCCGCTGTGAACATTTCCTTGTCCTGCTTGATCATTTTCTGCTCATCTTCGTAGCTCTCAAAGTCGATGGTCTCCTTCTTGAAGTCCTCGTCCTCCATGGCATACGTATCCTGCAGATACTCCTTCCAGGTAACTTTCTCATCGCCGTCCTGGTCGATTTCCTCGAACCGATCGGCCGCCTCCTCTTCGGACAGTTTTCTGCAATGTTTTTTTGGTTTATTTAGCATTGTTTTGGATTGTTAAATGCAAAAGTTGTGAGTTTTGCAGGCCTAAAAGCATTAGCTTGCCACCGAAAAAGAGTTAATTGCTTGGCTGACATCGATGCAATATTAATGAACAGACAACACTCACTTAAAGGACCTTAATATCCAGGCTTTCAACTCGTGCCTATCGATGAACTCGTCCTTGTTGAGATCCATCATTTTGATGAGTATCAGCAGTCGCCTCTTGGACTCCTCCGGCGTGAGGGTGTCGAATTCCTGGGCCTCTTTTGTATTTCCTAATGGATTCGCAAAGAAATTCCAAAGTTTTAATAATTGAACGGCACATAAAACAGAATCCATGACCACTGGAGCGATGCTTTCGGAAAAACATATTTAATGGGTTTTCAGTGAAAACACTGAGAGAAAAACTAACAAACTAACTTCTCAGGGTGTTGGAAAAAATACAAGGTATCATAGTAAATAGGAGAAATTAAAAAAACACGCATTATCACTTTGGTTATGGTGGATTTACAAGTGAAATTTGTAGAGACAATGTTTCAATAATTTCTCATGGTGCAAACGTAGACACACAAAAATAAACCGCAGAAGAATAAACAAACAGCTTGTGCACAGGCAAAAAATATTTGTGTTTAAGAGCATTTTATGCGATATTGCGAAATACATAATTAGAGCAACCACAAAAGGCTTCATTTGCCTTGGGGGAATCGCTTGGTAATGGTAAATTTACACTTGTTTGCGGTTATTAAGATTTTTAAAGGAATTTCATCATTAGAGACATAACCACAGGCAAATGGGGCTCATTTTTGTTTGCAGATATAGATATTTCTAGAGATTTTCCTAGAAATTCTAGATATATCAAATATATTCATGCATATTCCCATTTTGTAAAGGTGAAGTAATACTTGTTTCAAGATATTAAGACTTTCAAAAGAAACATTCATGAAGAAATATATAACCATAGGAAAATGGTGCTCATCCCTATTTGCAGATATAGAAATTTCTATAAATTTTACTAGAAATTCCAACACATTTCATATATATTCATACATGTTCCCTACCATTTTGTATACATTCTTTAGTACCTACATATGTCTGATATTCATCACGAAATATACATTATTAAAGCACCCACAGACGTATTGAAAGACATCCCTATTCGCTAATACTGAAACTTCTAAAGAAATATTGAATATGCGTCACGAGACACCTGATTATAACCAGCAAAGACATCTTGAAAAGAATTTATGGGAGATATTGAGCCCTCGACTGCTACTTCCGTCCTATTCAAATGATATAATAGTGTCCGGTTGCGCTTGGGGCGCTGAC
Organism: Drosophila ironensis; assembly: GCA_021223825.1. NCBI lineage: Eukaryota > Metazoa > Arthropoda > Insecta > Diptera > Drosophilidae > Drosophila > Drosophila ironensis. The sequence continues at coordinate 602,398 of JAJJHQ010006256.1, forward strand.
TCACCGATGATGGCCTCGTGATCGAACTCCACGTTGTGCTCGCCATCGTCGCCGTGGTGGTGGGCATCCCTGGGGGCGTAGATGCCGTCCTTCACCCGCTCCTTGCTCAGGTGCTTCTCGTGCTTGTGCGTGGCGACGGCTCCGAAGGCGGGCATCGGGCCCACAACGGCCAAAAAGGCGGCGACGCAGAGGGCCAGCGGGAGGAGCGGCAGGTTCCTCTGCCCCCCGGACATCATCTCGTTTAATTGATTATGCGAGGCGGTGTGCGTGCAGCTTCCCGCTTTCCTCCGATTTTCTTTGTTTTTTTTTTTTGTTTTTTGGCAAGGCCGCGTCGGATGCTCCCGCACACGCTGTCGCTTGGTGGCGTAACAATGAACTCTGTTAACCTTTCGCCAGCGGCTGAAAATATGCAAATGCTATTCAAAAACGTATGTTTTCGAATCTCAGTACGCACCCAGCAGCTGTTTGGTCCAAACTATCTAATTTCCCGGTAAAGAGACACGATTTTACGCTTCAGCTTTGGCGGCTGGCACACTCCACCGCACTGTATTGAAACTTAATTTTTAATATTATGCATTCATTTATAATTAGACTTGTTTACCACAAATTGAATTTATTTATTTTAACCGAAGCGAAGGAGGCTGGGGGGCGAGTGTGACCAGGCCGAGTGAGCTGCAAAATCCGCAGCATCGCCTGGTCACTCTATGCCACCCCGAAACATCTGGGCAGCGAAGAAAAAAAATTGCCGAATCCGAGATTCGCAGTGCCCCAGTAGTCATGGTAAATGTTGTAAAAGGAGTGCTGGTGGCGTGGTAAGTGGAAGCCCCTAATCGCGGTCTGCTCTCATCATCGGATTCCATTCCAAGCGACCCTGCTATGAAACAATTCCTGCTGCACTTGGACGAAAAGCTGGCACTGGGACGCAAATTCATCATCCAGGATCTCGACGAGCACCATTTGTTCATCTCCACGGACATTGTGGACGTGCTGCAGGCCCGCGTCGACGACTTGATGGACCGCATCAGTTTCCCGCTGCACGACAAGGACGCCTAAACACCCCCAAAACATCTCAGTACATCCCGCACACAACGAAAAACCACACAACAACTTCCGCAAGCAACCAGAGGAGCGATGACGGGTCGCGAGTCCAATCGCATCAAGGATGCGGAGAAGAAGCGCGTCCTGGATGCCGCGGCCCGCCAGAGGAGGGCGCGCAAGGCTCTGGAGGCCCTCGAGCAGGACAACTTCCACGACGACCCGCACGCGGACCTGGTGATGTCGAAGAAGGTGCCCAAGTTCCAGGACAACCTCAAGACCGCCAAGGAGAAGAAGGGCAAGCGCAAGGGCGCCGACTACTTCCGGGCCAAGTATCGCAAGAACTTCCAGCAGCTGCTCGAGGAGGAGAAGCAGCCGCCGAACTACGAGAGCGCCTCGGCCCCGGCGCCCCAAAAGCCCGTTCGTCACTTTTGTGCCGTCTGCGGCAACTTCTCGCAGTACTCCTGCACGGCCTGCGGCACCCGCTACTGCCGCGTGCGCTGCCTGCAGACGCACCAGGACACCCGCTGCCTCAAGTGGACCGCCTGAGCCTGGTTGTAGCATTAGGGAGTAAATAAATACATACTAAGTTTTTAACACGTAAAAGGGGTCATCAATTAGGCAGCATCTGTATTTCTGGGAGGTTGAAATGGTTTTAGTTTTTTATTTAAAAGCTTGAAATATTCGCAACTATTGAAATTCAAAGTTACCGAAACTATCGATAACTCTCCGATTGTTGGCGTGCTGTGCCCTGGCAACCCTGGCGCGCATTTTCTGTTTCTCACGGAATTTGCAAGAACGGAAAGTGGTTCCACAACAAAAGTTATTTCCAGCTCGTGGGGCATCAAAGTCGCCGTTTCCAAATAGACCAGGTAAATGTTTACATTGCAGTGTAGTGCCCGAGTGTTGGAACAGCTTTGCCAAATCGATTTAAAAAGCACAACCATAAAAAACACTAACAAACGGAGATGATTAAACTCAAATGACATCATTTCGCGACAGCTTTGTGTCGCCCAAGCCTCTCGTTGGGCGCCGCGCGTTATTTATTTGGAAATTTGATCATAATTCACGTTCAGTTTGTGTGCCCCAAGCACGCAAAGGACACTCGAGCGTGCCCCCGTGGCTGTGCGTTTGTTTGCCCCTGTCCTGGGTGGGTTCTTTTTTTATTGTTTCGCGTTTATTTTCGCTGAATACGAAAATACCCTCGCCCTGGGTCCGCCGGTCGGTCAGTAATTACAGCCCCTGACTAAGCTTGGCATGCAACTGGTCGCGGGAGTGCCTGCTGCAGAGGCAGAATGGGAGCCCGCCCCCCAATTGCGAAGTCTCCCCCAAAAAGTATCAGCTCAACGCCCTTGGATTCCAGATAGCATTACGTTCCATTTGAGCCCAAATAGGGCGCAAAAAGGTCTCCACATCTGATTCAAAACTGCAAATAAGAACAAATTAATTTGTGGCCGCATATCATACTATGTGGTAAAAGTTTCCCCCAAATATTATCATCAAAATGTCAATTTGAGGCCAAATAGGGCGCAATATGACCCAAAATTGTTCCATACCTAGCTCAGGGATTACTAAAAAATATTGGAAAATAAGGCAAAACTTAGTTGTGTCCCCGAAATAGAAAAATTCGCTAAAAGTTTCCCTGAAAAAAAGTTTCCCCACAACGCCCTTGGATTCAAGATGAGACTACGTTCCATTTAAGCCAAATAAGGGAACAAAAATTACCCAAAATTGTTGTATTCCTAGCTCAGGGATTGGTTAAAAACTGAAAATAAGGAGAAACTTTGTTGCGGCCCGGAATCATATCATTTAGTTTTCAATAAAAAAAATGGGAATGACGCTCTTGAATACAAGATAAGATTACGTTCCAAATATACCAAAAATTTTTGTTATAAAGTGAAAATTGGGAAGAATAAAATTATTTGTTTTCGTTCCATTTGTGACTAAAAAAGCCTGAAAAAATTACCTAAATTTGGTGAAAATCTTGGAAACCCTAAGCAACCATAGAATTTCAATGTTAGGGTTTACATTTGGTTAGTCGTTCTTACGAACAACATGTATTTTATAGGGTTTAACATCTTTATTTAAATAAATATTTTTATTATTTAAAATTTTTTTTTTTTTTTTTTTTTTTTTTGTTTTTTTCTTTAAAAAATTCATTGTTTTGTGACGTTATTTTTAAGTTTACGATAAAGAATTTTGTAAATCTACATTTTAATATTGACTGTTGCAGAATCATTACATTTCCCTGGATTTTATTTTCTTTGGATATCACTTTTCAATTGTCATTGCAAACGTTTTCGCCCTCCGGTGTAGCATTTTCTATTGATCATTATCCTTGGATACAAGACGGGATTACGATCCATTTTAGGCTAAATAGGGCTACAAAAATGACCCAAAATTGTTGAAAATCTGGGAAACCCAAATCTCTTTTGCTTGACTTGAACCTAATATGAATGTCAGGGCTTACAATGGGTTTGTCGTTCATACAAACAACATGTATTTTATAGAGTTTAACATCTTTATTTTATATATAAAAGACATTTTTTTTATATATTAATTTTGTTTTGGTTTGTTTTTTGAAAAAAAAAACATTTTTGTGGGGCGTTTTTTTTTTAATTTACGATAAAGACGATTGTAAATCTACATTTTAATATTGACTGTTGCAGAATCATTACATTTCCCTGGATTTTTTTTTCTTTGGATATCACTTTTCAATTGTCATTGCAAACGTTTTCGCCCTCCGGTGTAGCATTTTCCTTGGATACAAGACGGAATTACGATCCATTGTAGGCTAGATAGGGCTACAAAAATGACCCAAAATTGTTAAAAATCTGGGAAACCCAAAGCAACCATAGAATTTCATTTTTAAACCTCTTTTGCTTGTCCCTTGCGGCCTCCCTCATCTGTTCTCTTAACGGACTTGACTTGTAACTTGCGCTTGAAGTCAGCCAAGGAAATCATCGTCCATCTGGTCTGAAGCAGTGCATCCTAGCGTTTTCCTGCATCCGTATGGTAACCAAGGAGATTGAGATCGAAGGAACCCCCTTTGGCCTCATCACCCCGCTTTGGGGAATCGACCTTCACCTTTCGCTGAAAGTAATCCAAGAAACTGCTACATCATCTCACTTGAAGCAGTGCATCTAAGCGGTCCGCTACATGAAAAAGATGTAAATATTTCAAAACCTAATTTGCTTGGCCCGAACAAATTGTGAATGTCCAGGGCTTACAGTTTGATTGTTCTCCTTTCGAACAACACGTATTTTATAAAGTTTATTTTAACATATTTATTTTATAATTCTTTTTTTTATTATTTTTATTTTTCTTAATTTAATTGCAACATTTACTTTTTACTATGGTTTATTTTTTTTGACAATTTTCGTTAATGTTAGGAATCTTTTTATGATTCTCATTACGTTCCCCTTTGCTTTCCCCTTGCAAACGCCGGTCGATTGTCATCGCCAACGTTTTCGCCCTCCGGTGTAGCATTTTGTACTGATGGTTGTCCTGGCCGTGTGCGTCACATTGCCATTACACCATTACACCGTTGGCTAATCCAATAAGCCGCTAACCATTTCAGAGAGCCAGGCAGCGCAGCGCCGCACCGCGCGACACCTCCAATAAATAATAGGCCCGAACGGAGCAACCTCTGGGAAAACCTCTTGGGTGGAAACGTCGCAACCCAAACAGAAACAGAAACAGAAACGGCAGCCAAAACCAAAGCCGCTTTCGGTTTCAGTCGCGAGTCAACCCTCAGCAGCTCCGCAGCTCCAGAGCTCCATAGCGTGCTTTTCTAGTTTCGTTTTTTGGCGTATCTATTTGGTTTTACGTTACGCTTTTCGTTGGCCCGCCCGCGCTAATTAAGCCAAGCAGCAGATAGCTAAATCAGACCAAATGCCGTACATTATCATACGGGGTAACCTCGCCTCCTACAGCCACAAGTATCCATGGCGAGTGCTCGTCTCCGGATTGAAAGGTAAATCCCAAGTTGCCCTTCAGCCGCAGCAAACTATTTCCCCACATCCAGACTATTAGTTGTTGTTTTTTCGGTTTCTATTGCGACACAATTAATTTCGAGAGCTTGGCAAACAGACACAGTCGTCCCAGCATTACTTTTGGTTGTTCACTGCAAACTACAGTCGTGATGTGCGGGCGATTCGCTCGTAAATGGCTTTTAATTTGTAGGAGTCAAGTAAATATATTTTTTTCTGCACACAATAGTTGAAGAAAGCTACACCCTCGAACACATTTTGGTTATGCTTTTGCCGCACACCTTACCTTAGCTTATAGAAATCAACAGCTGCATGCATGCCATCTACTCGAAAAGCACACACGCGCCACGCCACTTTTTACGACCAGCACTGTGAAGAGGGAGGGAGCTCTGCTCCGCCGACGAGGTCGTCGCCAGTTTCGTTTTGTTTTTCGCTGAGTGCAGTTCGCTCCACAGACCGGCTCTGAGTCCGATAAACACACAAATATACACCCGTACGCTCGCTCGCATACAATATACGCAGATACATTCAATTCAGTTGCATATTTATGGATCTTTTTCGTCTGCGTCGCCGGNTTTTGGTTGTTCACTGCAAACTAGAGTCGTGATGAGCGGGCGATTCGCTCGTAAATGCCTTTTAATTTGTAGGAGTCAAGTAAATATATATTTTCCTGCACACAATAGTTGAAGAAAGCTACACCCTCGAACACATTTTGGTTATGCTTTTGCCGCACACCTTACCTTAGCTTATAGAAATCAACAGCTGCATGCCATCTACTCGAAAAGCACACACGCGCCACGCCACTTTTTACGACCAGCACTGTGAGGAGGGAGGGAGCTCTGCTCCGCCGACGAGGTCGTCGCCAGTTTCGTTTTGTTTTTCGCTGAGTGCAGTTCGCTCCACAGACCGGCTCTGAGTCCGATAAACACACAAATATACACCCGTACGCTCGCTCGCATACAATATACGCAGATACATTCAATTCAGTTGCATATTTATGGATCTTTTTCGTCTGCGTCGCCGGGCAAAAGTCATTGCACCCTGCTTTAGTACCAAAGAAAACTCCCATTTTTCCCATTTGTTTCGCATTTTGCTTTTATTATGAAACGACGGCAGGCAATATGTTGATACTTTTTGCCTAATTAGCACAGCACACTCACACCCAAGACAATGCCCCTGGCCCTGGGGCTGACGTCATGCTCGTCCGTCAAAGCCAGGTTATCTTTTGTTTGCGCACTGTTTAAATATTTGGCCCCGACGCCAACGAAAAGGAAAGGCATTTCACAAGAAATACCACCCGCGATAACCATTGCCCGCCCACCAATCTTCATTGTACGTTTATTACTTCCAGCTGACGACATCGAGCAGTTGAACAAGTTCTCTTGCGGCGGCTACAGTGACGAGTCGACCATCGTCTACCTAGTGCATCCCTGTCGCATTCTATCAGCCCTAGAGGTAGGTAGCTCTGTCCGCTATGGACAAACTTGAAAGCGCTTCAATTCCCTTAATGCATGACTCATTCTGGCAGATTTTGGGATTCCGCGTGGTGGCCAGCTCTTCGACGGCCGTGAAGCAGGACTACAACGAGTATATGTGGACGATGCGCAAGGAGTTCGACGAGCCAGAACCCTTGGAAGCCGAGTCCGTGGTGCGCGAGAACCTATCGAACATTGGCCGCGAGGCAGCCAGTTTAGGAAACTATCACAAGGTGGACTCGCCTGAATAAGGACCCCAACCAGTCCCCCCAAAACCATCCAACAAAAAAGCCGCAACTCTACTTTGTATAATTTAGTGAATGTGTTTCGAGTGTGTGTGAGGTGAGAGGTGTGCCTGTGCGAGTGCTAGTGCGTGTGTGTGCGTGAACGAAGGAAAACTATAGCAACCTAGGGAAAAGTGTTCCAAAACATACGAGTAAGCCGAGTGTAAGAGGCTACCCCCGGGAGACCCAAGCTGCACACGACGGACAAACTATGAGTGAGAGTGTGATCGCGGCCAAGGAATCCACCAATTGTACGTGCGATCTGCCGCCGCCCTCCAACCCGGCCGTGATATCGGTTGGATCCCTGAGCAGTGCTGCTGCCGGTCCTGCTGCCACGTGTCCGCCCACGGCCAATGTGGTGACTATTCCGGTGCCGATTCTGCAGTCCGAAGGCAACTTTGCCTACATCACCGTCAAGGGATCCCTGCACGACTACACCTGCACCGTCTTTGGCCTGAATCAGGCAGAGGTCCAAGCACTCTCGAAGCGCTTTGACAGCGGTGTGAAGCAGTGTGTGAACGGTATTATGGTGGCAGTGCCACCGATGGTTATGCTGAACACCCTCGCCCAGTTGAGCTACAAGGTTGTCTGCAGTTGCGGCGAGGCCGAAATCTGTTGGACCATGCAGCGTGAGGTCTAGACGGACGGTCGGACGATCTGTTGGTTGATTGCTATCATTGCAAACACTGTCACTGCAAGAACGTCAAGCGACAGGCATCTGGAATCGAAGGCGGCATTTGGCAAGGAATTATAGGCAAGGACTGGATAATATTTAGCAAGCGAAAAAGGCGAAAATGGATCAGCACAGCGCGGACAACTGCAAGTGCCACAAGCAGTCGCAGCCGGCACAGCAGACGCTCAGCGACATGGACTTTGATCGGGGCATCTGGAATGCAGGTAAGCAATCGAATACTTCACATTGTCCCCCTTATATCCCTATTCGCTTTAGCCATCTACAACGAATTGGAACGCGTGAAGGAGTTCATAAAGAAGGGCCAGGCCATGGCACGGGATGAGTGCGACTACACGGCTCTGCACTATGCGGCCCGCAATGGCAACGAGAACATCTGCAAGCTGCTCATCGAGGAGGGCAAGGCGGATGTGAATGCGGTGACGAAGGCAGGTGCCACCTCCCTGCACCGGGCAGCCATGATGGGTGAGTTGAAACTGGTGGAGAGGCCCTCCCAATTGGTTGGCCTGCTAAGCAAATGACTCCCCACAGGCCACTTGGACATCGTTAAGCTGCTGGCGGCCCACAAGGCGAACCTTCTGCTGCAGGACGAGTGCGGCCAGAGTGCCCTTCACCGGGCAGCGCTGCGGGGACACCTGGAGGTGTGCCGCTTTCTGCTGCAGAAGGAGCCCTCCCTCAAGCTTGTCACGGACAAGAAGGGCAAGATCGCATTTGAATACATCATGGAGAATGCCAACGATGACTTCAAGCTGCTGCTGAAGCCCTAGGAGGGCGCTTCGACACCCTCCACTCCCTGTATTTTCTTTAATTTAAGCACTAAAGAGTTTAATATTTCTTACTTTAAAACATCGTATTGTTTATTTGGTTTGTCAACAGATTTTCGTTAAAATTGCACTCGATATCGTTGTAAAATCCTGAATTCCAATGGCACCCAGTTTGAAATGCGTGCGAGATCGATTGTATGAGTTATCTTAGAATTGGCATAGTCAAATATCCTAGTGCATACATCGTATAAAATATCTATATAGACTATCTATCTACATGCCTAATTAACATAAAATGTGCGAATAATCTGTGCCCCGAACAAGATGCCACACCTGTGTGCGAACTTTGTTGAAAATCTGTAATGCATTTTAAGAACGTTAATATCACATTAGTGTCGCGTGAATTGAGAACTTGTAGAAGGTTGCCGCTGCGGAAGCGATTACGAAGGCCCAACACATTTTTCACAATTCACCCATTTAGCCAATATACAAACTATACTATACTATCCTATACAAAAATAAATACCCTAAATAACCCGAATAAATTCCTAAAGCGCAATCAATCCCATGACTCGGCGCATCGTATTCCGGGCAGCGGGACCGGCTCCATGCCCCTTACCGCCGGCAATTCGGCAAAGTCGCTGAGGTAGAGTTTCAAGGTGGCGGGTATGGCGAACTCGTCGACGATCCTGCCCAGCGAGGAGCGCTTCTGGGTCGGCAGGTACTGCTCCTGAATGCCTGGCCGTGTTTGCAGCGCCCCGAGGATGCGCTGGCGGATCACCAGGCGGGACAGCGACTGCAGGGAGCGCGGCTGGGTGCCGAGCTTGGTCATCTCCCGCTCGAAGTCCACGCGAGCTGGAGGCCAATCCTTCGGTGGGGGTCGATGCTTATGGGGAAATTTAAACCCAGCATTACCTAAAAACGAATTTATTTTTAACACTAAATTAAAGTACTTAGTTGTGTCTTTACTTACACAGCAAACGCGCAAAGGCCAGACTCCTGGCTGAGCAGTTGGACCGCAGCTCGTTGACCACATGTTCCCGGCACACCTGCGCCAGGTTGCAGCCCTCGTGGATGAGAAACTCGGCCAGCTCGAGGCGGAAGAGATTGATGGCCCGCGACAGAGGCGTCTGGCAGTACATCAGGCCACAAACGATGGTGGGAGCGCAGGCGCTGTACAGATCCTTGCGTGCACTGGATAGTTTTGCCAGCAAAACCCTCATGACGCCGCGGAACTGATCCACGCCAACGATCTGCTGCACGGCGAACAACACCAGACCCTCGTCCTGGGCATCCGAGTAGAGGCCCAAGCGCCGGTGCTCCTCGGCGGCGTTCAGGAGGGTGCCCAGCATATCCGGCAGCTGCAGGTGAATGGCCACCATGATGGGTGTGAAGTTGTCCCCGTCGTGGACGGTCAAGGTCTCGCCGTGCTGCAGCAGGAGTTCCACCATGGCCCGATCGTTGTACTCCACAGCAACGTGCACGAGGTGCTGGGCAGCCAAGCGACGGGCACCGCGCTCCAGAAGCAGTTTGGCCATCTCGAAGTGACGTCCTCTCACCGCATACAACAGGGCCGTATTGTTCTGCTTGTCCTGGAGGCTGAGGCGAGCTCCTCTCTCCACCAGCTCCTGAGCCAGATCCACCAAACTGCAGGCCACGGCGGTCATCAGAGCGGTCTCGCCCTCGTCATCCGTGTCGTTGATGTTGATATTTGTCTGGAGCAGCAGGCGGGCGGACTCCCGCGACTTGCTTTCGATGGCGAGATGCAAAGCTGTCTTGCCGTCACTCAGTGTCTTGGCATTCACCAGAGCTCCGTGCTTGATGAGGAGTTCGGTGACCCCGGAAAAACCGGCGCCCACATGCAGCGGGGCATAGCCTTCGCTATTGACCACATTTATGGGGGCGTTGTGCTCCAGGAGTATGCGCACGCACTCCTCGTGACCCCAACTGGCCGCGTAGTGCAGGGGAGTGGCCAAGTCGGCGTCATAGAGATGGGGATCCTGCTCCCGGCAAGAGACACAACACTGGGACAAGAACTCGCCGGTGTTCTCAAAAGTCTTGGCATAATACTGATATAGTTGGCTATCCTCGCCGCCGCCGCCTCCTCCGTTGTCCGAGCAGCTCTCGAACTCGTCCACCCACTCCAGCTTGTCCATTCCCTCGGGCGTCCGCTCGATCTCCAGGCTATCTCCGTGTGCTGCAATATCGAACAGATCCCTTAGATCAATACACCTTGCGGAGCTCGAAGTTATCACTGTCCGAACGTAGTTGCATGACTACCAGATTTCCACCTATCGAATGCACAGGTAGCCGGTTTCATAGCTGTCACCCCACCCAACCTCACGGGGTCGCTCTCTCTCTGCTGCACCATGGAAATGGGTGATATGCGTTTGGAATTCAGGTCAACGGGTACAGAGCGAGAAATGGTCGGGTAGATTGCTTCAATTTTGACTTAAAACATACCCAAAAACTTTCATTTTGGCAACCTCTTGATGATACAACCCTAGAAGTATCAAAAATACCTATGAGGAAATTTAACTTTAGCAAAGCTGCTGCTATTTCTCGCAAGACCGCTGTGCATACTAGAAGATCTCTTCTGCAGCTGGTTCTCTTCCAAGAGAATAGATTTCTTATCTATAGATACTCTTAGTTCGTGCCGCTAGACTTTTGAAGATAGAACCCTAGAAGTATCCTTAATACCTGGGAAGAAACCTAACTATTTCTTGCAATTTAGAGTGCATACTGCAGGATCTCTGCCGCTGGTTATCTCCAAAGAGAATAGGTTTCTTATCTATAGATACTCTTAGTTCGTGCCGCTGGCCCTATGGATGATACAACCCTAGAAGTATATAAAATACCTAGCAGAAAACTTAACTATTTCTCGCAAGTTAGAGTGCATACTGCAAGATCTCTGAAGCTGGTTCTGTCCAAAGAGAATAGGTTTATTATCTATAGATAATATAAGTTCGTGCCGCTAAAATTTTGGTGATAGAACTCTATAGGTATCTAAAATACCTATGAAGAAACTTAACTTTGGCAGCGCTGCTGCTTTTTTCTCGCTGTTTAGCTGCAGCAGGTTCTCACCGAAGAGAATGTTCTTTGTATTCATAGATACTTTTGGTTCGTGCCAAACAGATACCCTCTCCTCTGTAATCCCTCAGCAATGCCAAACAAAACAAAGCGGGTGGGAGTGTATGAGATGCAGCAGATGCGCCGAACAGGTATACACACCGGACACCTACTGTGCCCGGCCTCCTGCATCGATTTTGCCAGCGGCCGGCCGAAAACTCACACTTATGGAAGACATCCAGCTCGGGCTCCTCGCAGGACTGCACCAGGAGCTCCAGTAGCTCGGCGTCGCCCAGGATGGCCGCCGTGCCCACGGCCGTGCGTCCGCACGAGGGCGAGACATAGGTGGCCTGAGCCCCCTGCATGATGCAGCCGAGCGCCTGCTCGAAGTCTCCCCGCTGCACGGCGTTCAGCAGGCGTTCGTTGAGGTCGTAGGACAGCATTTTGCCATTGGGTGTTGTTGGGTTAGTAGTTTGCTTGAAACAAATTCAAAGCCGGTGCGCAGGATGCGAAGCAAAAAAGGACAAACCAAAAGAAAAGCTGCTGCTGCCGCGAACGATTCTTCGAAATGAAAAGGCGCCGATGCCGTCACTGGTGCAACACTCCCCCAGCAAGTCTCGCGGAAAACTGAAACCAAACAAACGGAGTGCGCAGCTGCAGGACCAGCAGGTGGTGCAAAGCGCCCTAACGACCGCGGGGGGTGGTTTTCAGCGAGTATACACTCCAATATGTCGTTGAAACTGAGACCCAGCGATTTGAGACATTTTTTGAGATCCCCAAGGGCAATTCCACTCATTTCCCCATTGACACGGCAGGGGATTCGCTTCCAAGCACACTCAATGCTGCGTAGGTTTATTTTCGTCATCAGTGTGCGCAATAATCGCTATGGGGATTTGGTTCGCTTTATGAATCCTGGTTCGGCTTTGAAAAAACGTATAACATAAATAGTCTACTTGGTTTCCTTGGCTTCCTTGGCGTTCTGCAGCGATTCGGTGATGAAGAGTTTGGCCAGCGACTGCGAACAGAACTGGGCGATGTGCTGGGCGTGCGTGTTGATCTGTCCGGAGGTGATGGTGGCCGTCAGCCGGGCGGGCACGGCCATCGGGCGGAACTGCTTGATCACCTCCTCCTCGGCCACCGTCGGTTCGCCCTTGGAGGTGCGCACGGCGTTCTCGGCGGCCAACTTGGCCAGCGCGCGGTGTTTCTCCTGCAACGGCAAGGAAGAAAACTATGATTAGGCGATGCCCAGGGGCTAAGTGAAGTGCTAGCTCACCGTTTCCTGCTTGAAGACGCCCTGCTGGTATCTGTTGTAGCGCACAGCCTCCTGGTAGAGCTCGTCGACGCGCTCGATCAGGCTGCGCATGTGGTTCTCCAGCACGGAGGCGGTGCCCAGGTCGAGGAAGTTGTGACCCTTGTCCTCCGGCAGCAGTTCGTTCAGTTCGCTCATCATGATGTTCGTCAGCGGCGAGTTCTTGATCACGATGGGGATCTCGGCGAAGAGGCTCTCGTAGCCGACCTTCAGGGTGCGGAATGCCTCGGGCGTGAAGTCGCCGTCCTTGTACATCTGTATGGCCTGCGGCGTCAGGCGGTAGGCCTTCAGGCAGAGGAATCCACGGGAGGACTTCTGCGTATCGTACACCACCACCACGGACTCCTCGATGCTCGTCTGGTAGTGGTACTGGGACTCGAGGAGGGCCAGCGAGAGGCTGTTGCCCACGTCGGAGCTCTGGTACCAGCCCACGTGCAGGTGGTCGACATTGACGCGACGCAGGCGACGCATCACCGTCAGCTGGTACATCTCCTCGTCCATTGTCTCGTCGCCGCTCTTCGGGAAGGGGAAGCAGTTGGTGATCTCCAGGCACTTGTCCACCACCAGGCCGAGCAGGGCGCCCTGGGCGAGGTCCATGTTGCTGGACTCCTCATGGCAGTGCTTCACCATCTTCATCACGGCCTGCAAAAAAGGAGGTTTCCCGGTTTATAAAGAGTTGCAACGGGCAAATCCAACTGATCATGCGGCCAGGGCGTAGGGGGGATCAGTTCTCCGTGTTTTTTGCAATATTTGCCAGATCCCCCTAGGACTACGCCCTTGGCGGCTTTACAAGACAGCGCGTGGCACTGCCTTTGGCTCTGCCGCACCGGCTTCCCGGGCCAAAGTTAGGACTCCCTTCGGCGTGGAAACCTAGCCGGGGTCTTTACTCACCAGACCGTCGCATTGGACATAGTTTATTGTATTGTCCGACTCCTCATTGCGAGCGTGACGACCACCGCGGTTTGCCATTTTTAAGACGACGAAAGCGAAAAGAGCAAAGCAGTGTTAAGTTGGCTGCAGCTGCTGGGCGCGGCGGACTCTCCAACACTGTTCCGAGCGCGTTTCCCAGAACTAGCATCAGCTGTCGCCCGAGCGATAAAAAAAAAACATAGGGCCCAACTAGAATATGTGAACTTTTGTTTATCACCTCAAAACGACTGAGGAGAAAAAACAACAACTCCATTTCCGTGCAACGATAAACGAGCGGTCGCTTGCGCGCGTTTAAGCGGAACTGATAGCGCCCTCAGTTGCCGTCGTCGCAAGTGGAACTCCCTCCATTCGGCACAGACTTCTCATTAGCCCCGCAGCGCTGGCAGTCTCCACACCTCCAGACCAACGCCTCCAACATGTCCACTAATTGGCGTGAACTCTTCCCCACCAAACTGACGTTTGTCATCTTCCTGCTGTACATGTCGCTCTTCATAGGGCAGGGTACGTGGCTTAACTTGCCTGATTGATGCCTCTAATTAACTTCCAAGGCACTTTTCCGGCTTAGGCATCTTTGTCACAGCATCGCAGGAGGCCAACAACTCCTATGGCTACAACACGGTGACGGTGGTGCTCCTCACCGAGGTCTTCAAGCTGATTGTCTCCACCTGCCTCTACTGCCGCGAGTGAGTTAAGATTCCATGTCGCGATATGCCTCGGTTATCAAGTGCTTTACACGCAGCCACAACCTGCGCTCCCTGGTGCGGGATGTGCACAAAGACCGCAACGTACTGGGCCTGTACATGGTGCCGGCCTTCCTCTACTGCCTGTACAACAACCTGGCCTTCGTCAATCTGGCCACGTTCGACCCCACCACCTACTACCTGCTGCTCCAACTGCGCGTCGTCGTCACCGGCATTCTCTTCCAGATTATCTTCAAGAAGTACCTCTCGCAGCGCCAGTGGCTCTCCCTCATCCTCCTCACGCTGGGCTGCATGGTCAAGCAGGTGAACTTCGGCAGCTTCTACAGCGACGCGAACGACGACAGCGAACTGGCGGCCCTGCAGCAGCCGCTCAATCGCACCGCCATCGACAATCAGCCAGCGATAAGCGGCAAGAACATGTCTGGCTTCGATTTCAGCCTCAGTGCCGTCTTCATTCTGGCCCAGACCGTCTGCTCCTGCCTGGCGGGCGTGTACAACGAGTATCTGCTGAAAGATAGGGGCGCCGATGTCAACATCTTCGTGCAGAACGTCTTCATGTACCTGGACTCGATCGTCTGCAATGCCGCCATTCTCCTCCTTCGCGGCGAGCTGCTGGACGCCTTCAGTCCGCACAACTTGGGCACCATCATGCGCTTCAGCGTGCTGATCATCATTGTGAACAACGCGGCCATCGGCATTGTCACAAGTTTCTTCCTGAAGTATATGAACTCCATCCTGAAGACTTTCGCCAGCGCCCTGGAGCTGCTATTCACGGCCGTGCTGTGCTACCTCCTCTTCTCCATACCCATCTACATGAACACCGCGCTGGCCATCGCGGTGGTCTCCTACGCCATCTACCTGTACACCCAGAGCCCGGTGGTGAATCTCGGCAAGGTGCGGCCCCTCAGCAGCCTGAGCGATGCGTCCGCCAGGTCGACGGACAAGCGGAAGCTGCTGGACGAGGAGGCGGCCGAGTCGGACCTGGAGATGGTGTAGTTTCCGTGCTATTAGCTCCTAGCTAGTCCTAGACGTAAGCTTAGGCTGTAAATGTACCTAGTGCCTGCAGGTGTTTTGAACGCAAGACGTTTGCAACCGACCCCCACGAGTGGCAGGCGTGTAAATAACAAAAACCTTTGCTTTTTAGTGTAAGCAACAAATATATTTCATTGGAATTGATGGCGGGGCGCATGTTGTGCTCACAGCTGCGTGCTGGCGTCGCTCTCGTCGGCCACTTTGGGGGGCCTGCGTGTGGTCAGCGCCATCTGAACGGCCTGCGTTTCCATGAAGCGGTGGTAGTAGTCGCACTCCTTCAGGTGCTCCTCCATGTCCAGGACGCGGTGGGTGGCGTTGTACTTGCACGTCTGCAGCGGTGGGCCGCGGTAGTGCTTCACACACTTGATGATGTGCTGCGGCATCCGGAAGAGCATGATGCGGTGGTCCTTGTTGTAGGGACAGGTCCCAAACTCGTAGTTGGACATTTTTTTCCTATGAAGAGCTTCCTCTGAAAAGCCGCGTTTTCCCAAAAGTCCCGCTATGTTTCAAACCACGATCTAGCGATGGGAGTTGCCACCCGATGGCCAACCGATGGGACAAGCAAAACACAAATATCTAAATGTTACTTCTATTTAATCTACAACTTTGCAATAAGGATTTTCTTGACAGGGCTGAGCAAACTTGGAATTATTTACTAGGGTTAGGATTATCCAATTTAATGTGCATGCCAGCGGCAATGAACCTCTTCGCCGCGGGCATATCCAATCTGGAGGCTGACAGCGAGGCGTTTATTTGCCTATCGCGGGCCATCATTTCCTTGGAGCGCTCCAAATCGTGCAGCACATCATGCTTCGATACGTCCACACCCTGCAGCTTCAGGTGCATCCAATACATGGTGCTGCACAGGTAGGCCAAGTAGCTGTCCAGCTTGATTTTGTCGTGTAGGCCCAGTTGCCGCGTTTCCAGCAGTTTCAGTGCCTTCTCAATGTCCGCTTCCAAAACATTGATACGGGATGCAAAGTCCTGAGCTACGGCATCCATCTTGCTATCCACCTCATATCCCTTCTCCAACTGATTCGGTTTACTTGCTTCCATTTTTGACGTTTAATATGATTTGAATCTTTTGAAAGCTAAACTATAGCACTCTTTTTTTAAAATCAAAACACCACACACGTTTTATTTAGGGGTGGTCGAACCGTCGTACGTCAACATGTCGTGTCGATGTATCGGTACGCAGTGAGATTTGACTAATGCTATCGATGTCCCCTAGCAATATCACTCCAAATCCTCTACTCCGATAGCAGTAACATCGAGAGGCTTTGTGAAAATTTCGTACAGTTGTGGATCTAAGCTACAGAAAGTAATTACTCCTCTGCCGTGTCGCACGCCCGTTTGACAACGTGAAAAATGGCTCGTACCAAGCAAACCGCCCGTAAATCGACCGGAGGCAAGGCTCCGCGCAAGCAGCTGGCCACCAAGGCGGCCCGCAAGTCCGCCCCCTCCACCGGAGGCGTTAAGAAGCCACATCGCTATCGCCCTGGCACCGTGGCCCTCCGTGAGATCCGTCGCTACCAGAAGAGCACGGAGCTGCTCATCCGCAAGCTCCCCTTCCAGCGCCTGGTGCGTGAGATCGCCCAGGACTTCAAGACCGATCTCCGCTTCCAGTCGGCGGCCATAGGAGCCCTTCAGGTGAGTCCCCCATATCCACACCCACAACTCAGCACCCAGCCCCCACTCCTACCCCCACCCACTCTTGCAATAACCTACTTACACTCGATTTTCTGGCACCTTCCAGGAGGCCAGCGAGGCGTACCTGGTGGGCCTGTTCGAGGACACCAATCTGTGCGCCATCCACGCCAAGCGCGTCACCATCATGCCCAAGGACATCCAGCTGGCCCGACGCATCCGCGGCGAGCGCGCCTAAACCGCCCGTCCGCCATCTTTGTTTGGAAAATCGACAGCGGCGGCGGCGACAAAGGAAAATGCACCCAACAACACTAACACAGCGCACACCTGGCCGGTGGAGTGGGAGAGGAGGGGAGAGACCAAGAGGAGAAAGCATCTGCCGCCGCCGCTTAGTTCTAAGTTTTACCCATACTTAGTTATAATTAAAGATCGTCAAACCATACACGTTCTAATAAACCACATATGTATTCTTTTTTGGCAAAAACTTGCATCTGCTTTGCTCTCTTGAGAAAATTCTGGTCAACTAACACATGCATCCATGCATATAAGAGTATTGTGAAATTCCAGTATTTGTAAATGGAAGCTAAACCCACCCTGAGGTTGGGGGTACAACGCACCAATATCTTGGGAACTTCTAAATACTACCATTGGAACTCCATTCAAAGATGAGTGATGAATACTGCTGTTGTTTCCAGAGTTTCAAAGGTAAGCGATAAATTTTGATATATAAATATATTAGAAATACGAATATTTATGAATGTAAGCAAAGCCCACCCGGAGATTCTGTGTAGAACGTGTGAATATCTTAATAACCGCGAACTATTGCAAGTTGCAACCTAGATTAAGTAGGAGATGCATGTTGATACATATATCTATTAGAAATATCAATATTTTTGAAAGTAAACCAAACCCACTCTGAGATTATTGGTAGAACTACAAAATACTATTAAAATTTCATTCATTCAAAGATAAGTGATGAATACTGCTGTTATTTTGAAAGTTTTAAAGGTAAGCAATGAATTTTAATATATAAATATATGGGAAATACCATGATTTATAAACGTAAGTAATACCCACCTTGAGATTATGGGTAAAACGTATCAATATCTTAAGAACTTTAAACAAATTCCAGTCATTCAAAGATCAGCGATGAATACTACGGCTCTTTTCGAAAGATTCATAGGTAAACGATAAAAATTTTATCTTATTTTAAGTATTTTAGAATACCTTGTGTAGTATCAACAACTACAACAATTTATTGTTGTAATAACACGCGCAGAATGTAGGCAATTAAAGCAAACATTTCGAAAACTTCAACCTACAAACCCATTCATTCATAATAAATATATTTACCTTTGTTTAAAGCGTTTAAGAATACTATCTTGACAATATTTGTTGAAAAAAAAGGAAACATATATATTCTATATGTATCTATGCATATATATACAAACTCCCTGCGATTAAAGGTTTATTTTGAAAACCTTAAACTGCAACCCATTCAACCAATGATACTGCCTTTGAATTGAGATTGTGAAACCTCTTTACGTATAAAATACATATTCAATAGAAAAATGCAAGTCATCTTGTGAAAACTTTGCTCTAAACAAAAGCATTTATCCATTTATTTGTTAATACGATTTAGCTTAGCAGTTGTGTGTGGGGTGTGGGGGCGGAAGGACTTCCTGAGAGCAAATGCAGAAACCTATTTAAACACTATGGTGTCCAGCATGGCGCCTAGGCACTGCACGATATTGTTCTGCATGACTTTGTCGACCTTCTCCTCCAAATGCCGCTTGGGGTCCTGTTTGCCCACGTTCTTGATCGCCAGCTGTTCGGGCGTCATCTTCTCCTCGTCCTCCAGCGACTGAAATGAAAGAAAACGATTATAAATCACTGCGGTAATGTATTTAGGAAACAATCTCACCTTGTTGTAGTTTTTGGCCAAGTCGAGCATCTCGGCGACGGTGTCCTCGTTGATGGAGCAGTGCTCGTTGTAGTCGGAGAGCGTGAGGCCGTCCTTCCATGACTTTTTGTGCAGATTCAGCAGCATCTTCTGCTCCAGCTCGTTCTTGCGGTAGTTGATGCTGATCGAGTAGTAGTGGCGGTTGAGGCCGTGGATCAAGGCCTGCACGGAGGGCTTCTGCAGGTGGCCCAGATTGGAGGTGGTCTGCCGCGGCTCCTGGCCGAGCACCAGCATGTTGGGATTGATCAGCCGGAAGGCGTCTATCACCACCTTGCCCTTCACGGACTGAATGGGATCGACCACCACGGCCACGGCACGCTCCGAGAGGGCCTCGAACGACTGCTGCGTGTTGATGTCGACGCCGGAGAGCCAGCAGCCGAAGCCCGGATGCGAGTGGTACCACCCGACGACCATCTCCGGCCTGCCCGTCTGCTTCAGCATGTCCAGCATCTTGGCCTGGAAGACGGGGTCCACCGCCTCCACGGAGACGCCCGTGCCCGTCTGGGGCATGGCGAACACGTCGATGACCTGCACCGTGTAATCGTCGACGAACTCGCCGAGCATCAGGCCCATCACCTCCATGGGGACGCCGGCGCGGCCGTGCTTGAGCATCTTAAGGAGGGCCAGGGAGGAGATGTACACCTGCTCGGCGGTGTCCACCACGGGGGCGTCTGTGGGCGGGGCAGCCTGCGGCATGGCGCCGCCAAGACGAAGCAAACGATCCATTCTATGCGGCTGCAAGGGCAAGCAAAAAAAAGTTAGCCACCAGAGTTCCGGGAAAACGAAAGAACTCAGCCTTGTCACCTTGGTGGACTTGTAGACACTCTGTGTTGCGGGAGTTGTATTCACTTATTTTCGATATTTTACGTTTAATTTTTGCCTCTCGCCGTCGGCAGCAACAGAAACACAAAGCAGCCTCGGTTGAAATTTGCAAAGTGCAAGTAATAGTAGCAACAGGGGTGTGTGACAGCCGGTCTATCGAACGGGTTATCGGACAACCGGCACGGCAGGGCTACAAACATTTCAAGCCCAACTTGTTGTTGAGCCTACCTAAATGCTCGCAATATAGTTGCTGTATTTTTAACTAATATATTTAAACATTCTGGCCTGCCTAGTTAAAAAATACTGACAACTGCCGTTGCTTCCCAACACTGGGTGCTATCGATAACACGCGCCAAATTTATATTGTGGACTGTCGTTCGTTGGCCAAAAGCTGTTGAACTTCTAAGGACGCAGAACACACGCAATTGCATTGCTATAACCAATGCCTGCTGCCGTTGCCAGTTGAACGAGCCGCTCCAAAAACGAGCGCATAGTTTCCGCTAGACCGAGCACCGCCAAATTTATTATGCACCATCTTTTGGAGCGCCAAATGCCATGGGAAACCGTGGGGCGGGTAATGAGGTCGCCGGCAAGAAGAAACCATTTGGGTACGTAAAGTACAATGCACACTCGCCTTTTTATTGTGCCAATTAATTGCACAAAACCTTTTGCCTCAGATGCGGCGGCGGCACCGGCGGATGCCTTTCACCTCGACTGCGGCGGAGATGGTTGGGATTCCCAGGCGCTTAGCCGAAAATTCGTTAAAATGCCATCGCCGGGCGGGCGGCAAAGTCAAAGGTTGGCTCCGGAGCCAGGCCGATCCTCAGCTTAAACATTCAACATTCGCTTTGATTCAACAGTTGCCGCCCGTTGGTCTGCTACTCCATTTTCCATCTCACTTTGGTAATACTATGCAACAAGCGATACAAAGTTTTTTTCCATTGGCTACCAAGCCCATTATTTTCGTCCAAATGCAGGTGAATATCTACCCAAATATTGTTTATGTTAGAAACCCAACCCGTTGATTATTCTTGTTCTTTTTACCTTTTATTACCCTTTGCATACAAGACTTCTTGTGTGTGGCCTGCAAGAAACAAAAAGCCACTCTTCCCTGTTACCAAGTGTAATTGAACAATAGTTTTTCCATCTGCCAACAGCGTTTTCCATTCGCCGCTCGGCTTTTCAGTTTCAGTTGCATTTTGTCGCTCGCCTCCACCACGCGCACCGCAATTGCTGTTGAAGTTTAAAATTTCTCGCTTGGTTAGCAGCAACGCCGCCAGTGTTTTACAAATTGTTAAAAGGTTTCTGCCAATTATTTGCATACAAATTGCCCTAAGAATTGCAATTTTTGAGGGCAGAGGTGCGAAAGGAAGGGACTCGCTGAAAAGGTGGCGAATTTTAGCCGAGACAGGCACATTTGTTATTTCACATAAGGTGTCGATGGTTGTACTCTTATCACAAACGAAACACAGCCACGAAATAGTATTTGTTGATAAGTGAGAGAGCCGGGCAATTGTTGGTTGTGGAGCACTTTACGGGGCGGTGAGTCTACCAGTTCAAGTAAAAACGTCACGTTTAATTACTCGAACAGCGCTCCATTTGGCAATTGGTTAAATATTTGTAATATCTCGAGCGCTATCATTGACCTTGTCATCAGTAAATCCCGTTCGAAGAAAAGCCGCGAATGCCATCCATCTGGTTTTAAAAACGTGGCAGAAATGCCTAAAAATTCGATTTCAAAACAAGATTGCCATGAGTGGAGTTGGAGCTACTAAGATGATTGCATCTTTTACATTATCGTTACTACTTTAATCATCAAATTAAGCGGAAAATAAACACGTAATTATCTGCAGAGAATCTTTTAGCATGATTCGGAAATGCAAGGTTTTAGCATAACTTCCAAAACTGAGTTGGGAATAAAAATATCATTGATGGTTTTGTACTGGCTCCATGAAAGTCTTTACCAAGAGCAACGCTCTTTGATCGCATACAGTAGTACAAAAAGTGAGAAAACACGTTTGTTCAGCTGTGAAATTGACCTTTTATGGCCTAAGTCAACCCAAAACATTGGCTTTTTGGCTCCATCAACTTGGCCGGGAAAGAAATGGGCGGAAATACAAAAGTAGTTGCTCTAATTGCCACAGGGGAGCCCCGACCATCGGCGACAGGGGAGCCTCAACCATCGGCATTGGAAGAGAGAGCAGATAATAGGGGTCAACGGGGTAAAATAATTATTTTGCCAGCAATCATTTGTTATTTCGAAATGGAGAAACCATTTGGGGTCTGAAAAAGAACCTAGAAAGCGGTAAACCAAATGATGCACTCTCTTTGGATCTATGGGATCCCAATTTCTTAAATTACTTCAAAAATTAAGCTGACCGTGAACCGAGTTACGTATATTTAACACTTTAAAATCACAACGATATCAAATGTAAATGCTGAGACCATCGAAAATTACCGCAGACTGATTTTTTCGCCACAAAAGTGTCGCGCATTCGAGTGCAAAAGTTCAGGCTCGTCTAACCCAAAGACCTTTGAGCTCAGATTCGTGGCAATTACAAAGAATAACAATAAAACCCGCCGCAGACACCGCAAGCGAGAAAAAGATCTGAAAAACAAATTTCGTAATTATCTGCTCTAAGCAAAAAACTCAAGAAACAAGAAAAAATGCAAAATAAAACCGAGAGTTGCATGCCTGGGAAACTGCTTTATTTTCACTTTTTTGTTCGGATTTGCCCAGCAAATACGTGCAAGCATTGGCGAACAAAAATAATTATTAATTGCAGGCTGAAGAAAGTTTTAATTAGCCAGCGAGCGTTTAAGATAATGAAGTCATTTAAGCGGAGCGTTCAATTATTAAATTGCTTTTGAAAGTGCAGCCAATGATTGCGAATTGATTTCAGCTTAATTTGCATTACTCTAGGTTTCTCAATCCCAAAGGCCTTTTCACTTTCTGTTTCCCTAAAATGAAATTCATTTCACTTTCTGTTTCCCTATAATCTGATTCCTAAACTATCAAATAAATGGGATTTCAGAGTCACTTGCACTCATCCCAGTTTCTTAATCATGTTTTCATACCTTAAGCTTGATAACCTATCAAATAAATATAGTTTAAACCTGTTTATTTTCCGTGTGCAGCGAAGATGACGTCGCTGGAGGTAGAGACGTCATCGCCCGCGGATTTGGCGACGGAGGGGAAGCCCCTCGAGGAGGACACCCGCGGGGCGACCGCTACACCCACCCGCATTCCACATCCCGCTGTTGCTCCGTTCCAGCGTTCCGCTTCCGCTTCCCTGCGTCTGCGCCAGCGCGAGAACCCAGCGGACCTGGCCAGGAGAGCCGAGCAGGTTCCAGCCGGCGGAGGCGGATTCAGTTCGCGCGCCAAGCTCACGGCGATCCCATCGTCCACGCTCCAACGGCGCTCCCATTCGGTCCACATCAAGCGTAACCGCAGCTGGAGCAATTTAGGCCACAAGACGGAGCAGGAAGCGGAAGAGGACAATGCCTTGTGCACGGCCACCCATCGTCTGTCCCTAGCTGAGAAGTTGGATGCAGATGCACCGCCCGGGACGGGCACCATGGCCAACGGAAAGCCGCGAAATCTGGTGAGTTGTGGGTGCTGCTCTGGTGTGCGAGCAGTATTGATTTTCGGTTGCCGCTGCTGACCTATGTAACTTGCAAGCGAGCCGCCCCCTCCTGCTAGCTCAGTGGTCAGAATGTAACACGCACTCGTCTCTTGAAAGTACTTTGGATATTACGAAACCTTCTGCGAAGAGTGGGTTGTAGTGGTTTCCAGGAATCTAGGAGTTGTCCTGAATACACATCACTCCTCTAATGTGCTTGTTTCGGGGTTTTAATGGAAGTTTTTCTCGTGCTACGAGGGCTGCCTTTTATATTTCGGGATTGAAGAACAAAAACAAATTTTAATTATCAAAAACCACTTTATTGGTACCATTTATTGGTACACTAATATTCTTTATGAAGATCTATATACTTTCGAATGCGTTTGAACCGATTTCGAAGCCCTGTGGCCATTCTGATAGAGGGGTCTTCAAAATATGCAAGAAATGTTTGCTTTTTCTAAACATTTACTGCATTTATTTCTAAACTAAAGACGTTTTTTACTTGTTTTAAAATTGGAAGATGTAGGTCGAGGTTAAAATTTCCATTGTCAAAATAACGTTTTCTTTTAGTGTTTCTAGACATGCAAAGCTTGAAAACCAAGTAAAACCACTGAATTTTATGGTCTTCGTGTAGATATTCAATAATTTAAATCATCTAAGGAAAGTTAACTTACTTGGCTGCTGCAAAACAAAAGAAAGTTCTAATAATTTATTCAGATAAATAACTTTCTTTTGGATTTCTTGCAATGATATTGCTTGTATTAAAGCATACGTATTTAATAGATTGATTGCCAGTATAGGCGAGAAAGCCATTACCAAACCAATCGAGGGTTTACCCGGAAAATGACATTTAAATCCCCGACACTTGCGTTTTTATCGCTTTCGTCGTGACAGACAGCTTACAGTTTGGGAGCCACTGCTTGCCCAACAGAGGGATCATTAAACCAGAGACTATACACGGGTGGTACTCAGTGTAAAGTGTAAAACGTAAAGTGTAAAGTGCAGAGGGAACGGGAAAATAAAGCCAAAGCTGAGTTTGCATAATGCTCGACCAGAAGGGGAAGAGGGAGAGGAAAGCAAACACAGCTTGGCCCTGCAATCGCTTCCCTCGTTTTCGCAGGTGTTTCGCTTCCACTTCCGCTTGTTCCGTTTGCCAAAGCGTCCCTAGGAAACAGCTGATTCTCGGCTTGTTTGTGTTTTCCTCCTCGGTTCTCCGCCTTCTCCCTGGGTCGTGTGATTCGCGGGGGTTGGGAAAAGCGGGTGGGAAATGCAAGTGCGCAGCTTTCTGCCCTGTTCTGCTCTTCCTCCCCGCTTTACCTTTTTTGTGTGCTTTTCTTTCGCGGGGTTGTTGTTCTGCTTTGCGTCTTCTTCGGCTTCTGCCTCTTGGCCAAGTGATTTGCCTTTCAGTTCACTTTTTATACTGGCCGCGTGCACAAGATTCGCGTTTCGAGCTCCCCCCGATATTGTTTAAACTTGATGAGAGCTTGAAAAACAGCCCAGGCAGTGGCGCAAGTGAAGCGTGCACGTACTTTGGGTATCAAGCGTACGGCTAAGTACAGTGTAAGCCGCGTTTAATTACAGACATACGGGCCATGGCTCATAAATGGTAATTACCCGCCTTGGATGTTACATTTATTTTTAGCCGCTATTCAAAGTGGTCGGTGGTCAGAGCCCAGGTTCGTTGCCCCTGCGGCCCTATTTATTGATAATTGTTATTGATTTTAGGGCTGCTTTGGTTTAGACCAGCGGTGGGCACTTCAAAGCTCTTTTAGCTCCTAGTGCTCCCAAAAACAAAAAGCTGTGACATCTTAAGTGACGGTGAAAAGGGAACTCGTAACCGAAGGTGGTATAGACACATCTCTTTAGTCTTGCTGGAAAATCCCTTAAAGGTTAAAGAGTTTTCCCAGCAGTTTTCGACCCTGTTTCCCCCACTGGAGTGACCCTGAAAAGTAGGCAAGCCTTGGGCGATGCATCCTTGTTGATTTTGGGCAAAAACCAAAGTGATTGTCAACACGTGACCGAGCAGAGAACACGGGTCTGGGGCTTGGCCCAGTGCCAAATGGGCTGAATTGGCCATTACGTGAGGTGGCTCTGCAGCTGCTTTTCACCTGCCCGCCTCAAAGTGCCCTCTTCCTTCCCCTTCCCCTTTTCCTCTCCCTTTCCCGCTTCTATCTGCAATCCGAAATCAAAGTCATTGATTTTTCTTAGTCAGCAGCTAATTGATGGCACCTGAGCGCCGTATAAGCCAAGTTAGATGCTCGGGACGTGACTGCCTGGTGGCTCTTTCCTCTGCCAGAGTCTCGAGTGTGTAACGCAACTGCCACTGCTGCGAATGGTTATGACATGGCAAGTACAATGAGGCTTTAGCCCAGTTTACGGGCCGCGTTTGGGGCATGGCTTAGCCGTGCGTAAACAATTTCTTCGCCGCCATTCAAGAGTTGGCCCGTGAATTACTTCCCAGAACTTGGGTAATTAAGTGGAGCAAGAAACTCATTACTGGTTATGAAATATGCACATTACTAGCACTTGCAGCAGGCAGCAAAGAATGCTAAACAGATTTCCCTAATGCCATTATTTGTGTGACAACGGCTTGGTTGCAGTCAACCGATTGATGGCGAGCTGGCCAGGCGGTCACAAGTGGGTCAGCGGTTCCCCAATCACTTCACATCGGGGTCGGCCGCAGAGCGAATGTGCGGCAGTCAACGAACTGCTGCTGGCTTTGGGACTTAAATGGCTTAAACCCAATCAAGGAACATCCATGCTTGGCGTTTCCAATCATTTGTTTTCCAACTTTAGTATTTGTTTCAACTCGTTCGTTTATAGTGGCACAATGGCAAGTGATTTCTAACGAATAAACTCTGTTTCCCCAGTGATCCTGGGTCCTTTAGTCAGGCTTTCATCGGGTTACGATCTCACCCAGACTTACTTTCCATTTTGGCCTGCAAGCCTTGTCTGCAAGGTGTTGTTTGGCTTAATTGTTTTATCTGATGGTTTAATCGGTGCAGACGGGAACAAAGTTTGTGGGCCATTCCGCCTTGGGCCCAGGGGCCGACTAGCCAAATAGGAACGGCTAAATGCCCCTTATAGCCACGTTAATGGGCAGTTAATTGACCACAAAAATGCTGCTGGCCGGCCAGAGGATCGAAAAGGGAGGGGACATCGGTGAGAGCACCGCGGCAATGAAAGTAAGCAAGTCGAATGCGAATCCAAATGCGAATGTTTTGTTAAATGTGAGGCAACAAATTGCTTTTAGGGGCGTTGCAAATGCGAATTGGCTTACCCTGCATTTCACGCCGCGTGTTTAGTTCGCTGGTATCTTTGCTGGCCACAAAAAATGTACAAAATCCATGCACGAGTGGTCAGCAGCCACGCAACGAAATTAGAAAATAGATAAAGAGCGAAACAAGAGTGTAAAAAAAAGTAGCAAAAAACAGATTAAGCGATTGAGGGGCAGCCCAAGCACAACGCAAACGAATGCCACTAATCCCAGTCTCCTCGCAGTCTCTCAAGTTGAACGGCGGCAGTGACATCACCAGCAGCAGTGGCACCTCAACTGGAAGCATCAGGGGCACCCCCAGGACGCCACAGACACCGCTGAGCCAGCCACCGGCAACCGGATCAGGATCAAAAGGCGAGGCAGCCGCAACAGCATCCGCAGAGACGCCACACACCTGCGCGCGTCAGGGCAGCTGCGTCAGGGTCAACTCGAAGCTCTCCACGCTGCACGAGTCGAAGGTTTCGCCCAAAACGCCGCCCGTGACACCGGATTCGCCCAGCACCTACCTGGACGATGATCTAGACTCCATGTACTCGTTTGCCACCACCACCTCGGGTCGCTCAACGATGTCCTGCGAGCATCCCTATGTGGCCAGGTAATGACATCCCGCCGAGAGCTTAATTAACACGTAGGAACGCTATATACCACGTACCTACATACTCGTATTTTAAACTTCAACCAGTTTGTTTAAGTAATTCAACTCTGAATTGCATACGCATAGCGTGGCAGATAGGTGAGACGACCCTGACAAAGGGCGAGTTGAATTTTAACTGCCCATCTCGTCGTTATTTATTGTCCGATGTTTATAAAACATTATAGACTGGTTAATAACTTAATTTTTAGTTGTAGGCAAAAAAACGATGCCTCTAGCTGTTTCCATCTCAGAGATATAGTCAAATATGCAGAGAAATTATAGTTTTTCAAATTTTTAAAGTTAAAAAGACTCTGTGCCTAGGCTAAGCGATCCAAAAGCTAAAAGATTTATGTCTCTAGCTCTTAGCATCTCGGAGAATGAATTGTTCTTACGCACAAATGGTCAAGCGGAATGACGTTATATAAACCTTGCATTAACAGTTGCTCGGTGAGGTACCTGGTATAAAAACAGGCACCCAGGAGTGTCAAATTACAACCACTTTATTGCTTAGCCTAGTTTAATCCATATTCATTTCGCCTGACTTGCAGAAACGGCACCACCTTCAGTGGCCGCAAGATGAAGTACGTGGTGCACTGCTCGCACCATGCGGGTCAGGTGGGCCCCGATTATCTGACGCCCACGCAGCGGGCCCAGCGCCAGATCCGGCGGCTTAAGGAAATTCTGAGCATTGCGCGTCAGGACCTCGAACAGAAGGACACGGAGCTGTTGCGTCTGACCCGCGAAGTTGTGGAGCTGCGACTGTTCAAGGCATCGCTTAGCTCGCCCGAGGAGCGATCCGCTTCGTCCGATGCGGTCACGGTGCGCGAGGCCGAGCTGAAGACCTCGCAGGACGTCTCGCCCATCGTGGACATGGTGGACGAGGGCAATGCCAAGGGCAGTCCTCATCATCTGGGGCGGCATCAGCAGCAGCAGCACCAGCAGCAGCAGCTGCAGGCCATGCAGATGTCGGCGGAGATGCAGAGCTCGTACGCGGACTCCGGGCACTTCGAGGACCTCACCATGTCCTCGGTGCACTCGAAGGACTCGCAGACGCAGAGCGAGGTCTGCGGAACGGCAACGCCGGACGGAGAGCCTGATGGCGGCGCCTGCGGGGCCGGCGATTCCGCCAGCAACCTGGAGAACTACGAGCTGCAGCGCCAGGAGCTGATCCGCATGTACGAGCACCGGATCGAGGAGCTCATCCGCAGCCAGGACGGCAGCACCAGCGACTTGAAGCGCTCGCACAACGACAAGGTGGAGGCGCTGCTCCAGAAGCTTGCCGAATGCAACACCCGCTACTCGGACATGGTGCCCGACTACGAGCAGGCCAAGCAGCGCATCCGTGAGCTGGAGAAGCAGCTGGAGGACCTGCAGCGCAAGCTGATGGAGCACGAGGACAAGCAGAACAAAATGTACCTGCACATGTATCAGCAGGGCCAGGAGGCGGAGCGCATAACAAGGGCGGACCAGGTAAATCCGACGGAGGGTTTTCAAAAAACCAAGTTGAAATTAATCCCCACGATAGCGAAAACCTTTCACTCAAAAAATATTTTAAATCGAATTGTGAAGAGTATGAAAAGATATTTCTAGATTTGGCCAAACGCGACAAAATTGCCTTCTGCCTTGATTTGTTTATTTTGCTAAAGAAAAAAATTAACTACTTTTTGTGTGTTTTCAGTAGAGTAAAAATTTTAAAATGAAGAATATACATATGTTGTAAGAAGCAGGCCAAATCCACCTAAGATTTTGTTTTGATATTTACATCCTTTGGATTTTTGCTAGTGAATATGAAAATTGGTTGTAAATAGATTGTATCAGGGCAAGGCGCCAGAACTGCTTGAGAGTTTGCTTAGATATTTACCTATTTTGAAAGTTTAGATTGGAATTCATGCTTGCAAAAAATATGAAGAGAGGATCCCCATTTGTAGCTCTTTTTACTAGTTTATTCCGCATCACTAGAGAATATGATAGAGAATATCCGGTACTAATGATAATCCACTGTTTCAGGCCCTGGAACTGGCCCAGCGCCAACCGGAGAGCAAGGTATCGATCAATGAGCTGCTGCACCAGCTGCAGAGCACGCAGGACGAGCTGGAGAACATACGCGTAAGATTCTTCAATATATTCCTCATCCTATTTTCGGTTTTGTTTTGTGTGTTGCATTTTGTTGCATCGTGAGACATGCACCTCGACAGCAGCGACAGCAACAGCTACTTACAACACAACTCAACAAGAACAGCAGCACGCATTCGCTTCACCTCTCTCCATGTGTATTGTGGGCGTGGCACCTCGATTGGCCTGACTTTTCCCCGCTTGGAAAAGCAGCGCCTAATTGGAGTGCCCGCCAATCAATGTTAATCAACACAAGCAACATTTTCGTTTCAAATTCGTTTTGTAGCTCTTAAGACCATTTCGCATAACTAATTTAGCCAAGACACACTTGCAAACCGATATTAAATGCAACATTTTACATTCAATCCGTTGATTTGTTTCATTCTTTCATTCCGTTGCGAGTTCGAGTAGAATAAGTACAGTCACGTAGTCCGGACTCCGGAGTGTTTGGAGGAGCAAGCAGTGCATGCGAGTGCCGAGTTGGCTCCTAGTTCGATCTGAATCCTTTTGTTTCAATTGCATGTTGGCCTTACTATGTTATCTATCTATTTGCTCTGTAGCTTTCTTTTGACATTTTGATTTACTCTCGTAATTTACAAAGAAACAACCAAATCTCTTTCCAAATTAATCTCTGTCGTAAACAAACAAAATCAAACTATTCTTGTAGGCATCAGAGTGCAGAATGAGGGAGTGCGGCAGTAACCATGCTCTCCTTACTGCAAAAGAGGCGATTTCTTTGTGGGTACTTGGCGCGCGTAAGGTTTGTAACATTCCTAACAACAAATCCCTGCAATCAAAAACCAAAAAGAAATTATCTCCCAACTAACTTATGATTTATCACTCCCCAAAATCGTATCCTAAGTTGCAGTTTATGTTTTCGTCACACACATTGGCTATATCGAACATTGGGTCTACCCAGTCCAAATATCCCATCCACAAAGACACCGCTCAACCACCCACCTCACCCCGCGAGTCTAACCAGCATTTTCATCCGCATTCGCGCTCATGGGCAAGGGTAAGGTTCTTGGGATGGTCCTCGATAAAATCTACAATTTCAAAGATCTTGCAAACATACTAAATAGCTTTCGAATTTCATTTGATTTGTAAGTACGTTTTGTTCAATTCCAAACAATGGTTTCTGTAGAGGTAACATCTAGAGGTATGTTTTACACTCGAACATATTTAAAAGAAATATAATATACAACCACACCAGGCTAGAATTCCAAAACACACAAACGGCTAATCTGTAAAGTCCATGTAGCATGTGGTTCTACTCCAGTTTTATCCGAAGTAATCATTAAACTCTTTTAAAGCCCAACCAAACCATAAGCTCTTCCCCAACTAATATTATTCAATGTTACATACCATAATCATTATAACCTAAATGTTCATATGGCATTGCACCAGCGACAAATAAAGGGAGCCACCTGTCTGTAAATACATCTTATTTCTGCGACTAATCTCACCTCCGATTCTCAGTTTAAAGCCAACTAATTGTGTCTACCTCTGCACTCTTTTCTCTCCCCCGATCACCGACTAACTCTGCATTAACGCCCAAAATTTAGACCATCTATCGCCGCCTGTTGGATGCCCAGAAGAACCGCACCCACGTGGATCCGGAGGTGACACTGCAGTTCCTGAAGAGCGCCATCTTCTACTTCCTGACGGACAAGGAGAACTCGCAGGGACACCTGCAGGCCATCGAGAGCATCCTGGAGTTCACCGATGCCGAGAAGCTGAAGATCAACGCTGCCCGTTCGCCAAAGTGAGATCTGTTTGCTAGGTCAACCAGCCGTTGCGTATACTTATTATAAACCACTTAGATTGCACGCGAAAGTCGGCAGAACGATGTCGAAGATTTTAGTTCAGGCTAAATTCCGTTTTTCGACTCTTGGTCCCAAGCTGAGTCAGCGCTTTTAATTGCAAATTTATTTTATGTTTCGGAATAATTTTGTTAAATTACGATGGCGAGTACCCTCCTTATTTTCATTTGGCAGATGTGTGTAAAAATTGTCCCCTAACTTTATTATGATTACGATTATTTTCGGTTTAAGCTTGATGCAAAAATTACGTCCTTTATAAGAGAGATAACGATATAACTACGATACAAATACAATTTTACAAGGTCTACGTATTTTTTGTAGATTTAGCTAACCAAGTGTGAATCAGTCCTACAGCAACACCACATAGTTTTGGTCGTGTTACGGCGGAATTTTAATGGCAAAATAAATGCAAAATAGTTGAAAAAAGTTTTCCTCTGTCGGGCGGGTTGTGTTTTTATCTTATTAAATTCAAAAGTTCTGGCTTCGGCAGAAATTCTGCACAAATTGGAACGATACACAGAAGATTACATATGCAAGGAATTTTAAATTCAAAAATAAGTTTGGTATCGATAAGTTGCGCGCGCAAATACGACAATTTGTATTGCATACTTTTGGGATGAACCAAAAAAAAAAGGCGCCCGACAGCAGCAGTAAGGTTATCCCAATTTAATTGAATTTTAAGATAAATAAAATTAATATATTAAAATTTAATAGGGAACAGCTACCCAGAATTGCTTATCGATATGGAGAAATCTGCAGGCTGCTGTCTATCGTTGCTTGTCCATCACTATGTTAGCTCTCTCCGCCCCCAGCAGAGAGCCCTGTTGCCTATCGGCTGCCATGTGGTTGTTGTACAACATGTGGTTTTTGGACCAAGGGGATTTGCTTGTTGGGAGGGGCCTGGAAGACGTTGCGACCAACTGTGCGGTTTTACCATCTCTTTTACACGGCGGCAGTTGCTTTATGTCAGCATATAATTTGAAATTTGTAAGTTTTGTGTTGATTACTGCCAGCACTTACAAAAACAATTTAAGAATGAACTTTAAAAGAATGGAGCATTAAATTTTCTATTTAAGTGAAAACTCCGGGCAATTTCATCTTTACAAAAATATAGTACTTCAAATGTATCTAATATCCTATAAATGTTTACAAT
This sequence comes from Drosophila ironensis, assembly GCA_021223825.1. NCBI lineage: Eukaryota > Metazoa > Arthropoda > Insecta > Diptera > Drosophilidae > Drosophila > Drosophila ironensis. The sequence goes on from JAJJHQ010006256.1 coordinate 634,734, forward strand.
TTCAACACAGTTACCTCAGATAGTTGTGGACTTTGTTCTTACCAAAAGCATATCTAAGTGAAATTATGAACAACGTTTAAAACTACCAAAAATACCAGAAGCCCGCTTAAAAATTCGAAAAATACCTCCCCGAGCCAACCCCTGACTGAGCCACTGACATTATCCAGACGGAGTCGCCACCTGACCCTCGCCGCAACTGTCAGCAGGGTTGTCGGTACATTTGAAATTTTCACTTCGGCGAGTGTGGACGTTTTGGTTGCCGATAATGTCGCGTCGCGCATGAATTAATTATTAACAAAAGGAGGAATCGCAGTGCCAGTGCAGTGCTAAAGTGAGTTAACCGCCGCGCCGCCCGTAATATCGAGAGAGATTCCATGAAATGCGTGGCAAACAAAAACAAAATTAAATACGTGTGCACTTGCTATGCTCACTCACTCACTCACACACACACACACACACACACCCATATGCAGCATACGCGCGCGCAGAGGGAGAGGGAGGGGAGGCAGTGTTGTTGTGCTGCTGTTGCTGTTGTTGTTTTTGTAATTGTATTTGTGGAAAGTGCAGCAGGCGCGGTTCATATGAAGTATAAGTATAAATATAAGTAATTCGGGCGTAAGACGTGTAAATAAACCGGGTCGCTTGCTCCGGGAAGCCCGAAAGCCGGAAAAGCGGCAAACGTGTTCAATTTTCGAATATCCTCTCTAGCTCCGTGCCAGTGTGTGTGTGTGTGTGTGTGTGTTCGTGTGAGTGTGTGTATTTTTTTGTTGGTCACTTTAATTCTCATGCATACGCATACGCACACAGAAAAACACCACACACACAGAGGCTCTCTACTTAATCCTGGCTCTCTCCCCCACGTTTCCCTTTGTTTCCTTATCCTTATCTCCTGCAGCAGCAGCACCTTCCAAGAGGTTTTCCACGGGTAAGCTTGGCCACCGTTGTTCTTCAATTTTCCCCAAAAAAGAGACTCTTATTGGCCGCCCGGGCGCTGTGCGGCGATGCGTTCGTGAACTTGATTCTGATTGGAGGTCGAGCCAATTAAACCGGTTCGCGTTAAATCCATGAATCTTCTCCTCTCCGCTTTTTTTTTTTCGGACCTGCAATTGCACGACAATCCCCTCTACCCCTGCTCATGCCCCCCCGCATCACGTCTCATTTCTCGTTTGCTATCGGGCATTGCAAATGCATTTACAACTTTTGGATGCTCATGCCCAGTTCTCTGGGATGGAGAGGGTATCTTCGCTACATCATAAGGTTTGACAGCATCAACAGCTGACTCAAGGCATGTCCGTAGGTTCATACGTCCGTTGGGCTGTCCGTATACAACATCTTGTTTGTTTTTTCGACCTGCTGATGCATACCCAGTTCTTCTACATGAAGGTTTATTCGGTACTTCATAGTGTTTACCAGCTTATACAGCTGAGGAACGCAATGTCCGTAGATCCATGCGTCCGTTTGGCTGTCCGTAAATTGTCCATATGGAATATGCATATGGAAATCTTTCTTCGACCTGCTGTTTTAGACCTGATTTACGACATATTTCTCGGGTTCTATCAGGTATTGCAATGGCATTTACAACTTGGATGCTCTGGAATACTCAGTTCTATTAGATGGAGGGTATATTGGGTACTTCGTAGTGTTTTGAAAGCATTAACAGCTGAGTGGAGCTATGTCAGTAGGTCCATACGGCCGTTTGGCTGTCCATATGGAACTACTAAAATCTTTTTTCGACCTGCAATTGCACGGTCGCTTTACTTCTCATTTCTCGGTTGCCTTTACAACTTCTATACTCAGTTCCCTTAGATGAAGGGTATATATTTGATTCTTTGTAGTGTTTTATGTATTTCCGTATACAAAATCTTCTTCCGCTTTGTTGGACCTGCTATTTGAGACTAATTCGTCGCTTGCCATCGGGCATTGCAAATGCATTTTCAGCCTGGATGGTTTTGTATACTCAGTTCTGGCAGAGATGAGGGGTATATTTGATTCGGGAAACTATATTTTGTAGTGCTTATTAGCATCAAGAGATGCGTCAATCCATGTCCGTTTATCTGTCCGTATGGAAATATTTGCATTTCTGAATTTAAAGACCAGCTTTCATCCCATTTCTCGATTGTTATCAATCATTGCAACTACATTTACAACACTTATAACTAATAATATTTATCAACAATCCCTGGGAGTCAGGTATGTTCATACGTCCGTTCGTTTGTCCGTAAGAAAGCATATATCAGATATTATAATTGGTAAAGGCAAACGAGACTAGCGATACCGATTCAGCTCAAGTCCTGCGCACCCTCAAGAGTCCCATGACCTTTAAATTTCTTCTGGCTAAACATCTAAGCTATCCAACTATTATTCATTAATGGAAACATTTTGTGGGTACAAATAGGCACACAATGCATGCAAATGTTCCCCTGCTATTATAAACTAAGAACCAATAAATAATGAAACAAGAACCCGGCTCTTTCAGTCGAGATATCCAACATTAGGGTCGCCTTTAATGCCCCGGGCAACTAATGACAATGGGCCACGTAGTTAGAGGCCGCACTGTAATGATGATAGTGACCGCCGCGGCGGTTGGGAGAGAAGAAATAGTGCCAAAGCACTTGGGTCGTGACATTCGTTCAGAAAACCTGATTGTGGGAACGACTCCATGAAGCAGTGCCCGAATAATTTCACTGATTGCACAGAAAGTGATTTTGGCACGAACAATTAGTCATTGTCCAAGATAAGGTATCTAGTGGATCCGGTGCCACTTTACTGCCATTCATAAACCACCCAACCTTGTCCCATTAAAGCAAATGATACAATTTCCATTTGCCTGGAAATTATCACATTTCTGAGCGCTTTTTCCGGCTGATAAGTTTCTTTGGGTCAAGTGGTGATTGCTCAATATTTTGGGTTTACTTCTAGCCATCGCGTTCCGCCTGAGAAGCAGCGATCGCCTTGCTTGCATTCGGTTATGGCTGCCACGCCCACTGCCCACTGCCCGCCCCCCACTGGCCCACTATCCGCTTCTCTGCGCTCTGCGCCTAGCTAAGCATTTTCGTGGCAATACACCAGCTTGACCTCGGCCTCTGCAACAGAGCAACAGAGCAACAGAGCTGTGTGTGCAAATGAAGCTATAAAACTGGCCCATGCCACCAATAAACGAAAACTTTTTTGCCGGCCACTTTTAATGGGCGAAAGATCATCTCCCCTTTCCCGCTATCCCGGCCAATGTGGCTATTTTGTCCACCGCCCCATCCCGCAGTGACTCTTGGCGGAGAAAGCCATCAACGCTCCGTAAATTCCCCGGAGCAAGCACTACACTACACTACACTGAACTACAAGCACACCACACACCTGCTGCCTGCTGCCTGCCACTGCACACACCAGACAGTTATGGCTGGGAGCGATGCGATGCCATGCGATGCGATGCTGTACAAGGCAAGATTTCCCCGTAGTAAAGCGGGTTTTACTCCATCGTAATTGTCTAGGATGGGGCCGGGTTTTTATGGCACTGTCATGTGGTTTTTGTTTGGTCTTTTGTGGCAGAAAGAAGTAGAAGTCGCGCGGTAGCCGTAGCCGTAGCCGTGATAAAGTTGGCCGCCGATGAAATGACAAAATGTGGTCTTAAACACGGTTTCCTGTTCATGATCGGGTTTGTGTTCTTCGCTGTCGTGTGATGGAATGCCGGCGATAGGGGTTTATTAATAGAAAATATATTTGGGTTGATAGAGTAATTGCCTTTTTAATTGGTAGTAGTCTGTTCCAGCGTTCCGATTTCGTTGCGAAGAGTTGTCGTTGGGACGCTTCAATCTCTTCCGGAAGTGTTAGTGATGTTAACATCCCTTGTCCCTGAGCAAAACCGATGATGGGTGGCTGCCTTGCCTTGTGGGGGGCGACTGGATGCAGCTTGATGCTGCCGGCAGATAAAGACAACTCATCTCTTTTCGAGTTACCCGGCTTGAGTGCATCCGGGGGCAGTCACTGGTGACAGTGGCCACTGCCGGCGGCGGCGGCGGCGGGGCTCCTCTTTGCACATCATAAAACGTTAATGAGTTTTCAAGACTTGTTTGCGCATGTGGGGGCGGGCCAAGAGCGGAGGCGGCAGGGCTGCAGCCTTGAAATTGCAATTGGCCGCCTTGGTCGAAAACAGACAGGGCCAAAACAATACCGAAATGAAAAAGCCAACTGGAGCTACAATTACAAGCATCATTGGCCTTATTTCGTTTGTTTTTCGTTCGTTTCGTTTCGTTTTTAAACACACACACTGGAATGGCTGGTACCAAAGCCCAGCTGACGTAGCTGACGACGTTTATTTGCACAGCTTTCGCACTCCAGTTGACTCCCCCGCCATCTCGCCCATGTTGTTGTTCTTCCTCTGGCTCGGTGGCTCGGTTATGAGCTTCTGAAAATGATTACGCGGCAGTTAACACCCGCGCCCCAGTCTGCCATGTTAGCCTAGATTAAAAGCTACTAGTCGTCGTAGAACCAATTCCGCAAATGTAGCACTTTCGTTCTATTTTTGGCTGTGAACATTTCTAAGCAGAAATTCTTTTTGTCATCTTTGGTTCTTTATTTCATGTACCTGGACGTACAAATGGTATATTAAGTTTGTGCAAATGTATGTAACAGGAAGATAGTTGATCTAGCCATGTCCCTCTGTCCGTCTGTATGTATGAATATCTCGTTCTCTGAGATGGTAGGACCAAGACGCATATGTCTTTATGCCTTAACTGCGTTTAATAAATACGCAGAATATGTAATTTTTGAATTTTGGTTACGTTTTTGGTTACGTTTTATAAAAATCAGACAACAAATAATGAAGATACGGCCAAAAATATGTTCACAGTCTTTCCAAAGTATCAAATGATTTTAAAAATAGGTATCTCGTTGTCGAGAATCTCGACTACAGCGTTTCTACTTGTTTTCTTATGCCTCGGAAACAAGAAAAAATTTTGTGAACGGGGCGTTTTAGAGGTGCCTAAAAAATAGTTTTCGTTGGAGGACGAGATACCATTTGTTGCACACCCCCCAAACACATCCTCTTCCCCAGTTCAGTGAGCAAATTCTGGCGAAAGAATTTCCTGATAAGCTCGTGAAAATTGTAAAGTAACAAGAAGTAAACACAAAAGTACATGGAATACAATGGTTTATGCCTCTCCCCCTCGCCAGGACTTACATATTTCCCCTTCCGCATTGCCATTTTTGTTACATTTTCGCCATGAGTTTGCATTTTCCTCTCGAATTTTCTTTTCATTCTTTTCAAACTGTTGTCTAATGAAAGTGCCCTGATTATTTATGAGCATAAATTAAAAATTAACAGTGCGCCGCGCCGCGCCACCCACACGGGCGCCATTCAATTATGTTGCATATATTTCATATTGCAATAGCGCAGGCAAATTTATGGGCCATGCCCCCGGGGTCGGACTTGACAAAGCCCGAGTCCGGGCCCGGCTGAAGCTACTCGTTCATAAAACGCAACGAAGCGCAGGGAGCAGGCCAAGCAGCACCGCCAGTAATGGCACAACATTCAAATGTGATGAACCAATAGTAATACACATGCCAGTGTGGCCAATTTCCACTATAAACACGGCTTTAAACCACTAGATTTTCATGTGACAAGCATGGAACCTTTGTCATGCTCTGTTGGGGTTGTCATCAATCAATCAATTAGTCAGCTCAAGGGGGTTCCCTTCTTTATCGGCTCAAAAATATGGATTTTTTGGAAATATTCTCAATCAATTGTTAAACTATCCTAGAATACTCCCTCATAATTTCGATACGTGCAGTCAAGGACCTTTTGTCAAGGAAGAGTCCGGTTTGGTGATGTGTTTGGGGTGATCTAAAACTTTAAACGGGTTTATTTTCGAATTGCCTTATCCATTTTATGGAGACGATTATTTACACTACTGGACCATTTTAAATATCATATAAGAGTTTTGAAACGTTTCAATGTATTATATCCGAGAAAACACTTCTTGAAACTCGTGAAGTTTCGATTCTAAAGAAAGACACCCTCTTTAAGGGAGTTATAATAACTTGATACTTTTCTTTATAATTTACAAAGTATACAACAAGACTTTGTATTACTTATGAAAGAATTGGTAGAACCGATCCGTTGTTAAACTGTCATAAGAGTTTTAAAACGTTTCACTGCATTTGTCTTTAAAATGATGTAGTTTTTGACCGTCTAAAGGAGGGAACCCCCTTAACACGAAGTCATGCAGCCGTGAGCATGTAACATAGCCAGATTTATCCGGAATACAGCCAAGTTGGCAACTCGGTCAGAACAATGGATGCGGCCGCAACAAAGGTCCAAAGCCACGCAGCAGCCAGCGCAGCATATTCACCAAGGTTGCCGCCGCAGCTCCGCCGGGTGCAACCGAAAGCGTTGCAGGGCGGGCCCCATAAATTCTGATCAACTATTAGTGCATGAAAAGTAGCCGGGCGAATGCTCTGCTGTTATCTGAAGTACTCGCAGGGTGTACACTGTACACCGATAGCGGCGGCTCCTCAAACACCGAAACAACATTTGCCCAACATAATTTCGCACTCTATAATTTTTGGGGGGCCCTCCGCTGGGAAGCCTCCTCAAAGGCAACGCCACTCTAGGTAATGGCTACGTCGACCGGTTGGAGTTACGCAAGCTTTTTAATTAGTTCAATGGCACTTGCCACATGCCAGTCTTGTGCGACTGGCTATCTATTTTCCTCTTGCGATGTTTCCAATCAATTTGCTGTGGACCCAAATGCCATTTGCATAACAAATAAGCTGGCACTCGTAACAGTCAGAGTGACGAACCGAACGCACAACATGATTAGATTCTCTTGCAAAAAAAGTCAGGGAAGATGTCTCCGAGTGGAAGTTATTCCTTTTAATTAAGAACCGACAATCCTTTGTGGGAATCGCCGATTAAATTTGCCGGCTTCGTCGTCTCATTATTACCACAATAGACCCAATGATGACTCAGAAATTCCCGAGGTAGTGTGGCGCCCGCTTCAAGATTATGCGGTTGTGTAAGCCCCAACCAAGATGGTCGGGGGAGAGGGAAGAAAAACTTAAATAATGATGAATGGGAGAGGGGAAATAAGCAAATGTGTGCCATAGAAATTTGTGTTCCATTGTCATGGACACGCATCACATGAGCATGGAGATGGAAATGCGAACATGGAGCTGGAAATGGGGGACCGAGGTCCGTCAGAGTCGTTTGGCGGCGGGGACGCACAATTGTCCCCTATAAAGCTGGGGGAGGGCGATGAAAGTGGGACACTCCCTGGGCTGCTGCTGCTGCTGCCGCTGCTGCTGGTGGCAAGGAAAACGATTAAGTCAAGGCAATAATAAGGAAATAACATTTTAATGGCACAAAGAGAGATTGGCTTGTGTGCGATGTGTGAATGGGCGGCGGAGGAGCAGCCGGGGACTTATAGCAACAGGATGGATGGCGGTGACGGTGACTGGGAGTGTCGGTGGCCCAAAAACCGCAAAGCAGTCGAATCACGTTCGGGCCCTCTGGCCGCCGGCGCATCGGCTACTCCCAAATGCGTTCATGCGTGATCGGTAATTGTGATAAGAGCAGATTGGCTCCTTTTTTGCGGAAACACGTTGCTCGGGTCTGATTCAATTTTGGGAGGAAACCTAATATGACATGCAGTTCGGGCTTAACCTCAAAATAGTTGTTACAGCGCTGGCTTTTCCTTGTTTAATTTTTAGAAATATTTATAATCTTGGGGGGCCATCCCTTCTCTTAATTGGACTAATCGCATGAACGTAGTAGCTGGTCCTAATTAGAGCCCTACAAGGCGAAACAAAAACCAAATTAATGATCCCTAAACTTAGGTCCTGGCGCCCCCTATAGAGGTCCGAATGGAATTACCTTTGTTGCAAATGTCAAACCTCAAAGAACTTTTCGTTTGTTCCACTTATTTGTCTCCCATTTTATGCAGAGTGCTTTTTTTTTGGCCTTGTTTCGGGTCTCCCCGCGGTGGCGTGCAAAGTTTTACAAATTGCAGGGAAGCGGCGTAACAAAAAAGCAAAGTTTGTTTTAAATAAAAGAATTTAGGAAAAAGAACCAACGGCCACACAAAAAGAACTCCGCCCGACTGCTGTAAATGAGCNTATAATCTTGGGGGGCCTTCCCTTCTCTTAATTGGACAAATCGCATAAACGTAGTAGTTGGTCCTAATTAGAGCCCTACAAAGCGAAACAAAAACCAAATTAATGATCCCTAAACTTAGGTCCTGGCGCCCCCTATAGAGGTCCGAATGGAATTACCTTTGTTGCAAATGTCAAACCACAAAGAACTTTTCGTTTGTTCCACTTATTTGTCTCCCATTTTATGCAGAGTGCTTTTTTTGGCCTTGTTTCGGGTCTCCCCGCGGTGGCGTGCAAAGTTTTACAAATTGCAGGGAAGCGGCGTAACAAAAAAGCAAAGTTTGTTTTAAATAAAAGAATTTACGGGAAAAAGAACCAACGGCCGCACAAAAAGAACTCCGCCCGACTGCTGTAAATGAGCAATTGCTATGCAAACGCTCTGTCGCTTAGCATATTTCTGCTTTCTAAACTTCCCTCCGGCCGCCCGTTTTATCCTCCTCCCCCAACCGACGACCACGTGCTCATCCTCTTCTGCCACACTTAACGCTTTGGAATCCATCTGGGGTGTGCACCCTTTCCTCCTACCTTCTGGGCCCTACATTTCGTTGTCTAGAAGTCATCAGCCCTCCGAAGAGTCCCGGGCTGTGGGCCGTCTCTTTCTATTTACTTTTAATTAAAATGCGTGTCATGAGCAGTCTTCTTGGTTCCAGTTTTTATTTTATTTGCTTTGGTTCTTGGCCAAGAGATTCCGCACCGCAGAGGGAGGAAAAATTAGCGCAAAATCCGCTTTTCGAGCCTGGAATAGTTGATGGATGGAAATGATGATGATGATGATGGCGGCGACCGCATATCCAGATACATTATTCAGTTGTCAATTTGGGCATTTCAACACATTTCTCTTTATTGGCGACAGGTTCCTCTGGTCTTTTGTTTGGCCTCTCTCTCGAAAATTCCTATTTAATTTGATATCATTATTCTGGCTCTGCCCGACGGGAAAATCTCATCTTCAAAGCAATTTTTATGGCTTTGTCTATTAAGTTGATTGATGCGCCGCCCACCAAAGAGCAGTCAGGCGATGACGTTTCGGGCTTCATTTAAAATTATTACTAGCGCTTCAGGTATTTACCGTGCATCTGCCTGGATATTTAAATGTTTATTATTACATTTTCTTGTTGTCGAACAGGTATACAATTTTATTTAACCAGTTGCGTTGAGGTATTTTTAAAATTGTATTCCTGGCAGTCCATAAAAACCTGTTGAGACTTATCGTACTCGTAGCATTTATTTCACCTACTTGGGGAACCGTTTTAATTTCCCCTCACATATCTGAAGCTTTTTCTGCCAGGAAACTTATGTTCTTCTAACTATATTTGATTTATAGTTGTTGAAGACTAAATTTTTTACTCAATGTACCATCTCCTGCTCGGAAACAGTTTGCCATTCGCATATCTAAAGCTTTATGAAAATTTTTGGTATTACAAGCTTCGAAGCTTAACCTAATTATAAAGCAATGTAAATATTTTTTTTCTTGTAACTATACTTGTTTTATAATGTCTTCGACTCACAAGTCTAAAGATTTAAATCCAATATTTTTAGGAACGGTTTTACTTGGTATTCGCGCATATCTAAAGCTTTATCAGCATTAAAATGACAATACAGGGAGGCTTTTGTAGCTTAAACAAATTATAAACTAATGAAGATAGCAATTTTTTTCGTACAATATTTGATTTAAGCCCTTAGACTTCGATTTTCGACTCACTGTAGTCCGAGCATTTATATCTCCTGCTTGGGGACAGTTTCAATTGGTATTCGCGCATATCCGACGCTTTTATCAGCTTTAAACGATAATAAAGGGGGGCTTCCGAGGCTCAAACTAATTATAAACTTATAAAGATATACATTTTCTTCTGGCAAATCTCTAGACTTTAATTTTGCATTTGTTTTTCCCCCCGATTGTGAGGCTTACCCGTCAATCCGCTTTAGCTGCGTCCCACTGTCGAGTGAGGTGGGGGGGAGGGAAAATTAGCATTTTATTAGCTGAAATTGTGAGGCGTTGGCTTCGTCATCGGCGACGTCGACGGCGTCTTAGTTCATTAACCTGCCGGACGGACTTGGCATCGCATTTGTTTTTATGACTCCGCAAGCAGAGCTGTCTGTCCGGCTGTGGATTTGTGGAACGCATGTTTTCTGTGTTTTTGGGGCGTATTTATAGCGCTAATTTGTATCACTCCCGACGGTACGTTCTCTCTCTTTGCATGCCAACATGAAGCAGAAATAAATTTTATTTGTGTGCAATATAAATTACGCGCCTTTCACACAAGGGGCAGACAGAACTGCAGAGTTCCAGAGCCCCACAACTCTGGCAGTCCAAACTTCTGGCAGTCGTCCACAGATCATTACAGTAGCCCCCAGACACCTACGTCCAGAATTGCCCTCGGAAAGGCCACACTTGCCCTGAACACTTTAAAATTTATGTGCAATTTTTTATACCTACCAGTTGTGGAGTGAAGTGTGTGCGCCAACGAGTGTACTTAATTATACAAAATATTTTCCTGCCCCAGCGAAATTCAAGTGATTTACTTTTTCAAAGAGCACGCCGGGGCGTTGCGATGATGAATTTATGTGCGGAACCTGCTCTGGGACATGCAAATTAACCGAGGGAATGTCAAGCCGGCGCGATTAAAACGTATGTTTGCGAATTATTTCGTTACATTTTGTTGCAAATAAGCTTCAAAGTGTAATTTAGCCGGCGGTCCCCTGCCTGCTCTCGTGGAAAGTGAAATCATAAATCAGCGGCGATCGGGGCGAGTGTGTTACATTATTTTCGGCGGCGAGTGTGAGAAATTCTATGGATTAGTCCCTCGCGGATCCCCCAAAGGTTGTTGTTGACAAATTCACTGCAATCGCGGGACAACCCCCGGGGGCCCGGTCTCAAATGGTCAGCCGTTTGGCCGGCAATCTGCTCTCTTAATTGCACACACAGTTCCATTAATTGCATTTAATTGCTTACGTTTTCCAAATTGTTTTCACTTGGCGTTGTTTCAGTGCTGTTTGCCGCCTTTTTGCCCACTTAATTGCATTTTGTGTTACAATTTTGTTACAATGCATAGTGGTTGCCCTCGTTTATGGCTGTTTGGCTTTTGTTGATGTTTTTAATAATTGCCTCGTGTCACCGTGGGGACACGACCTTCGTCAACCCAGCCGCCGCCGGTTCATTAATAAATTGCTTCGCATCGATTGCAGATTTTTCGAGGGCCCCACAAAAAAAGTACGGGTGTCACGTCACGTCGCAGCAGCTTCGATCGGTTCGCTTTTATGCAGCCACTATCTCCGCCTCCTGACGCTTTTCCGCGTGTTTGAGAACTTCTTGTAAAAGCTGACACAGATTTTCATCAAATTAATTGCTGTGCGCCTTTTTAAGTGCGCGCCATGACACTCAACAAGCGTGCTAAGTGTTTTTCGGTCCAAGTGCAGCTGAAACAGGGCTACAGTGATCCCTGGGCCACTGAGACGACTCTGTTTAAGAATACAGATAATTTTAACTTGAAAAGACTTCCTTCCAAACCTCCCAACTCAATAACAATTTAAATATTGTATTAAATACTCAGTAAAAATGGAATTGGGAACAATTAAGAACATCTGGGCACACATTTCGGTTCAAGGGCAGCTGAAACACGCCTGCAGTGATCTCTGTTTTGGAATACGGGTTATTTTTACTTGAAACAACTTGATGTTGCCAAGTCAAGCTCTGGCAGAGTCTTCCCTTTAACACTCCCAACTCAACAACAATTCAAACATAGTTTGGTACTTCCCTTCCCTAGTCCTATAGAAATCGGAAACATCTGGTCACATATTTCCATCCAAGAGCAGCTAAAACGCTCTTACAGTGAACTCTCTGGGCCACTTGAACAACTCAGTTTTGAATTAGGAATAATTTTTAATTGCATTTTGCCTAGGAAAACATAAAGAAACAACTTAATGTTGTAGAGACTTTCGTTGAAAACTCCTAACTCAATAACAATTTAAATACAGTTTGGCACTTCTTTACCATGGTCGCACCAAAATTGGGAACACATTTGCCGGCGAATGCAAAGTTTTGGCAAATTAGAAGCAGGCCGGGGGCAAAAGTTACAACATTTCTGGGCAACTACTGTACACAGATGGCCGGCCACGCCTTTGGCGCCCTCGCACCCTCCCCCCCGACCCGCCTTATCAGTGGCAATAAACACCCGAGCTTGAAAAGCTTTCAGGGGCCAACCCGGGCCCCATATCCACTCCGTTGGCCCTTGTAAAAAATGTTTGCTTCCGCCCCTGTGACCCGGCCAAGATAGGGGCTCAAAGGGCCAGAAATTAGGGTGCTGGGAGGAGGAAGCAGCGGGAATATTTCAATTTATGGCAGTTTGACAGTTTTTCGATGCTACGTGCTGTGCATTTTTAAGCCATGGTGCGCGCTCTATTTTAATTAAAATCCTGCGAGAATTAAATTACGAGAAAAATTAAGGCGGTGCCTGCAATGCAGGGGAGCTTAAAGCAGCGGCGGGGCAAGGGTCGAAAATCAGAGCCCAAGCTCCCGAGGAGTCGGCAACAATTGAAGTCGATTGTCATACATAAATCATCAATTGCTGTCGTCGCACTGCCAGTGGGTCGTGGGTCGTGACTCATGCGCTGGCATCCAACTATTGTAGGAGACAGTGAGGTCTCCGAAAAAAACCTACGGGGATTACACAAAGAGAAATCCATTCAATTAGGGGAAGTTCTGCTGTTGATTCAAGGCTTTGGAGCCTTGTATTTCCAGAGATTATTGGTACTTTATTTTCAACTTGGGAGCCGGTCAAAAAAGAAAAAAAAAAGGGTCTCCGTCCGATTTTTTGTGTAATTTCACACATTCCCTTTTCACCGTCACCTTCGGATGACGTGAACATTTCGATTCCCTTTTGATCGAGACTTTCGCATCACACATCCCTTTTTCACCGTCAAATTCCGAGCACTTGCGTATGTTGATTCCTTTTGTTCGAGACATTCAAGGCTTTTTGTTTTTGGGAGCACTGGGAGCCAAGTGAGGTATGGAGTGCCCATGACTGTTGTAGGGGGAAGTCTCTAGGGGGGCTTCACTGTTTGCGCTCCTCTGGTGCGCGGCCTCAATTGCTTTGAATTGGATTATAATCAAGTGCTAATGTTGATTCGATTAGAATTGCCATCAGATAATGGCAAAATCAATTTACAAGCATCCGTTCCGCTGGAGTGTGCTAACTCTGATTAATTCCTATTGCCATTTCACTTTTGTTTTTCCCACCGCCCCGAATTACTTAGACAATTATTTGAAAAATTCGAGTATGTGTTGTTTGCTTTCGCTGCCGTTTTCAGCAGGTAAACTGATTACCTGTCAATTAGCAGTTTACAAAGCGTGACGGCCAACGCCATGCCCCCATGCCTTTGCCATGCCCACACCGCCGGGAGCATAGTGTAACTCTTGGGCTTTGTGCGGATAATTGCATTTCAACATTTTACCAGACGCCAATTATGCTTTTCAAGCAGAACACACACGAATCGTAAATGGATTCATTTGACATAATTGTAATTGAATTGTCTGTAGCAAAATACGCATGCAAATGAATGGCAGCACAAACAGCCGTGAAACCGAGCTCTTGGCCCCATTGATTCATTTAAATGCGACCAAAAACCATTGAAACAAAAGGATGCCCAGCTTTGGAGAGCTACTGCTCGTCGCAAAAAGTTGCAGCGCTTTTTTGCAGCTCAAAAATATGAAATTAGCGAGTCACTGTTCAACGATTCATCAGATTTGCTCCACAATTTGTGACGCAACGATCTCTGAATTACCAATCACTCTCCCCCAGCAGTGTCAACTCTTTTTTACGGATTTCATGCATTCATTTTCTTTGTATTGGCCATCGCAACCCACCCATTCGACTGGCTGCGGCAAAAGTTAATTATTTTGAAGAGCTGAAATTCATTTTTGCCTCATTTCAGTGTTATTAAAATGTATTATTGATGGCTTGGCATGGCTTAAAAAGCTCTCCAGCGAGCGCCACTGAAGTCTGCCTCTTTTGGGGTCTTGCACATGCAACTGCATATTTTAACAGAGTGCTCCTCCAGGGCACCCCTGACATCATCCACGGCGCCCACGCCCCCCAGGCAGCCTTGCCAATCCAATCCAATCCATGGACAGAGGGACAGACGGGCAGACGGACGGACGAGGAGCGTGCGTGTGCTCGCTCCGCTCCTAACCCGATGTGTCGGATGGTGGGAAACGGGTTTTGCTTTTTGTCTCAGCTCCGGCTCCCAGACCCGGGAGTCTTGTCTAGTTTGGCGCTCGACGTCGTTGACGTCGCATGCCTTATGAATGATTCAAATGCACGTTATGTGCGCAAAAAAGGCAGAGATGCAAAAAACAGCTGGCATCTGACACTGGAGCAAACAATACCCTTACCGGAGGTCTATAGAAATGTCAAATATATCATTCGTTCAATTTTGGTAGGATTTATTAACTGAAATCTATTAAAGTTTGCTGCTTCTTTCGATAGGATACTTACGGGAGATATATCTGAATGCCAGTGCTTCATAGAGCATTCTTTATCGGCCCAAATATATCTTATAGGTTTTATGGTATGGCCTGGGGTTTATAGAGCCATCCTTAAACACCCAGACATATCATATTGGTCCAATTTTGATAGGATTAATAAGCTTAAATCCATTAAAGTCGGATACTTTTTTCTATAAGAAACTAACGATAAATCTATCGTAAGGCCAGGGGTTTATAGAGCCATTAACCTAAATGGTGACCTTTAATGTATAATAATTTAATAACATTTCGAGGCACCAAAAAGGTAACGAATTTTCATGATTTGTACATCAAGTATCAACAAATTTGTGCCCCTATAGATCTAAAGATTTCTATGACCTTGGGTATTTATGTTTTCATCGGAATTATGAGGTTGAAATTGCCTGTGTTCCCTTATTGGCCGATAAACCAACATGAATATACGAAAGAAAAGAGCTTTATAAAGGCATCAATCATGCCTTTGGTAGAGTGTTCAAAAGCGAGAAAAGCCGCGGCAAAATACCGTTAAGAGTGGCGCTGTTTTCCTTCGTTTTGGCCGCTGTCTCGTTTGCTCCGACAGCTCTTGGCTTGTTTTGGCATTTGGCGTTAGCGGCACCGATATGCTGTTAGCAGCAGCGTTGCTGTTGCCGCTGTTGCTGCTGCCTGCGACTATGACCTTTGTCAATGGAATTTTGGCCAAAACGGACGGCATTTGGAAAACGCAAAATTGGAAAAACAAAAACTCTGGCCCGATCCGCCACCCCCCTTCTGGTGTGGCCTTTGGCATTTTGGGTTGCTGGGGGAAAAGGCAGAGCGAGCTAAGCCGGAAAAAGTCATAGAAAGCTTATCCTTTGATTCGATTCATTCATGCAGATGTGTGGCATCGTGGCTTTGTGATTTGCATATTCAAAATATTTGACTATGCTCCTCCAGGCAGCCGGGGGAAGTGGCTTTGATCAACTTGTGACATTGCAGTAAAAAACCAATGGAATCAGAGTGCATTCAGCTTTTGATTGAGCTTGCAAATGTTATTCCTGTCCCTGTTTGTCCTATCTATGAATCTATGAATGATTGCTGACCCCAAATTGCTTGTTATATGTGATATAATTGCTGCCATTTGTTATGAAACTATTTGTTTTGGCTCCCAGCAACAGCAAGCCTATAGCAACAATAAATTGAAGGCAATCAAACGCTTATTTGATTATAACTTTCATTTTTATCCACTGCCACCGCTGCTCGAGTGCCTCTTGTGTGGATGCCATTTATCATACTCGTGTTTTATTTCTTTTCAGCCGATTGCTTGCCGCCGAAGGTCTCCGTCTCCATCTCCGTCACCATTTCCAGTCAAAAGCAGAGCCTCGAGAAAGATCAGGAGCCGGCAACTGGACGGGAAACCGGACCGGGCAGCCAACTCCAGGGACTGGCAAGCACTTCTGAAAGGATGCGGCTGTAGTAACCATAAAAAACCAGCCACGTCATCAACCGGAAAGCAGCGGAAAGAAGGTCAAACCGAGGGCTAGCATGAGAGAGAGTGGAAGCGAGGCAGCGACAGAGAGCGAGACGAGACCAGAGCTCCCATATGTGCCAACTAAAAAAAAATTAATTACATTTCACGCTTGAGGGAGCGATAAAAGTCTGATAACGATTGTTCGGCTGCAGCAACAGCAACTTGATACTTGACACTAGGCAACACACATCCACATATCTTTGACACGCAGCACTAGGACCACAATGACCGGTCTCTAAAGACGAAATCAGTTCCACACACTCACTCACTCAGCGGCCAAAAAAGAGAGGTGGAAGCGACGACTATTAAATAGCAGTAGAACCGCAGAAACCAACCAACATATAGTTAACAGTGACACAATCACCATTCTCAAGCAACCATGACCTTCGCCACATTCACTCGCAAAATGCGCGGGCGCATGCGCTCCAACACCTGCCGCATTGTCCTGCTCACCTCCCTCGTATGGGTGATCTTCGACTTTGTCCTGATCGCCCGCTACTCGGACTGCATCGGCAAGGACGGATGGCGCTGCAAGCGGTCCGGCGAGTACGACGTAGAGGTCGGTATTTGCCCAGTTCTTATGGAGAATTTCAACTTCATTTTGCTTTGTTTTGTAGCTGCCCAACGCCGAGCGTCTGGCGGATGACAATCAGTTGGTGGACGATAATGAAATCAATACGGAAAAGTCTATAGACGCGGAGTTGGTCGACGGTCAGATAATGGGGCAGGGCTTTGCGACCGGCGGCATATCCATGACCTACCGCAGCGTGGCGCTGAAAAAATGGTTCCTAGCGCCCACCGTCCAGGAGGCGAAGGGCAAGCCCGGCGAGCTGGGCAAGCCGGTGAAGATACCAGCGGACATGAAGGATCTCATGAAGGAGAAGTTCAAGGAGAACCAGTTCAATCTGTTGGCCAGCGACATGATCTCGTTGAATCGCTCGCTGACCGACGTGCGGCTTGAAGGGTGAGTTGTCACGTTATCAAGCTCGTTTTTTGGGCTTTATTTTGAAACTGGTTTCCCGGCTTAATCCCGTTTCAGTTGCCGCCGCAAGCACTATCCCTCGAAGCTGCCCACCACGTCAATTGTGATAGTTTTCCATAACGAAGCCTGGACGACGCTGCTGCGTACGGTGTGGAGTGTCATCAATCGCTCGCCCCGCTCCCTCCTCAAGGAGATTATTCTCGTGGACGATGCCAGCGAGAGGGGTGAGTTTCATTCTTTGATTGCAAACAACTGAGAGACCCAACAATTGCAAACGTTGTTTGCAGACTTCCTGGGCAAGCAGCTGGAGGAGTATGTGGCCAAGCTGCCGGTGAAGACGTTTGTGCTGCGCACAGAGAAACGTTCGGGACTGATCCGGGCCCGTCTGCTGGGGGCGGAGCATGTGAGCGGCGAGGTGATCACCTTCCTGGACGCCCATTGCGAGTGCACGGAGGGTTGGCTGGAGCCGCTTTTGGCGCGAATTGTGCAGAATCGTCGGACGGTTGTGTGCCCCATCATCGACGTGATATCGGACGAGACATTCGAGTACATCACAGCATCGGACTCCACCTGGGGTGGCTTCAACTGGAAGCTGAACTTTAGATGGTATTTCCCTCGAAACCTCTCAAGAATTCTATCTAAAAAAAGATTATTCAGGTACCGAGTGCCGTCCCGCGAAATGGCGCGAAGAAACAACGACAGAACCGCTCCCCTGCGCACGCCCACGATGGCCGGTGGCCTGTTCTCCATCGACAAGGAGTACTTCTATGAGATTGGATCCTACGACGAGGGCATGGACATCTGGGGCGGCGAGAATCTTGAGATGTCGTTCCGTGTAAGGCAATGTCACAGCACTTCTAGCTCTCCTCCTGCTTTCCTCCTTGTTTCGTTGATTATTTTTTGTTTTCTCAGCTGCAAGCCAAGCCGCGAATCAAATTCAGACCTCGCTTATACGTATAAGAGTTATTAGTTATCGAATTTATTTACTTGCGCAAGCAGACCTATCTATATATTTTAAATTTTTTTGAATCACAAAACACCAAACATTACAATTACAACAAACCCAATCAATCCATCAATGATAACCCGCAGATTTGGCAGTGCGGAGGCATTTTAGAAATAATACCCTGCTCCCACGTGGGCCACGTGTTCCGTGACAAATCGCCGTACACCTTCCCCGGCGGCGTGGCCAAAATTGTGCTGCATAATGCGGCGAGAGTGGCCGAGGTGTGGCTGGACGAGTGGCGTGATTTCTATTATTCGATGAGCACAGGTTCGCAAAACAACATCATCAACCAACCAACCAACCAACAACAATCAAACAAACAAACAATCAAACCAACCAAACAGTCAAATAACACTACAAACCCACACAATTCGATTTAATATTGCGTGCATCTAACTTCTAACTTTAAGAATTACTCGTTATCTTTTTGTAATTGGCTTCGATTTGCTAACCGACAACCGAAAATCGAACACACACATCTCGCGAGGCTCTCCTCCAACTAAAACACTAACCCCCAGCTGATATGATTTTGAGCATAAAACTAATTTTGTGCAACTACCTTATATCTGTATTTAATTAGCTAACCCCTAATGTCATGTCGTAACTCAGAGAGCGCTCCCGATGTCCTTGGACACATCAACTTTCCCTCTTGTAACCGCACTGGCATAATTTGTTTTAGTGTTTTTTCCATTTCCATATTATTTCTTCGATTCAATTACCTCTCGATGTTCTCTCTAGTTCTCATGCTCATGCTCTCTATCCTGTCCGATCATGAAAGAATTATCCGATAATTTACCAAAAAGTATTTCAGTATCAGTAAAAAAGAGCTAAACATTACTTACATACATCTAAGGAGTTGCTTATTAATTATGCTTATGTATCCAAACGATTGGTGATTAATTTTAACTTTAAGTTGGCTTCCCGACGTAACTAACTATTTTTCTGTTCTAATTTATTTCGTTTTATTTACTCTATTTTGTTCCTATAACGTGAAGTTCCTCGATATGGTTGCCTGGGGGTTTGGGGCGAGGCTTGTTAGGCCCGCAAGTGAGGATGGGGATCGATACAATGCGCTGTTCCAACCTTGCTCTCTAGGAATTTCCCCTCTCTCAGGGCCTTTAGGACTGACAGTACTCCGCCACAAGCAGCTTTTGCCTTTGAATAACCTTTCTTTTAGGTATACAGTAATATATATCTTTGTGTACATCTTTTTCGTCCAATTTTTGCGTACCTCCATGTGCTCGAAACCCCCGAAATCGAAACTGAAAACGAAACCCAAAACCCATCCCATTGCCATTCCCGAAACCGCCTTGGCTGCAGGTGTGGATGTGTGGGGGCGTGCTAGAGATCGCGCCCTGCTCCCGCGTGGGTCACGTATTTCGCAAGTCTACGCCGTACACCTTCCCCGGCGGCACCACGGAGATAGTCAATCACAATAATGCCCGTCTGGTCGAGGTTTGGCTGGACGACTGGAAAGAGTTCTACTACAGTTTTTATCCAGGTTAACGAACAAATAACAAAGCATTAAACAGCAAACAAAACCCAAAACACGAACCCAAAAACCCCAAAAAAAACCAAAAACCAAACCACTGAATGCTTCCCTCACTTTCAGTCTCATTCTCACCCACTTTCTCTCCTCCCAAACTCTGCGTCCCACAATAATTCTCTAGCTCCTATACTGTCTGTCTCTTAAATAGTGTTTTGTTCCGTATGTTCTGCATAACTACTACAATACTACAACGAATATTTACCGCGAGCCAGCAGCACGTTTCTGCATTATGCAATGTCTATATACCACTCTTATGAATATTTATGAATATATACTCGTATTTATGATTTATGGCATGGCCGTGACCGAAAATCCAACCCACATACAACAAATAGCAATCCACCGATCAATCAACCGAACCCCATCACCAAGTATTATTGTTTCCTCACCTTTGGTATATGATTTGCAAGTGTTTAGTTCTATTGGTTCTATGGGACAAAAACTGGAGCAAATCCCCCAGATTATATCCCTTATCTGTGCGATTTGCCCGAGTTTTTCGTTTCCTCCTTGGCCTTGTTTTCCATCCGTCGAGAAAAACGAATTCCTGATGCCTTTGTCTGTGTCCCCGGCTCCTGCGACCCAATTTCCCCAATGGATTTTTCTTTGTGTTTGCAATTTTGAAGGAGGGTTTCAACCGCAAGTATTTGTCCTTGGGAATGGCTACTGATGATTCAATTACTCTAAGTTTGTTATTAATTATGTTTTGACTAACTGCCATTGGTTTTGGAACTTTGTGTAAACTAGTATGCAATTTATGTTTTATGTTTAATTTGTGCATATTGGCGCTAACTTTAAAAGTGAATGGTGGAATGGTATTGCATGTTTTTCAATGTTTCGAATTTTGATGGAACATGACACTCTCATGCATGTTTTGCAAGCATTTCTAACAGAATCGCACTCATGAACCTAGTTCTAACAACACCCAACACTCACCGCCATAGATGTGCTTGATGTTCTGCGCCAAAACCCTTTTAACCGGTCTATTCTTTTACCCTTGAACTCTGCCACACCTCTAGGTGCTCGCAAGGCATCCGCTGGCGATGTGAGCGACCGGAAGGCGCTACGCGATCGTCTCAAGTGCAAGAGCTTCCGCTGGTATCTGGAGAATGTCTACCCAGAGAGCTTGATGCCCCTGGACTACTACTACCTGGGCGAGGTGAGTGGCGAGCGACGGTCTTGTTTATGTCGAACTCTTGTCATATTCTTTTATTGACTTAGATCCGCAATGCGGAGACGGAGACCTGTCTGGACACGATGGGCCGCAAGTACAACGAGAAGGTCGGCATCAGCTACTGCCACGGCCTGGGCGGCAACCAGGTGTTCGCCTACACCAAGCGCCAGCAGATCATGTCCGACGATCTCTGCCTGGACGCCTCCAGCTCCAATGGCCCCGTGAACATGGTGCGCTGCCACAACATGGGCGGCAACCAGGAGTGGGTCTACGATGCGGAGGTGAGCTTTGCCAGAGCAGTAGTTTGAATTAAGTTAAACCGGCATACGCCTTGATTTGCAGGATAAATGGATTCGCCACACGAATACGGGTCAATGCTTGCAGCGAGCCAGCCGAGAAGACGCCAACACGCCCCTGCTGAGGCCCTGCACCTATGGCAAGGGGCAGCAGTGGCTGATGGAGTCCAAGTTCAAGTGGCAGGCTCACTAGCCAGGATCCTACTAACTAACTAGATACCGAGAACTTCCAATTCACCCTTGTTTATACCTTCCTGGCGCCCGCAGTTACGTAGCCTAAGTTCGTTCGTTCGGATGCAATCAGTTCTCGCTGTCCCAACGGAGTGCGTGAGTGTGTTTTGGATGCCGGCAACGAGTCCTTCGAGGCGGCAGAATGTCTTCCCAACTTTTAACGCGCGGATGGATGAGAGTGTGTGTCTGTCGGGTGTGTGTGCTTGAGAGTCAGAACTAAACTAGAGCTAGGCTTAAGGAGTATCGTGTGTACATGACGGGCATGTATGTGGTAGGCCTACGATTTGTGTAGGTAGGCCTGTGTAATTGTTAAGTAAGTTTGCATTAGCTTCGACCAAGTACCAATAAATTGGCATTTAACTGACCTTTGTGCTTCGCAGTATATGATTTGAAATGAGTTGAAACCAAGCAACTGCGACGACGTAACGCAAGATTTCCACATTCCTAGCCAGCAGAGTATCTCGTTTTGTTTGTTAATCTTTGGGGCACCATCTCTTGGGTCGCCCCCCTAGACTTAGGTACCGAAGAATCAGTTGCTCTCCATATCACGAAAGGAAAAAGCTACCCGAGGAAATGCTTCTAAAACAAACAAAAACACATTATCATTACACGAAGGGGAAATCAAATATAAATCTCTAAATTGCACGCATATCACGAATACAGTGTAAAAATATTTATAAACCATAATCGGAGGAGACCTAAACAAACGAAAATGTACATACAGTAGCTATAAAAATATACATTTAAATAAAATATTGAAAAATATATACATATACACACAATACATATATGAACATGTATGCAAAGCAAGCAAAACTGTACTATAAACTGCATTTAATTCTAGGTTTAACGCTAAGTTCTAAATTAAATTTAGGTTTAGTCAAAGTTTTGCGCAACCTCAACAATAGCTCTCGACTAAAAAAAATTGCTCAAAGTTGAACAAATCAAAAACCCCAAACTCGGCTCGGCTATTGTGTAAATATTTCGAAAAGTATTTCAATAAAAAAACTCCTGAAATTCCCGCAACTCCTTCGACAGGCCAAGTAAAACGTTTTTAGCAAAATTTATTTTAAACAACCGACAAAAACGAGCCCATAGTTATAGAGAAACTATAAATACCTACGATATACATGTGGATGAAAAATAGCAACTATTTTTAAATGGTGACGGTGCAATTTTTAATACAACTTTAACATAGCGAAATACAGGACAACAACTCCAATCCAGCAAGAGAAACAGGCAGGGCAAGACCCTATCCCAAAAAAAACAATCCCAAACCACGCATACATGGTGTTTCTGAGAGTATCCGCAAGAGAATACCATGATTTTTAGCTGCCCGCATATTTTAATTGTTGATTTATATGTTTAGCTAAATATAGTTTCCCTCATTTCCCATTGTAATGTCCTTGAAGCCCTCCGTTTGGCGGGTAAACAGGAGGATAACTCAAATGATTGTAAGCCAACGTATTTTACGATTTTAATTTTACTATTTTGTTTGTTTAGACTTTTGAAATTTTATAAATAAAAGAGTGACAAATGTAAGAAACTAAGCGGTCAATGTTGTTTGCTTGCGGGGAATTTATGGCATGCTAGGGTCTTTTTTATGGAATGTTTTGAAGACCAATAATAAAGTTAGAAACTGAATTGAAGTTAAGAGTAAAAACTAAAGCTCGGACAATGCATATCATTTTAAATACCAATCCCCCAAAACAAGTAATACATTTGGGAATAGAAGAAACAATGATTCCTTCTTTAGGGGATTTAAAAAATAACTAATATGGAACGTTGCATTGATGACGGGACTGATTGGACCTTTTATTTGTGAAAATTTCATAATAGAAACGTTGGGGCAATCCTTTTCCTGTGCATATTGATGGAATTACTACTCAATTGCATTTTTAGCGTGAACAAAAGCAATGACATCTTAGAATGCGTAACGGTTTTAAAACATATAAACAATTTAAACCTTTGGGTCTATAGGCAGCAATGAATACTTTCTTTGAAGCTCTCAAAACTACTGAATGAATGTATCTAAAGAACCTTAGAAAGAAGGCCATGGCTGCTGCGACTGCTAGGGCCAGGCATTTAGGACTAGTATATGTTGACAATCCTGTTTGGATATTGAAGCAAATTTCTAGATAATACTTTGGGATTAAGCAACAATTGCTACTTTCTCTAACGCCCCTCAAAACTAACTAAAGTAGAAGCTGATTTCAATTTTAACCCCAATTCTGTTTGAATATTGAAGCAAATTACTAGACCCAATCGGAATTTTAGCGCCAAGAGAAACAATGACAGCTTAAACAGTTAGTACCTTCTCTTCAGAAACGTCTCAAACGTAAATTAGACAAGACCCTAGCTTTATCTAACCTGTTTTTGATGGGACAAGTTAAGAAATGTGTCTGAACGAGATTAACAAAAGTTTCCTTTATGCTGGGACCACTCAGACCTTACATATTAGATCTATCCTTCAGATACATTTAAGTGAATGAATGCTCCCAAGGAACCAAGAAACTTTGTCTTGATGCAGGGACCACTCAGACCTCTCATATAAGATCATTTTTATATCATTTAGATACATTCAATTGAAGCAATTCTCTCAAGGAACCAAGAAACATTTGCCTTGATGCTAGGAACACACTCTCCTTGCACCCAAGACCATTTTGGTGGCTTCAATCGCGATGGTCGTGCCCGCCTTCCTGGGGATACTAAAGCACTTCCTACCGAGGAGGTTTTCCGTGTTAAATCACTAGCTACACCGGCTGGGAGGCCGAATAAAGATCACTTCCGTTTACTGATAAAGTAAAAACCATTTCTTTTTATTTTCACATGACCGGCACGGCGCAAACCATAGGAAAATCGCGTTGTCAATTAAAAACTACGGGAACTAGCGTAACACGGAGCATCGGGGCGGAGTATGATGTCCGTCGCATGATGCCATCGGGGATGCTGCTTACTGTTCCTTGGTTTCGCGCAGACGACGCACGGCGGAGCGCACGGAGGCGGCGGCGGTGGTGGAGTAGACCCAGGCACCTCCGGCCACGGTACGCTTGCAGCGCTTGCAGGACCAGATGCCCACCACGGCGCGCTTCATGGAGTCCTACGAACACGGAGAGTTATCGATTAATTGCCGGTTGGGGATAGGGATAGGGATGGGGCGGAATTCTAACGGGACACTCACCTTGCCGCAGAAGGAGCAAGTGTACTTGCTGTGCTGCGTGATTTCCATCTTCTTGACCATCTTACGCAGCGAGGCACCATAACGGGTACCATATTTACCAACGATTCCAACCTTCTTGGTGCGCTTGGCCTGCAAACAGGGAGAGGGAGTAATCAGCAATCTTCAATGCAATTTTCGCGGTTTTTTCGCGCGGGAAGGTGCAAAATGCGTCCATCCTATGCTGCTCGTTGGTTTCGACGGGCGATTTGCAACCATTTCAACGCTTTCAGTCCACGGATTGATCGTTTATTTACGAATTAGTTTCGTACCATTTTTCTGTGTTGTTGATTTGTCGGAAATTCAACCGGAAAGAGCCGTGGCCAGCAGTGTTGCCAGACTGCTAAAAACTTTCCAAACGCAAAAACGGCATAACGCTTGGCCTGGTCCCACTTGGTGGTTGGCGCTAGACAACACTACAAATATTTTAAAAGCAAATAAAACTTGTATTGGCGCTAAAACGTCAGCAATAATTATCTCCGTTTTTATTCACCACCGTTTGGAAATGTTATATGCGCAAAGCTTTTCTATACATTCTTTAAACTATTCTGCGGTATGTTTCCGATGCATCAGACGTTGCATTGCCGCACCTCTAGATGCGAGCTCGTGGATATTCCGAAACATTCGGAGAGCCTCCGAAATTTTTCCCCTGCATCCGTCTACGACAATATAAATTCGGAGTCCCTATTTTATTGCATTAAATTTAGTATAAAATTGGCAACTATTTTATATTATGCGATAGCTCCTAAGACAACTTACTACAATTATAAAATATTACATTTTGTATAAAAAAAACTCAAACAAATAAAAATTAATAATAATATTAACTCTAGTGTTTTCCTAAAGAGAAAAAGTGGCAAAGTACATTTTATAACAATTGCATGCATAAACTACAATACTATATACAATTATTTTAGGGAAATCGCGTTGCTTGTAGTGTTCAGAGTTCGCCAAAAGAAGTTTGGAAGTCCACCAAACGGATTTGGCAATGCTGGCAGACTGGGAAGCGAAACTTCAGGCCAGTTAATCGATGTTAAGTTAACCTCCGGCAGAGGAGGCAGAGGAGGCAAAGAAGGCAACAGCGACAAAGGTGGCAAAGGTTGCAAAGGTAACAAAGGAGGCAAAGGTGGCACAGACGGCAAAGGAGGCAGGGGAGGAGGCAATGGAGGAAGTGCAGGCAATGGAAGGGGCAGATCCGGAACAGGCAACGGCAATGGAAGAGGTGGAGGTGGATAAGGTACAGGTAGGGGCAAAGGCGGATGTTCTGGAAGTGGCAAAAAGGATGGCCCAGGATCACCAGAAATATGATGGTGAACGTGGTGGTGATGGTGATGGTGTGGCAGTTCTGTAGATGTATAAGGTTCCACTGTCGTAGTAGAATCCGTGTCAGGAAGTGCAGAAGTTGTCGTTTCCTGTGTGGTAGTTGGCTCAGATGTGGTCTTTTTGGTTGTAGATTTCTTGGTTGTGGTAGTTTGCTCTGTTGTTGTCTTTTTAGTCGTAGATTTCTTGGTTGTGGTAGTTGGCTCTGTCGTTGTCTTTTTAGTCGTAGAGTTCTTGGTTGTGGTAGTTTGCTCTGTTGTTGTCTTTTTAGTCGTAGATTTCTTGGTTGTGGTAGTTGGCTCAGTTGTGGTCTTTTTGGTTGTAGATTTCTTGGTTGTGGTTGTTGGCTCTGTCGTTGTCTTTTTAGTCGTAGATTTCTTGGTTGTGGTAGTTGGCTCAGTTGTGGTCTTTTTGGTTGTAGATTTCTTGGTTGTGGTTGTTGGCTCTGTCGTTGTCTTTTTAGTCGTAGCTCTGTCGTTGTCTTTTTAGTCGTAGAGTTCTTGGTTGTGGTAGTTTGCTCTGTTGTTGTCTTTTTAGTCGTAGATTTCTTGGTTGTGGTAGTTGGCTCAGTTGTGGTCTTTTTGGTTGTAGATTTCTTGGTTGTGGTTGTTGGCTCTGTCGTTGTCTTTTTAGTCGTAGATTTCTTGGTTGTGGTAGTTGGCTGTGTTGTTGTCTTTTTAGTCGTAGATTTCTTGGTTGTGGTAGTTGGCTCTGTTGTTGTCTTTTTAGTCGTAGTGGTAGTTGGCTGTGTTGTTGTCTTTTTAGTCGTAGATTTCTTGGTTGTGGTAGTTGGCTCAGTTGTAGTCTTCTCAGTCGTAGATTTCTTGGTTGTGGTAGTTGGCTCTGTTGTTGTTTTTATAGTCGTAGATTTCTTGGTTGTGGTAGTTGGCTCTGTTGTCTTCTCAGTCGTAGATTTCTTGGTTGTTGTGGTAGTTGGCTCAGTTGTGGTCTTTTTGGTTGTAGATTTCTTGGTTGTGGTAGTTGGCTCAGTTGTAGTCTTCTCAGTTGTTCTTTTCTTGGTTGTGTTAGTTGGCTCTGTTGTTGTCTTTTTAGTCGTAGATTTCTTGGTTGTGGTAGTTGGCTGTGTTGTTGTCTTTTTAGTCGTAGATTTCTTGGTTGTGTTAGTTGGCTCTGTTGTTGTCTTTTTAGTCGTAGATTTCTTGGTTGTGGTAGTTGGCTCAGTTGTAGTCTTCTCAGTCGTAGATTTCTTGGTTGTGGTAGATGGCTCTGTTGTTGTTTTTATAGTCGTAGATTTCTTGGTTGTGGTAGTTGGCTTAGTGGTTGTCTTTTCAGTTGTTGTTTTCTTGGTGGTGGTAGTTGGCTTAGTGGTTGTCTTTTCAGTTGTCGTTTTCTTGGTTGTGGTAGTTGGCTCAGTTGATGTCTTCTCAGTCGTAGATTTCTTGGTTGTGGTAGTTGGCTCAGTTGATGTCTTCTTAGTCGTAGATTTCTTGGTTGTGGTAGTTGGCTCTGTTGTTGTCTTTTCAGTTGTTGTTTTCTTGGATGTGGTAGTTGGCTCAGTTGTTGTCTTCTCAGTCGTAGATTTCTTGATTGTGGTAGTTGGTTTAGTGGGTATCCTTTCAGTTGTTGTGTTCTTGGATGTGGTAGTTGGCTCTGTTGTAGTCTTCTGAGTCGTAGATTTCTTGGTTGTGGTAGTTGGCTCAGTGGTTGTCTTCTCAGTTGTTGTTTTCTTGGATGTGGTAGTTGGCTCAGTTGTTGTCTTTTCAGTCGTAGATTTCTTGGTTGTGGTAGTTGGTTTAGTGGGTATCCTTTCAGTTGTTGTGTTCTTGGATGTGGTAGTTGGCTCTGTTGTAGTCTTCTGAGTCGTAGATTTCTTGGTTGTGGTAGTTGGCTTAGTGGTTGTCTTTTCAGTTGTTGTTTTCTTGGTGGTGGTAGTTGGCTTAGTGGTTGTCTTTTCAGTTGTCGTTTTCTTGGTTGTGGTAGATGGCTCTGTTGTTGTTTTTATAGTCGTAGATTTCTTGGTTGTGGTAGTTGGCTTAGTGGTTGTCTTTTCAGTTGTTGTTTTCTTGGTGGTGGTAGTTGGCTCTGTTGATGTCTTCTCAGTCGTAGATTTCTTGGTTGTGGTAGTTGGCTCTGTTGTTGTTTTTTCAGTTGTAATTTTCTTGGTTGTGGTAGTTGGCTCAGTTGTAGTCTTTTCAGTCGTTGATTTCTTGGTTGTGGTGGTTGGCTCAGTTGTAGTCTTCTCAGTCGTAGATTTCTTGGTTGTGGTAGTTGGCTGAGTGGTTGTCTTTTCAGTTGTTGTGTTCTTGGTTGTGGTAGTTGGCTCTGTTGTAGTCTTCTCAGTCGTAGATTTCTTGGTTGTGGTAGTTGGCTCAGTGGTTATCCTTTCAGTTGATGTGTTTTTGGTTGTGGTGGTTGGCTCAGTGGTTATCGTTTCAGTTGTTGTGTTCTGGGTTGTGGTAATTGGTTTAGTGGGTATCCTTTCAGTTGTTGTGTTCTTGGATGTGGTAGTTGGCTCTGTTGTAGTCTTTTCAGTCGTAGATTTCTTGGTTGTGGTAGTTGGCTCTGTTGTAGTCTTCTCAGTCGTAGATTTCTTGGTTGTGGTAGTTGGCTCAGTGGTTGTCTTTTCAGTCGTAGATTTCTTGGTTGTGGTAGTTGGCTCAGTGGTTGTCTTTTCAGTTGTTGTGTTCTTGGTTGTGGTAGTTGGCTCAGTTGATGTCTTCTCAGTCGTAGATTTCTTGGTTGTGGTAATTGGCTCTGTTGTTGTCTTTTCAGTTGTTGTTTTCTTGGTTGTGGTAGTTGGCTCTGTTGTAGTCTTCTCAGTCGTAGATTTCTTGGTTGTGGTAGTTGGCTCAGTGGTTGTCTTTTCAGTTGTTGTGTTCTTGGATGTGGTAGTTGGCTCTGTGGTTGTCTTTTTAGTTGTTGTGTTCTTGGTTGTGGTAGTTGGCTCAGTGGTTATCGTTTCAGTTGTTGTGTTCTGGGTTGTGGTAATTGGTTTAGTGGGTATCCTTTCAGTTGTTGTGTTCTTGGTTGTGGTATTTGGCTCTGTTGTAGTCTTGTCAGTCGTAGATTTCTTGGTTGGGGTAGTTGGCTCAGTGGTTGTCTTTTCAGTTGTTGTGTTCTTGGTTGTGGTAGTTGGCTCTGTTGTAGTCTTGTCAGTCGTAGATTTCTTGGTTGTGGTAGTTGGCTCTGTTGTTGTCTTTTCAGTAGTTGTTTTCTTGGTTGTGGTAGTTGGCTCTGTTGTAGTCTTGTCAGTCGTAGATTTCTTGGTTGTGGTAGTTGGCTCTGTTGTTGTCTTTTCAGTTGTTGTTTTCTTGGTTGTGGTAGTTGGCTCTGTTGTAGTCTTCTCAGTCGTAGATTTCTTGGTTGTGGTAGTTGGCTCAGTGGTTGTCTTTTCAGTTGTTGTGTTCTTGGATGTGGTGGTTGGCTCTGTGGTTATCCTTTCAGTTGATGGGTTTTTGGTTGTGGTAGTTGGCTCAGTGGTTATCGTTTCAGTTGTTGTGTTCTGGGTTGTGGAAATTGGTTTAGTGGGTATCCTTTCAGTTGTTGTGTTCTTGGTTGTGGTAGTTGGCTCTGTTGTTGTCGTTTTAGTTGTTGTTTTCTTGGTTGTCGTTGTCGGCTCAGTTGTGGTTTTTTCGGTTGTAGTAGCCGACTTAGTTGTTTCTTTTTTGGTTGTACTGGTCGTTACCCAGTTTTCCGTTGTTGTGGTAGAGGCCGATGTCGTCGTGTCAGGATTTAAGGGACAGTTGGGGAGAAAAGGATCGATAATGCAATAAAACGGATAATTCGTGCTTGATTCCGCTTCGGTTTCCGTCTCACTTTCAGTCAGCGCTGGTTTAGCTGCGAGCAGCAGGGCAAGCAAAATAATCCACCTTATTGCCACCTGTAATCGAAATTGCTAGGTAAGAAAATCGCCAACGTAGTTTCGACTTACCATTGCGACTGATTCAACAGGAATCTGAGCTTGCGTGCAGCTACAGCTGCTTAAATAAGAAACAGACTTCTTGATACCTTCTTAGGGCTCCGATAAGTTGCGCCTGGGTCGCAGTTCAACTGGGGTCAGCTTGAACCAATGCATATGGATTGTTTTTTTATTATCCATAAAGATAAGATTTAAAATGGCTGAGATACTCTGTGTGCTTGCATTAGGCATGCCATAAGAGGAAGCCATTTCTGTCCCTCGTTAAATTACTTTGCAAGTTACTATATAAAAGATGTGCCACATAATTTTGACTAGCTGTGATTTATTACACATAAATGTATTGGTTCACATAAAAGTTGAGCCTTAGACTATTGCAGAATCTGAACAAGCCGAATCGAATCGAATCGGCCATCTCATTTGGTACTGGGCTTGGTCTGTGGGTGCTTGGTCTCGGGTTAGTTTCTCGCCCAATGCAGTGCCGAAATAAATATTCCTTATGCCTAGATAAGAGTACGATAAGACGAATGAACAGGCGGTTTGCAGGCCTAAATGCAATGCGACAACAGAACAGATAGCTAATGGTGTCTCATGATTGCACAGTGGCCGACCCTCAACCTCAACCTCCACCTAGTTCCTGTCCCATTAATTCCGGTTCCTAGTTGTTGGTGTGGGTGTAGTAGAGAACCGTGTTGCCGGGTAGCTGCCAGTGCGAGGCCTTCAGTTCAATGAGCTGCAGCAGAGTGCGACGGATGGACGCCGCGGATTCACCGGCATTGAGAAAGGCGTCGCGGACCAGGCCCATCAGTAGCTCCAACTGCTGCGGCAACTGCTGCTCCATATCCTGTCCAATGCAGGTGAGCACGTAGAACAGACACTCCACCTGGAAACCACACAATGGATTAATAGGAATCACGGTCGCGACTGGGACTACAAACCTCGGAGAGCGATTTGATGGGAGGGCGCACGCAATCCTCGCAGCACTTGGACAGCAAGCTGAGAAGCACCAGCGGAGGAGGAGTTCCCTCGTGGTGGGTGCGCAGCTGCAGTTGACGCCTCTTGAGCTGGCAGAACATTTCGGTGAGGAAGGCCATGAAGGCGGTCAACCGCACGCGAGAGGGTGACTTCATGCCCTGGATGGCAAATAACAACTGGAAGAGAAGATATAAAGGTGAGCCAAAAGCTTTGAAATACATTAAACCCCACCCGGACTCACCTTCTCGCGTTCCTGGTACCACTGGCGACAGGTATTGAGCAGCGCCTCCAGGAAGGTCTCCTTCTGCTCCCTGGCGATTATGTTCAAGCACAGACGCGAAATGGGCAGAGCAAAGCGACGACTCTCCACCGCCCGCTTGATGAACTGTGAGGTGAGTTCCATGAGACAGCGCGAGTTGAGCTTGTTGGGATCCTCCAGGGCCGTCTCAATCAACACCTGGATCTCCGGAGTGAACTGTCCGATGTCGGCCACCTCGTTGCCCAGGCCCAGGCCCAGGCCAGCCATGCCCCGGGTGAGGGCATCCGCCGACGACAGAGACTTTGAGCGCTGCAAGGCGTTTCCGTTCAGGTAGGGATCGCCGCCGTTCATGTTCGCCTGATAAGGCTGTCCGTAGTTGTTGTTGTTCATGTGCCCGAACTGATTGTGGGTGGCCACCTTTTGGCCCCTGGGCTCAGGCGCAAACTTGACCCGATTTGTGGTCTGCAAGTGACTGGATAAGGCAAACGAGATACGTCAGCTATAGGCTTATCTCTTACGTGCAAAATGTTGCCACTGGAGGGCGAGTTCATCAGGGGCAGTTGTCCGGGCAGGGGACTGATTGGATGCCCCACCAGGATCGAGCGGTGGTGGCTGGCCTTCAGGCCCGGCATACTTCCCACAGAGAGTCCAGCCTGGCGGCGATTCACGTTGCCGTATTGTCCCACAACCGGGGCCACAGCCACTCCGCCGGGGCCGTTGGTGGGCGGGAAGATGAGCGACGAACTGGAAGAATGTTGTAGACTGTAGTTTAGCTCTGCAAGGAGACGGGAAGAGGGGTAAACGTTGGCATTATAAGTGTTTTCTTTACCGATTGCTGTGTGCCTCGGCCGGTGTCCCGGAGCTGTTTGTCATTGTGAACTCCTGGGCATTGACGTTCAGCTTGTTCGCGGCACAGCCGGCACCTCCAATTGAACCAACACCACCACCACCACCACTGGCAACTGGAGTAGCCAGCTCGCCGCGCACATCTAAGACAAATGAAGTTTGTTTTTTTCGATTTCATATTTTCGATTTTGGGTGCCCGGGTTGCCCAAGCAGATGTGTGATGACGTGAGGGGCAGGACGACACGAGTGTGTGGAATATACAGGGTATGAGACAGAGATATGAAAAGAATCAAAAGAAAGATACGGTCTCGATAAGTAATCCGAGAAGTTGTGGGCTTGAAAAGCAGAGCAATCAAAGCTGAAGCTAGGATTTAAGCTGCAACATCTAAAGTCTATTCAACTTCAGTTGCCTTTTTACCTTCTTTGGCCGAATGCATTTATCCCTATTCAATGGCATGAACTACGAATGTGTATGGTTGTGATGGGAAGACCAAAAACCGGAAAGTATGATCTGAGTTCTGCTATGGAACACACTGAACGACCCGCCAAGCACCCAAGCGAAATGAAGACAGTACAAGGATTGAGGGAAACACTCACTGGGCGGTCTGTATATATCCATGGCCGGCTTGCTTCTCATCTGTCCCGTCTGGTTGCCCGGAACGTTGAAAGCCAGACTGCGCCGCTTGTTTATGTTCTGGAATCGCAGGCGAAAATATGGTTAGCTTCTGATAGGGGTAGAGGGGCGATATGACGCCACCCACCTGCTGATTTGAGGTGCGCACAAAGCTGCGTTCCCGGGAGATAACACCCGGCACCATGGGCTGAAGTTCCGGCGACTTGCGCAGCTTGCGGCCATCGTTCTGTTGGCCGTTGAGGC
Organism: Drosophila ironensis; assembly: GCA_021223825.1. Classification (NCBI taxonomy): domain Eukaryota; kingdom Metazoa; phylum Arthropoda; class Insecta; order Diptera; family Drosophilidae; genus Drosophila; species Drosophila ironensis. The sequence continues at coordinate 667,491 of JAJJHQ010006256.1, forward strand.
CGGCCTGCTGGGCCTGTTCGACTTTTTCAGCCATGTCTCCGATCGGCGCTTCGAGTGCAGCTTCTGCTCGGTTTTTATATAAAACTTATTCGAGAGCCTTATCTTTGGTAGACTATGTTCGGGGTTAACCGATTCACAACTGGGATGCCGTTGAAAAACGTTTAAATATCTGACTTCAGTTTTGAGTAAATTTGTACATATCACAATAGTTGAATTCCCTTCACTCCTCCTTCTCTTTTCTCTTCCTTTCGTCCTGGTCGATTGGGGTTCTCTCCTTAATACGATCTGTCAAGGAACAGATCCTCTTTTGATTTTTGCACAGTCCGATTTCTGGGTCTGGAATGAATTTAAGAATTGATTCTTTGCAATGAACAGAAAAAGAGACGCCTGCTTGGACCCCAAACAAAAAACATGTTCACCTACTCACAACATTCGTCAAGTGAGTGAAGCGAGAGGCGAAAACTACTTGATCTCCACGAGCAACCGGCTCCATGTTCGAGCGTAGGAGTTGCATCTGGTTTGGGGCCTCAGGCTAGAGCATGACATCAGCCCTCGAGTGGTAGTACCTCGAGTACTGCGGCCCACAAGGAGCCCCCAGAGTGGGTCTCGACTTGGCCAGCTCTGAGTGTATGTATCGGCATGACTGGGGCCCCAACTATTTGCTAATTGCCAACGGATTAGCAGCAGATTGGCCGCACTAAGCTGGGCCTGGCCGGGTGATTCACTCGCTTACCTTTTGGTGCAAAAATGATTCTTCTAAATGGTTTCGTTGCCGCTGCCACTGCTGCTCTTTGAGCNAACGGATTAGCAGCAGATTGGCCGCACTAAGCTGGGCCTGCCGGGTGATTCACTCGCTTACCTTTTGGTGCAAAAATGATTCTTCCAAATGGTTTCGTTGCCGCTGCCACTGCTGCTCTTTGAGCTTTGTTTATCGCACTTGGGTGTGCGTTGTTTTCGTCGATTCGATGGCTGCAGCTTAGTTGTTCGTATAAAGATATTTATCTACTTCGTAGATACGCTCTTTCGTGTCTCGTTTAATCATGCCTGGCATGCCCGCGCCAAGCCAAAAACCATGAGCAGTAGTGCTATACTGGGTTTACTGGGTTTGTGTATGTGCCGAGCACAATGGCCAGCGTTTAATTAATATTTCACAGCGACACTCCGGCCCGTGGTATGCTATTCCGTCTTCCAAATACGCCGCCCTCTGGTTATGGATTGCTGCTGCTCTCAGATGCGGATGCCGCGGCGCAGATACACAGATATGTACACCGACGGATACACAGCGATCGCAATTGATTGAAGAGTGTCGTCGTCCGTTCCCTCTGGTGGCTGCGGGATGAGTCAGGGCAGGGGCCGGCTTCGTTAAGCATACGCACCGTTGACAGCGGCTGTCGTCTATTTTTGGTTTGTTGCTTTGTGCTGCTCGTTCGCGGCTCGTTGTTTGTTTTTAGTTTTAGTTTGAGTTCTTGCCTCTGTATCTTTGTATCTTTGTTTTTGTTCGCGTTATTTTCGTTCGTATTTGCATGTAGATCGCTCGCTTGGTTTCTATTCGGATTACTCACGCGTACGCATTCGGGTCACTACACACGCCCAGGAAGAGGCAGACATAGAGAGGGAAAGAAAGAGAGAGAGAGAGAAAGAGAGAGAGGGGGATTAATAATACTAATTTTTATTTTTTTATGCATATATTGTTCATGTTTCGCCTGCACGCGCCGCACTGTTGTGCGCCGTACTGCTCGCCCATTGCCAAAAACTGCTCACATGTGCCCCCCCATCTATATTTATAATTGTGACAGCGCTGCGAGTGATGACTGTATCGCTACATTGTGCTCACTGTATACACCACAGGCGTACTATATGCACTTGGCGTTCGTTCCTTCCGTTTCCGCCGCCACACAGAGACAAAACAAACTGCCGAGGGGGTGCACTGCGCACCCAGGACCCAGCAATACCAAGACTCTGTTTCATATTATTATTGGCCTGATTTATTTAGCGTTTCTAGTGGCGGCGCGGCAATATGATTTCCGTTCGCAAACAGTTTTGTCTATTTTTAAATAGAATTCGGCTTGCCTCGGCGGCCAAGAAAAGCGCGGGGCGGAAAACTTATGTGCTCGCGGCATGAATCACATAATGGCAAGCGGATGCCGATTAGAGGAAATTGCCTAGAACACTGACTAGGCACTGCAACCCGAAACTGGAAAATGGAACCCGCTAGCTCCTGGGGATTTACTTTATGTTGTCATAGATTCGTTGCTGCTCGTCGTCACAGATTCGTTCTATCGATCTAGCCGCGGATACACAATATGCGAGGGGTATATCTATTGTCGATGTACGCTGTATTATGTAGGCATGAATATTCGCACGTAGTATGTATAAAAGTGAGCTGCTACTCTGGGCGCGCAGGCTTTAACTTAAAAATTAAATCATCGGCGCGAGCGATCAGTTGAAGACTAAAGACTTGATGAATCGCCAGCCCCACCAGAGCCAAAAGCTCTCGCAGCCCCAGTGGGGCTCTCTGCGCCACACTGCTTCTCTTTCGACTTGCCCCACCAAACAAATGCACGAAGAGAACACCACCGCGATTGAGGGTTGTCGAGCTTCTCGATCACGAAACCCGGAAAATTTGACCGCTTCCGTTCGCAAATGTTCTTTTACCTTCCAACAAACTGTAATTGAAGTTAAAACTTCAATTTTTTTCCTTCAGGGTTGTCGAGCTTCTCGATCAGCACAAAATAGGGTTTTCCCTGGGTTGTCGAGCATCTCGATTAGCACAAAACAAGGACAACTCTTCAGGGTTGTCAGCTTCTCGATCAGCACAAAACAAGGACAACTCTACAGGGTTGTCGAGCTTCTCGATCAAAAAACCCTAAACGGAAAAACACCACCGCTTTAGTACGCAATTGTTCTTTATCCTTATAACAAACAGTAATTGAATTTGATACAAAACGCTTACAGAATCCGAAAGTATACAGAATGCACAAAACAACTATGCAGGTAAAACCATTTGGGGTGCCTTATAGTGTATCATGGAAATGTTCGTATTACTAGTGAAAAACAGCTGTGGTCTCTTATCGGAGGAGGCGGAGGGAGGCGGAGTGGCCAGCCCAGTTTGCGGCCCCCTTCGTCGGGCAGCCTCAGGCCAGAGCTCACTTTTCAAGCATGAATGCTAAGTATTAATATAAATACAATATTGATTGCTAAATTAATTCGAAATAATCAAAAATAATTAACTGGTGGATGAAGTGCGGGGAGAGCACATTAAAAGCCTACTTGGCGGGCGAGGATATTGAGTTATTTATCGAGTTGTTCAGCTGCTCCTCCTGGTCCTTGTCCAGACCGAGGGCCGTGGTCAGCAGCTTCACCACGCATCGCTGCTCGAGCAACTCGCCCTTCTCGGTGGACGTGATGTCCTTCTCCAGCTTTAGCTTCTCTTCGGCGGCCATCAGGATGCCCTCCTCGATGGTGCTCTCGGATATGAGTCGATAGATGGTCACCGGCCGCTGCTGGCCCATGCGATGACACCGATCTTCGGCCTGTTTGTCGTTGTACGGATTGAAGTCGATGTCGTGTATGATGCAGGTGTCGGCGGCCGTCAAGTTGATTCCCACACCCCCTGCCTTGGTGGAGAGCAGGAAGACAAAGATTTCATTGTCGCCGTTGAAGTCCGTGATCAGGTCCTGCCGTTCCTTCACGGCCGTGGAGCCGTCCAAGCGGCAGAAGCCATGATTCCGTATCCGCAGATACTCCTCCACAATGTCCAGCATCATAGTGAATTGGCTAAAGAGCAGCACCCGGTGCCCCTCTTCCCTCAGCTTGGGCAGTAGCGCGTCCAAATATTGGAACTTTCCCGATTCGCAGATCAACTTGTCCGGAATCTTAACATCGAACAGTTCCTGCAATGGAAGTAGAAATTAGTTTTCGAATAACCTACAGCCCTGGAGGGACACGTACGTGTTTGTTGCACAGTTGGTAGACTTGGAAGTCCGACATTACGGCCAGTTCTTCGAATATATACTGCTCGTTGGTCTTCTTATAGGTACTGGCCACTGCCAGGCGTCGGGCAAACTTGCGCAAATTGTCGTCGGTAAAATAGTGACGCATAAGTAACGGGTGGTTGGCGATGCGCCGCATCTCCATCATAATGGCGATGCCAGAGCGTTCGCTGCTGCTGCAGACCTCGCCCTTGTTGTTGGAATAATACTCGACCAGCTCGTGATAGTACTGCTTCTGTTTCTTGCTCATGGGTACTTTTTCCTGCAAGTGACAAACTGCCGCGTGAGTACTACTTCCCATTTTGACCCTTTTAAAGACTTACCACAAGGCTTAGCTTCTTGGGCAGGTTGTTGAGGACATCTTTCTTGAGGCGCCTGAGCACAAACGGCTTCATGATGCGCTTGGCTCGCTGAATCTGCGTTTCCTGGAACTGTGACACCTCCTCCTGATCACCATCCGACTTCCCCTTCTGCGAATTGCATTACTCCATTAATATACATATTTTGCGCTTGACCAGTGAGATCTTGAGCTTGGTACCTTCACGAACAGCGACTTGACGTCTTCGATGCTCTTGGCGAAAAACTTTGGCATCACGAAGCACAGCAGGGAGATGAGCTCGAGCAGGTTGTTTTGCAAGGGAGTTCCGGTGAGAAGAATGCGCATCCTGGCGTTGATGGTGATGAGATTTACATAGCGTTGGGTGGTCATGTTCTTCAGCATGTGAGCTTCGTCGAATATGACGTAATCCAACTTGCAAACCCGGAACATTTTCCTCTCCTCGGGCGTGGAGCCCACAATGTGATAGCTGCCCCAATAAAAATACATAAAGATTTATCTTTGTAGGCGACCTAGCGACTTACGTGGTGAGCAAGACGTCGAATCCGGTGAAGCCGTCCTTGGCATAGCGGCCTCGCATTCTTCGCCGCTCCTCTTGCGATCCGTGGTACTTTTCCACGACCAAATCGGGGCACCAGCGCTCGATTTCCGCCTCCCAGTTGTCCAGCGTGGACGAGGGCACCACAATCAAGTGGGCCGCCCGACTGAGGCCGTTCTCCTTGAGGTAGGCAAGGAACGCAATGATTTGGATCGTCTTGCCCAGGCCCATTTCATCCGCCAATATGCCGTTCATCTCCTGGTTGTGCATCACGGTCAGCCAGTTTAGGCCGATGAGCTGATAGTCAGCCAGCTGAAATCTGTGGGGAATTCGACGTGGCTGTTGAAGAATACCCATTTACTGCCCCCCTGAGCATCTACTCACCCGCTGCTCAGTAGCTTGGGCTGCTCCACAATGCCGCCGCCGGTGGAGATGGCCTTCTCGAGGCGCGTTACCATGTTATTGCACTTGCTCAGAATGTTGGCCACCGTGTTCTGTTTGTTGATCAGGTCCTGGGCGTAGTTGAGGAGGTCCATCGATATCCTGATGCTCTCCAGCTTCCGACGCAGCTCGGCCCAGTCCCCGAACGGCCGCAGTTCTATGATAGCGGTGGCCTTCTTCTCGGAGAGCGTTTTAACGTTCTGCATCTCCATGACGGTGGCCTCGTTCATGAACTGCACCACCTTCTTGCGCTGCCCCGTCATCTTGGTGGACATTTCGGTGTCGCTGTCGTCGCTGTCGTACACCAGATCCTTCGACTGCTTCACATCCTCGTCGTCCGAGTGGTCGCCGTCCGAGTGGGAGGCGTGCGAGGCGCCGTTCGAAGCGGGCTTCAGCTTGGCCTTGTACAGGGGACCGTTCTGGCCCTGGTGCTTCGGTTTGCAGTTCTCCCGCAGATATCGCACCGAGGCGGCCACGTCCCAGTTACATCGCGACAACGACTCTTGGATTGCCTGAAGCGGTGAATATAATGACAATATTATCATATAATAATGATTTTTTTGATTGTTTAACAAGCTAAGTTTGACCAAAAAGACATTATACATGATTAGAAACTGTGTGTTTTTAAAATATGTGAGAAATTAGGATTAAAGATGGAAGGTAGCTTCAAAAACTTTGTTATTTTATTCCCTAATCAATCAGAAACCATTCTCCAAATGATCCTTATAAACAACATGAATCTAATTATCCCCAAAACCTGCATATCAAATCCTGTAAACATTTATTAACCTAAGTATTCCCAGAATAATATCCACACTAGGAATAACCCTGTCACCTCGGTTACATATATGATCATATGTAGTATGATCCTAAAAAGTGAATCAAAACGTATAAAAGTATATGAATTTCCCCCGTTAACTACTAAATNATAACCGTCACCTGTTACATATATGATCATATGTAGTATGATCCTAAAAAGTGCAATCAAAACGTATAAAAGTATATGAATTTCCCCCGTTAACTACTAAATTACTACCCCTAAGAAAGTAAATTAAACTCTAAAATCTATCATTAACCTTACTGTCCGCAAATTTCAAATCAAACCCATATTTTCCCCTTTTTATGGCACTCCCAAGAAAGGTGATGTTGGGCTCATATCGAGAATTTCCCCTTTTTTTTGTGTGATTTCTCGAGAGGGGATCTTCTGACCACTCCTATATGATCGTTACAAATTTCCATATATTGTAGTTTCAAGGATAAACAATCCCAAAGCGAACTATCCCCACACCACCAATCAAATGCTATAAACATCTCGAATTTCCCCTCTTTATGGCACTGGCACTCTATGTAACAGCAATCCACCCCCGCTAGCGACGCCCGTGGCAACGACAGCTGCTCAGCTGTTTTGCCTGAATAGAAATCGCCATGTTTCGCACGTAGACGCGCGGGAGCCGAAGAGGAAGCGGGAAGAAGGCGCTTGGGATGCGTGCAGGAAAACGCTCAGATTCCGACCGAGCGGGGAGAACCTACCATTGTGTCGTACTGGGGAGATATCTTGGCGGCGGCCATGTAGCGCTCCTCTTTCTCCTTCACGGTCAGCTCGAGCTTGGTCTTCTTGGGGGTCTGACAGTCGGCGCTGTCGCTGTCGCTGTCCGCCATCACCTGGATGCGCTTCTTGCCGGGCACGCGCTCTGCGAGTCATCAAAGGGGGAACCCATCAAAAGACTGGCGGAGGAGGGCAGCGAAGGGATTGGATTTACCTGTCCTGGAGGCGCTGGCACCGACTGCTGCCGAGGCCTTGTTGATGCGAAATTGCCGCAGGTCGCTGAGGCTCGACTTGGCGAGCGAGGACGCCGCCGCGGTGGCGGGGGCTGGGCTGTCCGACATCCTGAAACTTGTTTATCTTAATTCACAAAGTTCTGTTTGCTGCCAGGCTCTCTGATCGCCGTGAGAGTGTTGTGGTGGCCGAGAGTGGGACCTTGGCGGGATGGCGCCAGAAGCCAACTAGCAAAAGGGCTGGTCACATTGCCCAAGTGCAATCAAGCGCACGACAACTGCGCTTTGCAACTCCAGCAACTGAAAAAACAACCGAGAATCTTCAATGAAAAACGTAAAAATAAACAAAATTAATATTTACGGCATTTGGAGTAGTATTCAAGAGGGATTTTTGAAGAACCGCCAGCGATCTGGCAGCACCATGGCGAGCTATCGATAAATTTCCCCCAAGCCATTGCAACCCTCGGATTTTTTCGCTGGCCCTTAGAGGTTAATTGAAAACACAGCTTTTCCCTGCGAAAAAGAACGCTTGCCGGTCCGAGGGCGAACGCAAAAACTGTCAATCATGGCTGGCGGCAACACCCCGCGTGTGATCCAGGTGACCAATATAGCGCCGCAGGCCACCAAGGACCAGATGCAGACGCTGTTCGGCAACATTGGCAAAATCGAGGAGATCCGCCTGTACCCCACCATCCGGGACGTCTCCTGCCCCGTCCAGTCGCGCATCTGCTATGTGAAGTACACGGAGACGAGCAGCGTGCCGGTGGCCCAGCACCTGACCAACACGGTCTTCATCGATCGCGCCCTCATCGTCATCCCCGTGCTGGCCATCCCCGAGGAGTACCGCGCCCTGGAGATGCTCAAAAACGGGACTATCGTGCCGGGCCTGCAGAAGCCGGACTCCAAGCTGCCGCCGGAGGTGATTAACCGCATCGAGGGCCAGCTGCCGCAGCAGGTGATCAAGACGTACGACCCCAAGCTGGTGGAGTTCAACCTGCCGGAGTACCCGGCCCTGCCCTCCTTCTACGACGGCCGCAAGATCGAGGAGATCCGGCGCACGATCATTGTGTGCGACGTGAAGAACGAGTGGCGGCTCGACGACCTCATGGAGTGCTTCCAGCGCGCCGGGGAGGTCAAGTACGCCCGGTGGGCCGAGAAGGACAACAAGACGTACTGCATGATCGAGTTTTGCGAGCAGACGAGCATCATCCACGCCCTGCGCATGCAGGGCCAGGAGTTCAAGGGCGGCCACCTCAGCGTCTACCACTCGACGTACTCGATCACCAAGCCGGAGGCGAAGTCCAACGAGGCCGCCCAGGCGGAGATCGAGGAGGCCATGACGATCGTGAAGGAGGCCCAGAGCATGATCTCGGCGGCCATTGATCCGGTCATTGGCATGCTGGCCAAGGACAAGCGGCGCCGCTCCAGGTCGCGCTCCCGTTCGCGCGATCGCCGCACCAGTCGCTCCCGCTCGCACAGGTCCACCTCCAGGCGGCGCTCCAGGCGATCGGGTTCCAGGGAGCGACGCAGCGTCTCCCGCTCTCGGCGCTCACGGTCCCGCGGCAAGCACTCCTCCCGCTCTCGCAGCAAGCGCTCCCGTTCCAGGCACAGGCGCAGCACCTCGCGCTCCCGCCGCTCCCGCTCCCGCGGCGGCAAGCACTCGCGCTCCTCGAGGTCGCGCGGCAAGCGCTCTCGCTCCCGCCACCGCCGCAGCACCTCACGTTCCCGTCGCTCGCGCTCCCACGGCACCGGGGGAGGAGCAGGCGGCGGCGGAGGAGGAGGCGGCAGCGGAAGCGGCAAGCGGTCGCGGTCCCGCGAGCGCAGCAAGAAGTCGCACCGCAGCGAGAAGCGCTCCTCGCGCTCCCCGCGATCGCACAGCAAGCGCAGCTCGCCCTCCCCCTCGCCGGTGGTGAGCGGCAGCAGCAAGTCGCGCTCCAGCCACAGCAAGGACCCGGCCCTGGCCTCCTCCAAGTCCTCCTCCTCGTCCAAGCGACGCGAACGTTCGCGCAGCTCCGATGCGCGCAAACTCAAGTCAATCTCCGAGGACACCGAGGCGAAGAGCTCGCGCTCCAGCGCCGATTCCAAGTCGCGCAAGTCGGTCAGCGTCGAGAAGTCGGACAACATGGACATCTCCAACTCGCCCTAGACCCGGACAGGGGGGAGCAAATAATTTTAATGCAATCAGAACTTAAGTACACTCTTTTCCATTCTTACCCGATACCATTGTCAGTGCTAATCTTGTATGAAATAGTTCCCAAGCAGAAAGTCTTATTAAACGACATGCAGCATTTTCACATTCTTCCTAAACTTGATATTTGATTTTATATGATTATGGGGTGTCGATTTGCAGGTCCTTGCTATTTATAAGGCCAAACTTCCAGGCTTTGTCTATATATGTAGATCTCTTGTTGGGGTGTGGATTGGGACTTACTATTGGTAGTCCTATGCTTGCCGCAAAGAAGATCTATTTTATAATTGTAGATATATAGTATTGGCTATACAAATATCTAAACTTGGTAGTTCTAGCGTAGTTCTCTAGTTCCCCTCTTTAGTTCCATCCTATAGTTCTCCTTATCAGACGTCGACCTGAGCGCATATTTCCTGGACGAGAGCGCATCTCCAGCAATCTCCGCCCAATCTTCCCGCCAACAGGAAAATGAAGGATCATTGCCCCCTCTGACGTCTCCCCCCTTTGGACCTGGCTGTCGTTTTCAATGAATTACCTTCGTCATCCAAGAATCCACTGCATCATCTCACCTGAACCTGGAAATCTTCTGCATCATCTCACCTAAACCTGGAGATCTGCTGCATGCGAACCTTAGGGAGATCGATATCCAGAGGAACACCCCCATGTGGCCTCACTTGTAACTTGCGCTGGAAGTCATCCAATGAAATCATCGCCCATCTGGCGTGAAGTAGTGCATCCAAGGGATATATTGAACCGTGTCTGAAGACAAAGGAGATCGAGATCGAGAGGACCCCTTCGCTCTTCCCTTCGACTTTCACCTTCGCTGCAAGTCACGCTGCACCATCGGAACTAAGGCAGTGCGTCGAGGTCATTTACTGCTTAAAAAAGACCGAGGCCAAGGATATTGCCGTGCCTCTGGACCAGCCTTCAGCAATAAGGAAAAAAAGGCTCAGACTATGACCAGGTAAGTCCGAATTACTTATTAGATTTCGCGGTTTGTGGAAGAGTGTGAGGATGTATGGATAAATATTGCTGTTCAGAAGTGCGCGTCATGTTTCGATGGACCCGCGACAAAACCAGCCTAAACAGAGCCGTGAAGCAACCCAGATAAGTCCACACTGAGTACGTTTTCACTGCGTTAGGGTGACTGCCCTCCAGTCTCACTGAATGGAGTAGCCATCCCCTATGTTGCCACACCGAAATACCTTGGCCTGACATTGGACCGCACGCTGACTTGGAAAGCCCACCTAAAACTAAAGCGCTGCCACTCCGAAAGCAGACTTAAACAGTTGTTCTGGCTGATCGGAAAATATAAATATGAAATATATCGCTCCTTAAAGATTTCACCTAAAATAAGACTGATTTTCAGGATTGCCACTCATTTTCTTCGCAAATTGTCAAAACCACCTAACCAACAAACCCAAGGAGCAGTTAAAATTTGAAAAGTAAATTTATAGAAATTCGAGCCCAAAGAGCAGTTAATATTTGAAAGTTAATATTTGAAAAATAAATTTAAATATTTTCTCTGACTAACCGCCTTTCCAACGATCAGTTAAAATTTGAAAAATTAAATTCAAATATTTTTTCCGCCAAACCGCCTTGCCAACGATCAGTTAAAATATTAAAAATTAAATTCAAATTTAAATTCAAATTCCAAACCGCCAAATCAATTTGTGCACCCGCCGTATGGAATAATTCCCAACTAGTTTTGACAAAAAATTCATTACTTTAGCTCGAGAAATCCAATTTTTTGGGTAAGTAATTAAATTTTTTTTTTCGTTCTAGCTTCTGGATTAGCCAAGGAGGGATGCGCAGCTCCAGCTTTGGGTCCACCAGTTCCAGATCTCAGCGACCGCCTGGTCAAGGAAGTGGATGCCGAGGATCATAATCCTCATCTGTCCATCTGTCCTAGCTCTCAACGTTCCGGTATCGTCGTGTTGGCAGCAGTGTCGCCGTTGGCAGGTGTCCAGGGATCTGCTGCGCCAACTGTGATGCAGTGTATGGAGGCTATCCGCGTCGCCAAGAGGAACTACGACTTGATTCCGGCGTCTGCTCCGATCGGCGACCGAATGTCCAAGCCTGCTACCAATAGTCAGCTGTTCCGCGGTTGTCCATGCAACCGATTCCCTGACCAACTTTAGAATCGGATCCGCCAACTCCCGATGCCGACGATCGCCAAGAAACGACGCGAACTGCGAGGATCATCACTCTGATGGACGCGTTCTCATCACCGTCGCCACCGCTGTAAGGTATGTGAGGATCTCGTATCCCATCGCCACAAAATAGTTTCAATGGAAAAGCTTGTGGGCACAATAGATTTTTGCGCGGGCGGAAGTGGTCGTAACCAGGTGATTTTCGCAACGCAGATAGATATTGACTGACCCAATATACTATATAAATGTTTTGCCTCTAGAGTTAAAATTGCGGACGCTACAGAATTTCGTGGTTATTTTGTCCCTACCTATTTGTTTCAGTGCAATGAACAGCTGAAGCTTGTGCCAACCCTCGTAGGGAAAGGCGGGGAAAGGTGCCGCCAAAGCTTGCGAGCTTTGAGATACAATATACATATGTACATGGCGATGCCGACGAAACGTTGAGAAGACGAAAGTTATTCGAGAGCGACGGTCGTGTATTTGCTTCAGTTTTAATTTTACTTTCGCTTTAAATAGGTTTTCGCACAAAATGTCTGCAGCAACGAAAGGTAAGCCTTCGCTTCAATTGTATATCCAAGGATTTGCCAAAAGGCGGGATGTTTCCCTCCCTGAGGGGCTCTGAACTTTGGACCCGGTGTCTAATCTGATGCCATCCCCCCGCAATCGGCCGGTTGCACTTTGGACTTGTTGAATCGACAACAAAAAGCTGCCTTCGCTTGTTTTTTGCTCAATTTGGCTTACGATTCGCCTGCTTTTGTATCTCTTGAAGGTATCTATATTGTGGCCGCCAAGCGCACGGCCTTTGGAACCTTCGGGGGAGCCCTGAAGGGCATCAACCAGACGCAGCTCCAGACGACGGCCGCCAAGGCTGCCCTGGATGCTGCCGGTCTCAAGGGTGAGCAGGTGGACACCGTCATCGTGGGCAATGTGATTGCGGTAGGTACCATAAGTGAAAGTGATCGTATTGCCTCGGATTATCAGCCTAAAATTGCTGAATTTTCCTTATCATTCGGCTTACCCAAATACTTGTAGCTGCCTTATCGGTAACCTGATTACTTTTTGTACCCTATTTGGCAGTCCTCCTCCACGGACGGCATCTACGTGCCCCGCCATGTGGGCCTCAACTGCGGCGTGCCGATCGAGAAGCCCGCCTTGGGCATCAACCGCCTGTGCGGCTCCGGCTTCCAGTCGATCGTGAACGGAGCCCAGGACATCCTGGTGGGCGGTGCCAAGGTGGCCCTCACCGGCGGCGTCGAGAACATGTCCCAGAGCCCCTTCATCGCCCGCAACATTCGCTTCGGCACCACCCTGGGGGCCAACTACAACCTGGAGGACGCCCTGTGGGCGGGTCTCACGGACACCTACTGCAAGCTGCCCATGGCCCTGACCGCCGAGAACCTGGCTGACCAATACAAGATCACCAGGGAGCGGGTGGACGAGTTCTCGCTGCTGTCGCAAAAGAACTGGGAGAAGGGCCAGAAGGAGGGCGCCTTCAACGCCGAGATTACCCCCATCAAGCTGAAGGTCAAGGGCAAGGAGGTGGACTTTGGGGTCGACGAGCATCCCCGTCCCAAGACCACCATCGAAGGCCTGAACAAGCTGCCGTCGCTCTTCAAGAAGAACGGCGTTGTCACGGCCGGCACTGCCTCCGGAATTTGTGACGGTGCCTCCGCTGTGATNCGGCCTTTGGAACCTTCGGGGGAGCCCTGAAGGGCATCAACCAGACGCAGCTCCAGACGACAGCTGCTAAGGCTGCCCTGGATGCTGCCGGTCTCAAGGGTGAGCAGGTGGACACCGTCATCGTGGGCAATGTGATTGCGGTAGGTGCCATTAGTGAAAGTGATCGTATTGCCTCGGATTATCAGCCTAAAATTGCTGAATTTTCCTTATCATTCGGCTTACCCCGAATAATGTTAGCTGCCTTATCGGTAACCTGATTACTTTTTGTACCCCATTTGTCAGTCTTCCTCCACGGACGGCATCTACGTTCCCCGCCATGTGGGCCTCAATTGCGGCGTGCCGATCGAGAAGCCCGCCTTGGGCATCAACCGCTTGTGCGGCTCCGGTTTCCAGTCGATCGTGAACGGAGCCCAGGACATCCTGGTGGGCGGTGCCAAGGTGGCCCTCACCGGCGGCGTCGAGAACATGTCCCAGAGCCCCTTCATCGCCCGCAACGTTCGCTTCGGCACCACCCTGGGGGCCAACTACAACCTGGAGGACGCCCTGTGGGCGGGTCTCACGGACACCTACTGCAAGCTGCCCATGGCCCTGACCGCCGAGAACCTGGCCGACCAATACAAGATCACCAGGGAGCGGGTGGACGAGTTCTCGCTGCTGTCGCAGAAGAACTGGGAGAAGGGCCAGAAGGAGGGCGCCTTCAACGCCGAAATCACCCCCATCAAGCTGAAGGTGAAGGGCAAGGAGGTGGACTTTGTGGTCGACGAGCATCCCCGTCCCAAGACCACCATCGAAGGCCTGAACAAGCTGCCGTCGCTCTTCAAGAAGAACGGCGTTGTCACGGCCGGCACTGCCTCCGGAATTTGTGACGGTGCCTCCGCTGTGATCGTCGCCTCCGAGGAGGCCTTGAAGGAGTACAACCTGAAGCCGCTGGCCCGCCTGGTTGCCTTCTCCTTCGTCGGTGTTAAGCCCGAGATCATGGGCATTGGCCCAGTGCCCGCCATCCAGAATGTTCTGAAGGTGGCCGGCAAGAAGCTGGAGGACATTGACCTGATCGAGGTAACCTAAACGCTCTGTTTTCACTTTAACAAGGAGATAATCACCTTTTTGGGGCAGATCAACGAGGCCTTTGCCGCCCAGACCTTGGCCTGTGCTGACGCCTTGAAACTGGACCCCTCCAAGCTGAACGTGAACGGCGGTGCCATTGCCCTGGGCCATCCTCTGGGCGCCAGTGGCTCCCGCATCACTGGCCACCTCGTGCACGAGTTGCAGTAAGTGTTGAGGCCTCCAAACAAGCGTTGGACCATGGCTTAAATTGTGTTTGTTTCAGGCGCAAGAAGCTGAAGTACGGCATCGGATCGGCCTGCATTGGCGGCGGCCAGGGCATCGCCCTCCTCCTGGAGGCTGTCTAAGCCGATAATAAAGCTAATCCTTCCTGCATTTACGATTAAACTAGTGCTGCTTCTGCTGTGTAGTAATAAAGATTTTTTTAATTTTACAAATTCATTAAATCAACTTTAATTTTAAGTGGATCAAACCTCCATTGACAAAATCAAACAACAAGAACTGGGGGACTCATCCTGACTTCAGTAAGCTCTGGGTTTACCTTGGAATACGCAATTTAACTGATATAACTGTATAACCAGATAGTAATGCCTCTCGCTGCATATACAAAGATACTAGTGCTGTTCTTGCTAGACATCGTCCACCTTCTGGAAGCTGTCTAAGCAGATTATAGTCTTTGGAGGACTCCATGCATTTACAATTAAACTAAACTCCTGCTGTGGAGTAATAAAGATTCCTTTTACTTCGTAAAAGTTATTAAAACAACTTCAATTGTAAGTAGATGAGCTTCCTTCGAGAGTTGGAGCTGTTCAAGTATCTGAAAACCTCTATTGACGAGGCGGGAGACTAATATTAACTTCCTTAAGCTCTGGGTTTACCTTGGAATATATCATTTAACTGATACAAATGTCTAAGACTTAGACTCTAAGCATATAGTGGATCCCTCTCCTTGCATTTACAATGAAACTAGTGCTGCTCCTGCTGTGTTTCGCCCTCCTCCTTGAGGCTCTCTAAGCAGAGAGAGCCTATATAAATAAATAAACTAGTGCTGTTCCTACTTCCAGATAATAGCCTCTGGAGGCCTCCTTCGTGGTGCCACTAATAAAGACTTATTTTAATTTTACAAATTTATTAAATCATCAATTGTAAGTGGATCGCTTTCTACAAGAAAGACAAAAAATCGGTGTTTACACTATAAAATTTCTATGTTCGCACTGCTGGAAATGGCGATCGGAATGGGTGGGGGGAGCGAGGATGAAGTGCAGCCCAACCCACGCCGATCCATCGATGAACGGAATTCTCGCCCCGCTGTCCAAGGGAATCTCTCGAAGGGCCTTAAATTAAAACGAGTACATGAACGTGGGATGCGTGGGATGACCTGCGCGGCAGGCGCAAGGTGCTCAGTTCGTTTGGGCACTGGTGGAGAAGAGGGCGAGGGCGCCGCTGGCGATGCCCACGGAGAAGATGTAGTTGACGAACGGCGTCGAGTTCTTCAGCAGGAAGAAGCTGATGAAGATGATGACGGCCAGGTAGATGGCGTTGTTGTAGAAGATCGCGAAGGTGGTGGCCTCGTAGTCGGCCACCTCGTTCTTCTTCCACAGGATGCGCTCGTCCTTCTCCTTGCGGGTGACCTTCTTGTCGTCGCCCAGCTGGCGGTTGACCTCGCGGGTGACCGCCTCCTCCCTGCGTCCGGCAATCTTGTGCTTCAGCTGGAACTTGATGTTCTTGTAGGCGGTGGCCATCAGATAGGTGCTCGCCGCGGTCACCAGCACGAACAGGATGGAGCTGGGCCACAGGTCCATGTTGTGGATGCGCCAGAAGAGCCCTGCAAGTGCACGCTTTCAGTCAGCAATCGCCGCAAAACCATCAACGTGGCCAACTACTCACAAATGGGCACCGCAGAGACGATAAAGGCATTGCCGTAGAACAGGGCCGAGGACTTGGTGCTCACGTTGCGGCTGAAGTCCTGCAGCAGCAGCTCCTCCTCCTTGGTGAAGCCGGAGGACTGCACTTTCGTTTGCTTGCCGGAGCCCATTTCGAAGCGGAGTTTGTCGAGGAGAAAGTCAACTTAGCGCGGAGACGACGTCTGGTGCGAAGTGTACACGAATGCAGAATGTCGGCGGCTGTCAGTGACGTGTAAACGTCAAAGCGGAGCTGTCAAACCACCAGCGCTGTTATCGATTGACCGATGTTATCGATGGTGCAGTCATAACAATTGGTTGTCAATTGAAATGGCTTGCAAATAAAAAGCGAAACTAATACTTTATAAATATTTTATAACCATTAAAATACTATTCAAATATATTTCGAATTAAAATGTTTTTGGTTTTTCACAAATTCTAACAACAAAGTTAAAAATATGTATTTATTTGATGCTATATAAATACAAATTACAAACATTAAGAGGTTTGTAAACTGATTACGTAAATATTAATACAAATTTATAATATACAATCAAAATCGTTTTGAAATATTTTAACCATTAAAATGTTTATATTTTTTACAAATTCAAACTAAAAAGTTGTTCAAAATATATTTATTTGATTATATATAAATACAAATTTAGATACATTAATCGGTTTGGTTACTGATTAGATAAATAATATTAGAAATTTAAAACATGCAATCAAAATCGTATTGAAATTTACTAAATATTAAGTAGCTTTATATAGAATTATTTTTATTTATCAGATATTTAAACCACAAAGTTGTATAATAGATTATAAATATATACAATTTGGTTTGAGATTGATCGGCTTGCTAACTGATCTTAAGTGTACAACCCCATTTGCTACGCCCCTGCTTATCGATAACAGAGCAACAAGTTTGCGGCAGCTGTTATAACCGCCTTGGCTTTAAGATACCTCCCTTCAAATACAATTTAAAGGTACAAACAACGCTCACCTTAGCATTTAAGTAACATTTCTATTAAGTAAATTCCTTGAACAACCCTCAATTGTATTTGCAACACCATGCCATATCGACATCGACAGATACCGGCGCCTGTCCAAAGGTCACTCTCAGTTGTTTACATCTTCCCCTGTTTTTAGGTCATTATGTTGCGGTCCAAAGTTTTGAGCCTGGTGGCCCGCAGCGGCGCCAACCGCCTCATGTCCACCGGCACCAAGCTGACCACAGTAGAGGTGAACGACAAGACGGGAATTGCCACCCTCACGATGTGCAGGCCACCCGTAAACGGGCTCAATTTGGAGCTGCTCAAGGATCTGAAAACCTCCATTGACGAAATCGAAGACAACAAGAGCCGGGGACTCATCCTGACTTCCGTAAGCTTTTTGCTTACCTTGGAATAATTTTACCATTTAGCTGATAAACCGGTAAATCTTTCAGTCCAATGCCACAATCTTCTCTGCCGGATTGGACATCCTGGAGATGTACAAGCCGGACAAGGACAGGATTCGCGCCTTCTGGTCGCAGCTGCAGGAAACCTGGCTGGCCCTCTACGGCAGCAGTGTGCCCACAGCAGCAGCCATTAATGTGAGACCCCCATGAGCTATGTATCGATCTTAAACTAACCAATTTGCGTATGTTTCCAGGGCCACTCCCCTGCGGGCGGCTGCTTGTTGGCCACCTCCTGCGAGTACCGCGTGATGCTGCCGAAATTCACCATCGGCCTGAACGAAACGCAACTGGGCATCGTGGCGCCCAAGTGGTTTATGGCCACCTTCCTCAGTGTCCTGCCGCAGAGGGAGGCGGAGCGTGCGCTCAACCAGGGCCGCATGTTCACCACCGACGAGGCCCTGAAGGTGGGCCTGGTCGATGAGACGGCCGCCAGCAAGGAGGAGGCCATCGCCAAGTGCGAGGCCTTTATCGGCACCTTTGCCAAGGTCAATCCGCTGGCCCGCTCGCTGACCAAGCAGCAGTTCCGGGCCGCCGATCTTCTGCAGTTGGAGAACGAGCGAAAGGAGGATCTTGAGAAGTTCCTTTTCTTCATCAATCAGCCGGCAGTCCAAAAAGGCCTGGGCATTTACATCGAAGGCCTCAAGAAGAAGTCCAAGAAGCAGTAGTTTCTATGATTATGTTTATATTTTAATAAAAAAAAGTTTTATAAAGCCCCTCAATCTAATCGCATTTAAATTTGAACTTTCTTGTGTTTTAATCGATAATTAACTGCCGGCTCGATATCTGATAACAAAATTTTCCACTAAGATCATTGGAAGGCAACAGGTTCCTCCAAAAACTGGTAACAATTTTAAAATTATTAAGCTTTATGTGTTCTTATATTTTACTCAAAAGATAAGCATCTTCTTGCCGGGACAAAGTCCACCTTCAGCATATTTCATCACCCATCAACAATGCTGCATCTTGTGAGGAATGCTGTCCGCGGATCTCAGGGAAGACTGATGTCCACCGGCACCAAGCTGACCACAGTGGAGGTCAACGAGAAGACCGGCATCGCCACCTTGACCCTCTGCCGGCCCCCCGTGAATAGCCAAAACGTGCAACTGTTGCGGGACATAAGAACCTCCGTGAGTGAGATCGAAGCAAACAAGAGCCGAGGTCTCATCCTTACCTCCGTAAGTTGGTTGCCTGCTTTCCTGGGATGTTCGTGCTCACATAAGAAGCTTTCTTTCTAGGCCAGCTCCAATGTGTTTTCCGCAGGGCTGGACATCCTGGAGATGTACCAAGCGGGCGAGGAGAAACTACGAACTGTTTGGACGGAGCTCCAGAATGTGTGGATCGCCTTGTACAGCTGCAGTCTGCCCACCGCCGCGGCCATTAACGTGAGTATGGTAACCCATAAAAAGCGGGATCTTTGCTATATATATTCCCTTTTTTCAGGGGCATGCCCCGGCCGGGGGCTGCCTCCTGGCCACCGCCTGCGAGTACCGGGTTATGCTTCCAAAAGGCTTGATCGGGCTGAACGAAACCCAGCTGGGGATCATAGCGCCCAAGTGGCTGATGTCCGGGTTCGTGGGGGTTCTACCAAAACGGGTGGCGGAACGGGCCCTCACCCAGGGAAGGCTCTTCACCACGGAGGAGGCCCTGCGCGAGGGGCTAATCGACGAGGTGGCCGACTCCAAGGAGGAAGCCCTGCAAAAGTGCGAGGCCTTCATTGGCACCTTCGCCAGGGTCAATCCCCTGGCCCGCGGCCTGACCAAGCTGCAGTTCCGAGCCGAGAACATCAAGGAGTTTGAACAGATACGCCAACGGGATGTGGAAAGCTTTGTGGCCCTGGCCTCGAAGCCTGAAATACAGGAGGTGATGGGTCTGTACCTGGACAACCTGAAGAAGAAGAGCAAAAAACAATAACCGGCTGTCACATCTACAAAATTTTCCGTGCGATCGGTCAATAAAACAATGATCCCTTAATATCACGAATTGCCGGGGCCGTGTAAACTCTGTCTGGAAACCACGATCGCGGCCGATCAGCTGACACTTTGTTTTGCTTGGGTTCGCAACCCGACTCTCTGTTTGATAAACAGGTTAATTTGTTTAAATTCATGCCTGCCGCTCAGTGCGTGATTGCTGCTCCGTATCGTAAGTCGTTCGTCGTAATGTTGCGTAACAGGGCTGTGGACACTGTGCGTCAGCTAATTCCGTTCCTCCGGAGTCCGTCCCTGCGTAATCTCTCCACAGGGACGAGCAGCAAGCTCACCACCGTGGAGGTGGACAACCAGAGCGGCATAGCCACCTTATCGATGAACCTACCGCCAGTGAACACCTTGAGCATGGAACTGATGCACGACATGATAGAGTCCATCAACGAGATCGAGTGCAACAAGAGCCGCGGTCTCATTCTGACGTCGGTAGGGGATTACAAACCGACAAGCACTCGTTTGCACTAAATAAGTTTCGTTTCAGAGCAATGACAGGGTTTTCTCCGCCGGCCTCGATCTGAACGAGCTGCTGGATCCGCAGAGGAAGCGACTGGAGGAGTTCTGGACCCTCTTCCAGGACCTTTGGCTGGCCCTGCACCTCTGCGCGATACCCACAGCAGCGGCCGTCAACGTACGATCGTCTCTCCTTTGGTTATACCCCCCAATGAAGCCTTTCTTTTCCAGGGCCACGCTCCTGCTGCTGGCTGCGTTTTGGCCACCGCCTGCGAGTACCGCGCCATGCTACCGAATCTCTTCATCGGCATCCATGCCACCCGCTTCAGCTTCGTCGTCTCCAAGTGGATGATGCTCTCCTACCAGAGCGTGCTCCCGCGCCGCATTGTCGAGCGGGCCCTCAACCAGGGCAAACTCTTCCCCACCCAGGAGGCCCTGGACGTGGGCCTGATCGACGAGGTGGCCTGCAGCAAGGAGGAGGCCCTGGCCAAGTGTGCGGCCTTCATAGCCACCTTCGACAAGGCCAATCCGGTGGCCAGGACCCTAACCAAGCGCATGTGCCGGGAGCCGGATGTGCGGGACCTGCTTAACGATCGGGCGCGAGATCTGCGCGAGTGCGTGGACTACGTCAGCACGCCGCTGTTCCAAGAAGGCTTGTGCGCCCACCTCGAGGGGCTCAAAAAGAAGAAATAGACAGGACGAGGCTGAGGCTGAGAGAGCCAGCTTAGGCATAGGTGATCCTTTATTGCATTTATTACTTAACCGTACTCATTAAATTTCGTCACTCGGCGGGGATTGTTGACTCAACTCGTGCGGAATATTGGCCAATGCCTTTGTCATCATTTGCATGAAGGCATTGATCTCCAAGATCTTGGCTCGGTGGCGTTCCACCTCTTTGCTGTAAAATATCGTAAACCTGTCAGAATGCGACTTGCGATTAATGTAAACCAACGCTTACTTGTTTAGCTTGCGGATCATGTCGTCTATGAACTCTGCGCTGCGCTGAACCATCCGATCCTCGCGCTCCTCCACCCGGCTGGTGTGAGCTGCCAACATGCCCTCGACTAGATTGATAACTGCCTCCCGATTATCGAAGCACTGCTTGAGCTCCTCGGGAACTTCATCCAGATCGTTTGAGAACATATTGCTGGAGATGAACTGGCTCACAATCTCGGTCATGTTATCCGCAAAGTGTCCGCAGACTTCGCGCAGCTCCCGGAAGAAAACCTGAGCCAGCTCCACGAAGCCGCTCATGAGTTGGGAAAGCCTGCGATTGAAGTTTTGCGTAGAGTCCTGTGGGTACATTTTTATTAGGAAAAACCAACTACTGGCTATCCCAACAAACCTCAACTGCCTCGTGCAAGTGCAGCTCTTGGGCCATCAAACTCTGCCAAGTTTGATGGATTGCATCTTCAAATTGAGCCGTGAGTGCGTCCAATTGGGATTGCAACACATCCAAGTCCTCATCGCGTTGGTCCAGATCTCGCCACTTTAGACGAATTTCATCGAACATGGTATCCTTGTACTGCAGAAACTCCTCGATTTGGGTCTGGCCTTGGGCCTGCAGTTCTTGCTGCCCTTCATACAGGTTCACGTTAAAGTCTCGGATTTCGTCGTCGCGTTCACCGAAGCGCGCCAAGCCCAGCCGATAGATCTGCTGGGTGATCTCGTGCACATCGTTGGCATACTCTTCGCACAGCTCCTGCGCCGGCGCACCCACCAGCATCAGGATTCGTCCATTTTCATCGTCGCGCCAGAAGGATTCGTACAGCTGCTGACCATCCAGGTGCTCGACAAAACTGGAGGCAAGCCGCTCCGCCTCGGCTCGCTCCCGCGACTCCGTATCCAGGGCAAGGATCTCGCGTTCCTGTTTGTCCTCGATCTCGCGTAGCTCACGGCTGCAAAACGACGCTAGGATTTCATCGAAAAGGTGGGTAAAATTGGGTCCACTACTCACTAGAATCGCTTTTGCGCCTCCTCCCGTGACTCGGATTTTATGAAAACATACTCGTAGTAGATCAACTGCGGCAGAATGGCAGTCACATAAAGAGACAGGGGAAAGTTCGGCGTCCTGGATATGGGATTACCCTCGAGATTGAGAACCCTCAGACTGCTCACAAAGCGTAAGCGTTCGATCTGAAAATAACAAAGGAATATGTAGAGCACTAGTATGACGTGTAAGCCTATTGAAAATGTTTGAAGCTGCAGAAGGAAAACTCTATAAAATAGGTAGAGTGGAAATGTTACCCCTTCCACGGTGTCGATGAGATTGTTGCCGATGCTGAGGATAACCAGCTTTTTTAGGGTGTGAAGATTTTCAATCTTCCGAATCCGATTGCTGAACAGAGACACCTTTTCCAGGTTAACCAGGGTTTCTAGGTTCTCGATCCGTGTAATGTAGTTGAAGCTGAGATTGAGTTCCTTGAGGGCAGTCAGCATCTCGATGTGCTCGATGACCTCGATCTTGTTGCAGTTGAGACAGAGGGTCGTCAGGTTGGGCATCATCCAAAGGTGGTCGATGCGCAGGATATCTGTGGGAGGCAGGTCCTTCCGTTAAAGGCATTCCCCTCTACAATTTAGGAACACTGACTCTTGAACTCCAGGCGCATGGTGCGTATGCGCTCATAGACCACTGGTTCCAGTTGGTGGAGGCGTCTTCTCTCGCCTTTCTGACCTTCCTCGAGGTATGCGGTTTCGATCATCCGCCGATCGATGATTCCCGGCTCCGGGCAGTTAATCTCGTCGAGGAAGTCTCTCACCGGCTCGCCCTCCGCCTCCAGCTCCTCCACACCCGCCTCACTCTCGGCTGGCTGACTGCTGACCGGTTCGTCCATTTTGCTCTGCCCTCCCGCGACGTTTGTCGAGAGTGTCCGCTAGGGCCGTGGACAAGTGGACACGAGCAAGTGGAGCGTGGTTGCCATGGGCGACACAAACAACCGGCCCTGCCTAGTTACCGTCGCAGGTAGTTCCACCCCCGGTGGAGGTTCACCTGCCGGAGACCCAGCCAGCCGGTGCACCAGCTTCGGGCACCCGAAGTCCTCAGGGGTGGTCGGTCGGTCGGGCTAGTCAGGTTTCTGCGGTTGCTTGGCTCGTCGCGTTGTTGTGGATATCGGGGCTGGCAGTTGTTAGTGTTTGCCTACCAAATAAACTCCTGTCCGCGAAGGATATCCGCCTGGGGAGCCGTAAAATACACCATTTTAATTCGGACGAGCACAAACAATTAGCGGATCGCGAATACAAATGCAACTGCGATTAAGGTACACATGCTCGCATGACCCCTAATCCTTTAACTCCTCTCTGATGATTGATCTGGGAGGAGGACCAACTGTGACAACTGCCGTTCAATCGATAAAGTGACCCCCAACACTTAGCTTTGTTTATTTGCCTGTGCAGGGTGCAAAAAGTCGCGTATCGGATATATAGTCGCATATAGTAATCGGCTAATCGGGCGCGGATGTGCGTGCCCAGAGTTTAAGTGAGTCAAATGTGAGCGGTTCAAGGCTGTGACGCAGGATTCAGGCGAAAGTTGCCCCGAACCTTCCCCCTCCCACGGAAGTTGTGAGCCAAAACAATACATACGAGTATATGTACCTCCATACATAAGATCCCAAGTGGGAATGGTTCGCATACAATGAATAAATTATCGCCAAGAAATAAAATGCGAAAAGTGACCACAAACCAATTACGACACGTGGAAGGTTCACCTGAATTTCAAACGGAAAGTCGTATTGCTCGTACTTTAATCTATTTGTAAAGACCCAACGAGGGGGGAAACTTTATCATCACATAAGTTATAGTTTAATGAATTACAATAAGAAAACAAATCGTTATAATGTTTATCATGTGATTTTCATAATCAGGACGAATTTAATCTTTAGCTAGAGCATTCTAGCAACTTGTATGTTTTGATTTGTCATACTCCTTCCGTTCTCAATCATTCAGCAATTGATTAATTGGTCTATGCATTTTTAATGATATTGGTATGCCCTTTGTCAAAACTCTTCGTTAGGCATGCATTTTAGCGTAAATAACCTGAATAGTTCCCTTTAAATATTCAATCCTCTTACTTTAAAATCTTAATGTGGTATCTTAAAGATAAATAGACAAAGAAAATGACAATGATACATAATACCTACATAGTTGATATGCTAACAAAATACCTAATAGTTGTGACGCAGACCGCCTAGGAAATCCAATTTTTTTAAGCATTATGTGACCCTGATGGGAAATTCGTTTTTGGGTTAAATAAATTTGGTCAAGTTCTTAGGCGACTGCCCCCTGATCAATATATTGATTTTGGATGAGGGGACTTAACTCTCCCCCAATTATGAAGACACGAATGTCCAAAAGGAAAGGGTCTCGAACTGAAGTTTAATGCCTTGTCGCTGAATTCGACTTTGATTCATTTGTCCTCGCACACGCGGACGGCAGCTGAATTATTGAATGACCCTTAAGTGCTACCTGCGGAACATTCTTAACCCACTTTCGTATTCGGTTGTTCCTTTTCGTTGACCGTACAGTTGCATCCGGAGAATGTGCGAAGAGCTGCCACCGTCGGCCTAAGCATGAACCGCTACATCACGCTGACCCAGCTGGGCGATGGTACCTACGGCACCGTCGTCCTGGGACAGCGCAAGGACACCGGCGAAAAGGTGGCAATCAAGCGCATGAAGCGCAAGTACTATTCCTGGGAGGAGGCCATGAATCTGCGGGAGGTTAAGGTGAGTGAATCTCGCAAAAACTAGAATTATATTCCCTATATAATCCCTACTGTTCAGTCCTTGAAGAAGCTGTCCCATCCGAACATCGTCAAGCTGAAGGAGGTGATCCGGGAGAATGATACCCTTTACTTTGTGTTTGAGTACATGAAGGAAAACCTGTACCAGATGATCAAGGACCGGGATACCCATCTCCCAGAGCCGGAACTTAAGAGCATACTCTTTCAGGTAGGCTTAATTTAATTTAGTTACAAATCCCAAATCCTTTACCTTCATCTGCTGAAAGGTTTTAACTGGACTGGCCTTCATGCACCGCCACGGATTCTTCCACCGCGACCTTAAGCCGGAGAATTTGCTCTGCTCTGGACCGGACCTAATAAAGATCGCCGACTTTGGTCTGGCCAGAGAGATCCGGTCCAGGCCTCCGTTCACGGACTACGTCTCGACGCGCTGGTACCGGGCACCCGAAGTTCTGCTGCACTCCACCAACTACGGTAGCACCATCGACCTTTGGGCCATGGGCTGCATCATGGCCGAGTTGTATACCTTCCGTCCCCTCTTTCCGGGCAGCAGTGAGGTGGACCAGCTCTTCAAAATTTGCTCGGTCCTGGGCACTCCCGAAAAGGTATTTAAAATTTTATTGGATACAAATGAATACTTAGAAATAGTTGCTTACCCCTTTAGAACGACTGGCCGGATGGATACCGCCTGGCGGCCATGATCCACTTCCGTTACCCGGACTGCATCAAAGTGCCACTGAGCAGCGTCGTCAGTCGCTGCAGCCAAAACGGACTGGACCTGCTGGAGGACCTGCTGGCCTATGATCCCGACAAGCGGCCGACGGCGCAGCAAAGTCTCAAGTACCCGTATTTCCACGCCCTCAAGCGGATCTCGCCCACCGCCGCCACCAAGGCGAATGTGCGGCTCAACTCCAAGCACCAGGCCCAGATGGTCTCGAACAACGTGCTTCCGGTGCAGGAGAAGCTCCAGGCGGTCACCGAGCTGCTCCACCAGACCAACAATAACAACGGCAACCCGCACCTCGTGAAAAGCAACAACCTGAGCAACGGCAAGGTGGCGGCCAAAAACCTGGGAATGCCGCGCAAGTACCAGCCCAAGCTGAGCTTCCTGACCAGTCACGAGATGGGTGCCAATTCGCTGGCCGATTCCTCCAGCCTGGGCGGAGCCACGACGGACGGAGTTGCAGGACAACAGCAACTGCAGAACGGCGCGGAATCCATCAACGACATCTACCTGAACCGCAACATTTCGCAGCTCTTCGGCCTGCAAGGAGCTGGCGTGGCGGGATCACAGCACGCGGTGCATCCGCCACACCCGAACGTCTCCTTCAGCAGCACCACGTCCCGGAATGCCGGAGCCATCTACGTGAATGGCAGCCACCTCAGCTACGATGCGGCCAACATGAATGCCAAGAACAATGCCAAGCTCGTGATGGGCGCCCCCAATGGTGGCTACTACGTCCCGGTGGCCAGGCCCTCGGTTTTGGCCCCCGAGGCCAAGGTGTACAACGTGTTCTCCAAGGTCAGTGCCAGTCAGGCCCCGGCGAGCATCCTGGTCCGTCAGCCGCAGGTGCAACTTCAGTCGGAAAACGGAGCTCCTCCGCTGCGGCTATCGGGGAGAACGCGAGCGCCTATCGCAGACACCAACAAGCACACGTCGATGAAGTCGGACGACTTGGATCTTATTCTCGGGTAAGTTGTGCTGGAGGTTCACTTTTGATTTGGGTTAAAAATAAGCGACATAAGCCCCAGGAAATCCAGAGCTATCTTAATTTATAGAGCGAGTTTCGGGCACTCCTGGCACTGCACTTGTTCGTGGCCGCACAAAAGTGTTCCTGTGACCTCCCTCACGTCTGTCTTTCCGTCTCTTCCCCCGTAGTTCCAAGCTGAAAACCTCCGCCAAGCGCCAACGCAATGCCAAGGCCAACATACTCCTTGAAGATCTCTTCGGGCAGCTGTCGATGGACTCGGACAGCGATGGGAAGTACCCTCACACGGTTCCCGCTACCCAACAGGCTAAGGGCGGCCAGACGGCGACCGGTGGACACCGGCAGCGGGACCAGGAGCGGGATCTGTTCGGGGACAGCTTCCTGGTGAGGCCGGGACTGCGAAAGAAGGCCACCCAGAGCAGCCTGGAGGTGAACAACGGCAGCCACGCGGACTCGCTGTAAGTGGAGGCGAACGGTGGGGCACACTCACCTTGGCCTGCATGCCCTGTAGACCTTGACCCGTGCTTTTTGCATCCCCTGCTCATCGTCCTGTCATCCTGTCTCCTGTCTTTCCTTCTACATTGTACTCTGTCTCTGTTTTCTCTGTTTCTCCGTATCTCTTCCTTGTCTCGTGTGTGTTTTCGTTTGCTTCTCATTGAACATTGAACACTGAACACTTTGT
The DNA here is from genome assembly GCA_021223825.1 of Drosophila ironensis. Taxonomy (NCBI): domain Eukaryota; kingdom Metazoa; phylum Arthropoda; class Insecta; order Diptera; family Drosophilidae; genus Drosophila; species Drosophila ironensis. The sequence continues at coordinate 694,579 of JAJJHQ010006256.1, forward strand.
GTGGGTGCCCAAGTGATAACTCCTCCTCGTCCTCCCCCTCAAATGATGAAGAATGTCGCTTTTGGCCCATAAGGTAAAAACCGGCATTCGCCGTTGCGCTGTACATACATATTTATAAATATGAGTAGTAGTAGCGACAAGTAGTTATCTCGCTGCTGTATCTGTATCTATATCTTTATCAGTATCTCTGTCTGTATCTGCATCATATCATCATCGTAGATGGGGGAGAGTCTGCAAGGCCTTCCCCTTGTAGCCCAGCACTTTTGATTTGCCTGTCTCTGTGTACACGAATTCTTGTAGATCTCTTGATTTATGGTAATCTATGTGGTATAATAGAATTACTTTTTTAGGACACACGGGCTGAGATTCTAGTTATAAAGAGTTTTATTATTCCTAACGTTTTAAGTTGTGGTAATAAGAGCGTTATAATAGTCTTTATTTTCATTAGAAACATCCCTAATTTGGGGGAGCACAATTTCAATAAGGTTCTAGAATGTATAGCTCATTGAACTCCTTGCAAGATCTAACTCAAAACACAACTTTGTCAAGATTTCAAGAGTCTTAACTTATCTATATATTTTCTCCAGAGCTCAAAACACACAAAAGGAGAAGTCCGCAGCCGCAGCCAGTTTTCCTTGGGATGAGACCAACAAGACGGAGGACGAGAAGCTGACGGCCTGGATGGTGGCCGAGAATGGTAACTTGGTTTTGGGTAGTCAGCAACAAGCGTAGAAGTCGAGAGCACGCCACTGCAAGTAGATAGTCGTAGCAATCTCACTCAATTCGGAACAATTGCATTGGGGTAGTGTTAATCCGAAGGCATTGGCAGCCAATTAAAGTATTCAGTTGTCCTATTCCCAGGATCGCTGCTCGAGAACAAGTTCTAGGGAGACCGACCCGTTGAATGCGTTGTACCTGACCAAGAACCTGGAGTGACGCCTATATGTGCCTGTGTTGTCCTGCGTGTTTGTTTACGAACTGATTAAGAACCCCTACCATCCAATCATCGAATCCCCCAAAACGTTAGTCTAGTCTCGATATAATTTGATTGCTGTGATACGATTAAGCTAAACTAAGCTATTGTGTGTAAAATAAGTTGTACATTACTCTACGATAATATAATCCGAGTGAGTTTTGAATCGATTGCAACACATGGCGGCAAGTGCGCTTGTGGATCGGGTTCCATTTCCCCCATTCGGGAGACAAATTGCGAGCGGGAGCGAGTGGGTTGCGTAAGGTATTTGATTACAGCTCCCATAACCTGGCCAGTGCGACAATGGGCCAAGCATCGACATATAAAAGGGACCTGGGGCCAGGTCTTAGTCATCAGTCAACTGCCTTCCATTGCTCCAATTGCAGTTCCCACTCTTAGCCATGAATGCTTTGGTAAGTGAGGTGGCTCCACTAAGTTATCAGTATCACAAAACCGTCTTGGGGGCAGTGTTCCAGCCTCCTCGTCTGCTGCCTCATCCTGGTTGGAGTCCAGGCAGGGATCATTCGGAGCCATCCTGATGAGCTCATCGTCAGTCCGGCGCAGTACGAGTTCCACTATTCCGTCCACGACGGCCACACCGGCGATGTGAAGGATCAGTTCGAGCACCGACGGGGCGAATACGTAACGGGTCGCTACTCCCTCATTGAGCCCGATGGCCATCGCCGCATCGTGGACTACACCGCCGATCCTTTGCTAGGTTTCAATGCCCAAGTGCGTCGGGAACCGATTTCCCTCTAAGAGCTACCGGGATACAGGATTTGAGACTTGGCAACCACTTTGTTCCGCAACCCTTAAGCAAATTATGTGTTTTGTAGAATAAATTCAAAGGCTGTTTAATGTCTGAAATAGGACAATAATCAAGTTGTTAGTAACCCTCTAGCGCAGAGATTGCAATAGTTTTATTAGCCACAAAATTGCAGAAAACAAGATTCTTTTAGATTCAATATAAAGTATGCTTTTAAAATGGGTTGCGTATAAGATTCCAAGACAAAGTTGAAGCTGGCATGTAGAATAGATTTGAAATTCCCGGGAGAATACATTTCAAGACTGTTTATGGGTTTAAAAAGGAAAATCCTCAAGTTATTTTACATCCTACTAGCAGAGTTATTGCATAGATCTGGCACTTTATAAAATATATTTTCGCTCTCAATAGTACGAATGCTTTTCAAATGGATTTCCAAATAATCCTTGAAACTGCTAGTTGTTTTCTAAAAATGCATTTATTGCCTTCTATTTACATATAGTATTATAAGATGAGATAGAGGCCCTCGGGCGTCGTATTATGGCGCTGTCGACTCCCGAGGAGCGAAAAGTCTTAGTGTAGATATCATAGAACATAGAAGGGGGATAGATTGTAGATTGGAATGCTTGAAGATACGATTCGAGGTGTCTGGTTCGGATGCAGATGCAGATGCAGGTGTGGATGCGGATGGGTCGTCGTCGATGCGATGAAGTCAGTGTTTGGAATCTCTCTCTCGATCGCCTCCGGTGGTGGGTGGTTGCCCTAGTGGTACAGGCTGAGGGGCAGCTTGGCGGGGGCGGCGAGCAGTTTGGGGGCCGCGTAGGCCAGGGGCAGGGGGGCGATCACCTTGGCGATGGGCGCGGCCTTGATCACCTTCTGGCCGAGGGGATCGCGGCGCACCACAGCGTTGAATCCGTTGTGGGCATCGGAGGTGTAGTCGACGGTGCGCAGGTAGCCGTCGGCATCGATGAGCGTGTACTGGCCCTGCACCTGGTCGCCCTTCCGCGACTCCGTCTGGCTCTTGATGTCGCCGGTGTGCTCGTCGTGCACCGAGTAGGCGAAGTCGTAGTGGGCAGGCGCCTCCACCTCCACAGTCTTCAGCAGAGGCTTGATCAGCGCCGGCTGGGCATGGTAGATGGGGCTAATGGGCAGCTCGATGGCAGCGGCGGCTCCAACGCCCAGGACGAACAGGGACAGAAGCTGCAGGTGCATTCAATTAATAACTTTGACCCGCGTCCACAAGGATACGCCATCGCAACGGCTGTCCTCCCAACTTACTGCGAACATTTTGGCTTGCTATGGGATTTGGCGGATTTGCTGACTTGGTGGCTGCTTCGGCTCCTGCAGTGAACTATGTCTCCAAGTGTCGCGATCGAATCTTTTATAGTCAAAGCCATGTGCGCTCTGGCCCCGCCTCCAGCCTCCCGACCATGCTCCCCCAGCACACGCACCACACGCGCACTCCCAAAAAATGAAACCGATCTCCGATCACCCAGCGAACCGGAATCCACCCAATGCAAAATTGTTATTACATTTCTATTTTATTTTTTTGGCAAGTTCGCTCTGGAAATAAAACATTTGCACTGCCCCACTTTGGGCAACAATGTAACCGCGGATAAGCTCTTGTGCCTGGATTCCAATGGGCTTGCAAATCAATTGAGACGGGGAGTCAGGTGAAAGTGAAGTGGAGATTAGCATTGAGCGAGAAAACAATTGATAAAGGCGGTACAGAGCTTATTAATGGAACTACATAGATTATGACTGAAATAAAGGGGGGCTGTCTTCTTGGATGTATGAGCTGGAAACCAATAAACTTCCAGACAGGTTTACGCGTCGACTGGGCACAGACGTTGTGGAGGCTTATCGATGTCACATCAAACAAATTGCCCGTTGACATTCGCAGTGCTCGAGAAATGTCGCTAAGAGGTTTGCCGATTTTCCACTTAATTAATTAATCAAATTTCAACATCCGCTCGTGCGCCGCCCAAGATCTGGACCCGAATCTGGATTTGAATCGGGGTCTGGGGCTGGCTGGTCGCTGGTCAAGTGGCTGGGCCTTTCACGCATGTGCTCTGCACACAAATCAATGCGACAAAGGCTGCGCGACTGCGCGGCAAGCTCGTTGCCAAATTCGCTGTGAAGTAATGGGTTGGCGTTGCCGGTGCGTATCTTGCAACACACTCATTTAGAACTCGATTACGATTGGAGTTCGAGTGGTCGTCGACCAATTTGGCATTGCCGCTGCCTGCTCACGCACTTGAACGCTCCGCTCCGCTCCGTTCCACTCCTTGCAGCGGGCGTGCCGGTTGTCGTTGCCTGTCCCAACTGCGCCCAACCCAATCAGGCATACGCGGCGTATACATCTAGTAGTCTAGGTAGTCACTATAAATAATAAGTTGTGTCTACTTAGCGACATGTTCACATGTGCAGATCGTGTCCGATACGGAGCCAGAACGCAGCGGGCAGGGTGCCCAGGCAGGGGTGCCAGAGCTGGTTTGTTTGGGCAAATCTGTCAGATTTGTGGCCAGAAAGGCAGGCGGCTTACGCTCTGATACTTACTTAGGGCTTGTGGCTTGTAATTTGTCTGGAAAACCGTCTCGCCCCCTTGATCACACACGCAGCTTTGGCATTTCTAAATTTGTTTGTTTATTATCGCTTTCGGTTGCTTATATGTTTCTTGAAATATCAAAAATTGCAAATAGATTACATATGTATAATATTTTCACAGATCTCAATTTTTCTGTGGTTGGTTTTGCTTTTTTCATTAATTCTCAGAGATGTCAACAGTTCGACGCACTACACATAATCATCATAATCGTTCTTCTCACATCTGCATTGTTTATGTAGAAAAGTTTAAGTAAAAGCTAGCACAATATATTCGTTACAGAAGAGCTCTCTAATATGCTTGTTAATTGGCAATTTCGAAAAAATTGAATCTAATGGATGCGCTCTGCCGGCGCCCCAGACTGCGGTTCGCTCGATAAATAATAATAATTAAAAGGGTATAAACAAATGACAACAGTCGGGACGAGGGGCTAGTCTGAGGCACAGGCAAAGGAGTCCTGAGGTAAAAAAAAGCAAAGGCTGTTAACAAGAAAGGGAGCGGTGGTGGCCCGCGTTGGTCTGCCTACACTTCTCATAATGCTCCCGGCTTGAGGGAGAACGACAACTTGGGCCTGGAATTGTTTTTGCCCAATATGACCTTCTGCTCCTCCTTCACTCGCTTCTCCTGCTCCTTGCGCATACGTTGCCGCTCCTCGTCCATGAGGCGCTGCTCCTCAATTATGGCAAGCCGTTCTTCGGCCTGAAAAAAAGATAAGTAATTAGAAATAACTTCTTTAACGCTTCGGTTCGGAGAACTCACCAATTTTCTCTGGGCCTCTTCTATCTTGCGATTGTTCTCGGCCAGAATCTCTTCGAGCTCTTCGCGTTTCTGTTTTTCATCCTCCTATAAAACCCAAACAAAAGACGATTAACAACACACATCAACGCCCTGGCAGGGAGTCTTAAGGATAGAATATAAATATAAGGTCTCTTGACATCAGCGATGCAAACTGTGCGGCACATACGCCGCCAGTTTGTGGTTGCAGTTTTTGTTCTTTTTCGTGATGAGCTGCAACGGCAGTTAGAATCTAGTTTTATGTTTAACAATAAGTTACAAAGAGAATTTTCGGTAGAAAGTAAAACATTTAGAAGTGTCTAATAAGAATGTTTAAAGTAGGTTGTTTATTTAGTTTATTACAATATAGGAACACACAACATAAACAAATGTACTAGTAGTATTTGCTAAATGGTTGGTCTTCATTTCATTCATTCATTTTTTTTTTGGTTTTGTTTAATTGTTGCTACTTACTATTTAAATAGGTCATTATTCCAGTACAATAGCTAAATTTGTGTTAATTTTAGGAATTTCTTTGGCAGATTTTCGATTTTGGTTTAATACAAAGTAGTATTCGATGTGTATTCGCTACTCCAGACGTAATGTTTCATCGAAAAAAAAGGCACAACAACAAAACAAAGCTCAAACGCAAATAATCGGCAAAGAATCGGTTTGTTTTTTTGGTTTTTGGTTGTGTCATAAGCGTCCGAGGCGAGTCCGGTTATCGGTAATCGGGCAAACTTTCTGAATGAGTTCTAAAGGACTAAGTCTCTCTGTTGGTGGTCCTCCTCCCCGCTGCTGGGCCTTACATCTCTGGCGCTGGACACTCACTCACCCGTTGTTACTTGGCTTTGCTTTTGGTAGCGGTTTCGGTATCGGTTTGGGATGCGGTCTCGCTTTCGCTTGCGGTTAACATGCAGCCATCGGTTATCGGGCGCCAAGGGACCTCCCTAGACCCTGACTAGACCTAACTACCAGTACCTCCCCCGGGAAAAAGAGCTAACTCTGCGTTCCGCGGAGGCGGGCGCGTCCTTGGGGCGGCAACAACTTCCGGCCACTTCCGGCAACTTCCGCATAACAACAACGATAAGGCGTGTTACCAAATCAAAATACCAAAATCAAACTGATACTGTATGTGGGTGGAGGAACGCAGAGGAACGAACGAACGAACAAAAGATGAGGCTAAGAGTATGCAATATCAAAATGGGCATCAAAATTGCGACACATGCGACACTGACACTGTTTGGCAATGTCGTCATTTTGGCTTATCGTGGTTGGAAAAATAAAAAATTACAAAATTATTGGCAAGAATATTGAGGCGAAACGCCTGCCGCGGCGCCACCGCGTCCCCTGGCTCGCGGGGCGACAGGATGCGAGTGCATGAGCGGGCCCGGTTATCGTTGGGATGAGCTGAGCGGACTGCCGGTTGGTTAGTTATGCAAGCTGTCTACAATGTGTGGATGCAGAGATGGGCAGCGGATACTGCGGAGTTAGGTCGCATACGAGTACAGTGGTTGCGCCCGCATGCACCCCCACCCGCGCCCCCAAAGCCGAGGACGAGAGCGCCTCGGGCACGCTGTCGCTTCGGCTGGCTGGTGTGGCGGTGGTGGTTGGCGGTGGATTTCGTCGTGGTCGTGGTGGTGGAGACGACGACTGTTTTAACTGCTGTCTTTGGCTTGTTAGGGGGGTCGGTAGAGGTAAAGGTAGAGGTAGTTGTGGCATTGTGTTCGGTCTTGTGTGACAGTGACAGTGACAGTGACAGTGAGAGCAGCAGTCGTCCAGCGGAATCTGAATACGAGCACCTACCTCGCGCCGGCGTTCTTCTTCGCGTATCTGCTCGCGCCGCCGCTCCAGCTCCAGCATCATCTCGCGCTCCATCTCTGCCTTGGCGGTCTCCACGCGCCGGTTGACCTCCTGCTCGATCTCGTCGCGCCGCTTCTCCAGCTCCTCCTCGACGCGCTTCTTCACCAGCATCTCTATCCGCTTGGCGGCCTCCTCCTCGATCGTCTTTTGCTCCACCTCCTTGGCCCGACGCTGGCGCTCCATCTCGGCCAGCCGCTCCACCTGCAGTTGGTTTTGCTGCGCGGATATCAAGGGGATTAGCGAGGGATTAGCGCGGCTTTCGGGCGTATTCTCACCTCGTCCAGCTTCTTGAAGCGACTGCGCTTGTGGCGGCTGCGCTGCGACTCCTGGTCCGAGTACTGGCTGTCGCTGCTCGACGACGTGGAGCGCTTCCGGGACTTGAGCAGGGAGGGCGAGTGACGATAGTCGCTGCGGTGCCTCTCGCGGTCACGTTCTCGCTCTCGCTCCCGCTCCCTGTCCCGCTCTCTGTCCCGCCTGCCATGGTGGTTCACCTCGGAGGACTTGTCCCTGTCGTGGTCACGATCCCGGTCTCGATCCCGCTCCCGTTCCCGGTCCCGATCTCGGTCCCGGTTGTGCGACTTACTGCGTTTTTTGTGCTTGCTTTTGTGGTGGCGGCGCTTGCTCGCCGGGCTAGGGGTGCGCGATCGGGAGCCCATTGCGTGGGTCAATTGCAGACTGTGTGTTTTTCTTTTGGGGGGGCTGCTCGCCTCGATTGCCACAACAAATCAATCAAAATGAATACAAGTTTGTGTGATTTTCACTAGAGGTGGAGAGACAGGCTGGCCAGCAGGATAGCTATCGGGAATCTCGAAGGCAGAAGTTATCGATGTTTTCCCAGCCTGCCATATTAAATTGAAATAAACAAAACAGTTTAATTTGCCTAAAAACAGTGCTGGCTCTGCAGATATTAGAACAGTACATTTATTTAGCTTATATTCAAAATTAAACAAAGACAGTTTTATAAAGTTTTAGTATTTTATTTGCTTCTAAAACAAGAAATGATTTAAGTATACATTTTAGAAGTTTATAGCCATAAATTAACAAAGGCAGTCAAACTCTCGCCGATTTGTAGAAAAAAAATGCTTATTTTATAAGCATAAATTATGAAGTGCCAGATATGGAAGTCGTAATGAAAGAGTTTAAAAAAGGTAAGAAAACAAGAAATAAAGTTAATATTTTCTATATAATAAATAGTTTTAAAACCAGTGTCCATGCCAATACAACTTAATAAAATTTTAATAGATAATTATTAGCATTTGTTTATTTTATTAGGATGCTGACCAGCTCTCGTGCCTAGTATTTCATTGGCACAAGTGCTGCCCAGCAACACAGTGGTATTTGTTTACAGTATTTTATCGGCTTATCTGCAGTGTTGCGCAAGCCGTTACAACTTTAATTGAATGTTTCCCTGTTTTGACTTCACTTTGGCGGCTGTTGCGACAAAATCATGTCGTGGAACTTGTCGATCATCAGCTGGTTGTCCCGGAAGCCCACGCACTCCTTGGCCGCCTCCTTGGCCAGCCACTTGAGGGCAGTGTGCTCCTCGGAGAGGATCGGCTCCTGGCAGGGATTCCGTAGCTCCGCGAGCCAATAAATCACGATCTTGGGCTTGCCCTTCACCTCGTAGTTCAGGGTTAGCGGCGTGTCCTTGTAGATGATCAGATCCTTCTCGTCGTATCTAAGATAGGCAAATAATTAACATGTTGGCTTGCACATTGTACCCGGCGCGGCACTTACCCGGCTTCCTCTTTCGTTTCCCGCAGTGCTGTCGTGTAGTCATCTTCCCCGGGATCCACGTGGCCCTTGGGTGAGCTCCAGTGGAAGTCGCCATAGGAAGCCTTCAGCAATAGGTACTGAATTTCCCCACAAAGACGGCGGAAAATTACAAACCCCGCTGCTCGTTTCATGTTTTGCTTTTAGTCGACCAGTGCTGCCAATCTAGCGAGTTACTAGAGTTGCTTGACTGGCAATTTGCTTCTGATTTTGTCTATGAAAAGTGGAATTTTTTTTTTTAATTATAAAGTACGAAAAACTAATCTATATTAATTTATTCATCCTCCTTTAAATATAAATTTATTCAAGTCCCAGTCTAGCAGTACCACAGTGTTGAAAAATCGTTATAACCAAACTAGCAAGTATACTGCACTTGATTTGAATTAGATTTTAATGAATTAATCATTAATTCAAAACGTTGAACTAGTAACTGACAGACTTGGACGTGCATCGAATAATTCAGATTTAAAGTTAAACAAACAAGTTTAGCTGCTTTTCTACTTTCCCAGAATACTTGGTACTTTCATGTTAGTGGCCAAATAATAATTCAAATTTCAACGCAAGTTTTTTACAATTTTTTTTTTGATTTCCCAAATTACCACTCAAAAATTTAACCAAATTTCTCTGAAATATCAGCCACTGTAATTGTCACAAAATGTTTAACAATTTTAAGTGAACATATTGTGTCGAAAGAAACACCAATTGAAAGTTATATGTATATGTTTAATTTTATAGAATAAAATATAATTAAATTTCCCAGTGCACCGTTTTGCCAGTGTTGAACAACCCTGTTTGTTTGTAACGTCCGCCTCTGAGCTCCATGGGCACGTTTCTGTTGTTGATTCATTACATAAAATAGAAACTAGCACTCCGAGGATGTTCGCCCTCCTCCGCTTCTTGACCGGCCCCGCCCCCAGCAGCCGCCTCTCCCGCTGCTATGCCTCGTTCACGCCCAAGGACGTGATGCGGGCCGGGGCGGAGGAGTCCGGCACCCTGCTCACCCGCTTCGCCAAGCACATCGCCCTGGAGCGGCACAAGGATCCCCAGCACGTGCTGCCCAAGACAACGGTTCGCTACGCAGACTACTTCCCCATCACGGACGACCGGTACTTCCAGCGCTCCGTGCAGAAAACAGCTGCCAACCAAATGCCCGCCCTGATCATCCAGGCCTCCAGTTACCGCTCCAATGCCGCCCTGCCCGCCTATGTGGCCGCCCTGAATGCCATGGACGCCCATGCTGCCCGACAGCTGCGGGAGATGGACACAGGAACGGTGCTGGAAACGCTCTACTCGTTTTTGTTCCTGATACCCGGCTTCCTGAAGCGCACCGACTTCTATCAGGCCGCTGTGCGGCGGCTGGTCGACGAGAACTTTGCCGGCAACAAGGAGCGCTTCGTCCAGGTCTGCTTCTACCTTGGGCTCCAAAAGAAGTCGTCGGAGGGGATCCAGGAACTGCTGAATGCGCAGCTGGCGGACCATTTGCCCGCTCTAAGCGAACTGGACCTCGCCGTGGTCAGCAATGCCGCCTATAAAACCTCGACTGTGGTCACGGGAGCAGCAAGGGAGCCGTATGAGTCGGCCCTGGTAGCGGCCTTGCTGAATCTTCAGCTCACGGCGGACAGCAGTGCGATCCTGATATCCTTTGTGAAGGCCCTGCGACTGCAGCGAGTGATGGACGATGAAGTTTGCCGCCATCTGCAGGAGGTGTGCTTGGATCCCGCCCAGATGGCGCTCCTTGAGCCGCGCGGCCTGGCCCACATCTTTGCCTTCTTCGCCGAGCAGCTGTACGACCACAAGGAGTGTCTCAACGCTCTCCTGGGGCGACTGATGAGCCTGCTGAAGCCCGGGGACTTGAGGGCCAAGGACCTAGCCACTTTTCTGTGGGCCAGCGCGCAACTGGATTGCAAGCTAAGCGCCGAGCAGATCAGACAACTCGAACTGGCTGCCCTGCGCAAACTGGACCACGGGGAGTACGACTACTTCCCGGACAACCTGGTGGACAGCTGCCTCTCGCTGTGCTCGCTGGGGCACTACTCGAAGGACCTGATCGCTGCCGCCGAGGAGCTGAAGGCCGCCCAGCGACGGCAGCGAGCGCAGCCCAAGGTGGACAGCCGCCTGACGGTCCTGCGATCGGCGGTGGCCATCGAGCAGCCTTCCATGGGGCAACTGAAGAGCGAACAGGCCTTCAAGGAGTTCGAGCGGGCCCCCACATACCTGCTGAGGGAGCGCACGGACCTGCGCAAGTACGCCCTGGACCTGAGTCAAGACCCCGAGGTGGAGGGTGTGGACCTGGTCTGCCCCATCAACGGGATAAATCTGCCCAGCCTGCGAGTGCAAACGATGGGCGACCAGGCCAGTGTCTACTTCGTTGAATTGCTAACAGCCGCGCAGACCCTGCGATTCAGTAAAAAGCCCACGTCCCTGCTGCGCCTTAAGAAGCGGCTGCTGGAGTCGCTCGGCCAAAAGGTGGTCCTGGTAAGCAGCACTTTTTGTTGGATTGTTTATCCCAAGTTATTGAACTATTGACTTTCAGTTGAACTCTGCGGAGATGGCCACCAATGCCAAGGAACTGCAGCAGCTCCTCAAACCAGCGGCCGAAGAACCCGAGGCTGTTCGGGGGCTGAGCAACTGATTCATGTGATAAAAAGTGCCTGCATGGGGCTAATAGGCTATTTACAAATCGTATCTTTATTTAACAGGGGTTCATGTACTTGTACATATTATTTTAAATATTAATAGCACTAAACATAGAGTTCAACAAGTAATTTATAATACAAGGAATGGACTGAAGGCTTTTGTTCCGCTGCAGACTTATCGAATCGACTTGATCTTGGCCTTGAGTATGACGTAAGAGGCCAGTCGGAAGATGACAATCATCAGGCCGAGGGCGGCGACGTCGTTCCAAAACTGATCCCCTCGCATGGTGATCTCCTCCAGGAACTTCTTCGGATACCTAAACGATAAACAGTCAGCTTGTTGGATTAGTCGGAGCATTGGGAAGGACTCACCTGTAGTGGCAGTAGGGCGCCTCTTCGCACGCCAAGACGCCCCGGTCCATTCCGTAAATTGCCGCAATAAATCCCTCTAGTCCGTATCTTAAATACGATATGTGACTGCCCCATTGTAGGTAGCTGGGGAGATCGCGCAAGGTGACGCCAAAGCCGGCGAACATCATCATGGGAATGGTGAGCACAGGGGCAAGGAAGGTGCCGTTGGTCACGTCGAACCAGGCGCCAATCATTAGTCCGAAGCTCTGGCCCACAAACACGGTCAGCAAGCTGATGACGAAGAACATCCAAAAGCGGACCCACTCCATCGGCTGATAGCTCCACAAGTAGACAATGACGGTGAAGAGGAAGCAGCTCACAATCTTCAGTGGGATACAGGAAGTCTTTTAGTCCCTTGCAAAGATTAAGAAGTGAGACAACGTACCGATACGGGCAGGTCAACGAGGGTCATGGCAGTGTAATAGGCTTTGAGTGAGTACCAGCGGTTGAAGTGCTCCTTGATCAGAATCGACAGCTCAATGGGGACTGTTGAAAGTATTTCAAATTTGTTATTTTTCCCAATCCGTTGGAAGAGGAAAGTGGTTGCTTACAAGTCAAAACGGTCAACATCATCGTGGTCATGGAATGGTGCATCAGTATGGCAAAGAGAAGATTGTAGTTGTCCAGGACCCGCGATCCCTCGCGTCCCGTGTGATCGTACATGGCACCAAAGAGAGCCGCCACCGCAATGTTGACGCCGATTCGCAAATGGGTCATGGTCGTGTCCCGCTTCGCCTTCATGTAGCCCCGACGTATCAGCACGGAGCACTGGTTGGTGAAGCTGGTGTCCTCCAGCGATCGGGCCTTGGTACGCTTGGGGATGGGATACTTGCGCATCAGCGTCTCCGCCCGCATCACAGCGCTGGGATTGTCGAACCAGGTGAGGCAGCTTCCATTTTCGGTGGCGCTTTTCAGCGTATCGATCTTGTCGAAGCCGTACTCCCCGCAGGCCAACTCAATGACTGCAAAATAAACGTTTTCATTGGGATTCCAACTCGCGCATACCCTTTCCGGACTCACTGTAATCGGCTGGGTTGTGGTACATGGGACACGGCAGGTCCACGGTCTGCAGGAAGGGCACCAGCTTCTGAGTGCTTCCCTGGTAAACGCAATTGCCGGCGGAGAGGACGTAGACTTGGTCGAAGATCTGGAACAACTTGGCAGTGGGCTGGTGGATGGTGCAGATAATTGTGCGCCCTTGGCTGGTCAGCTTCTTGAGCAGCTCCAGGACCTTGGTGCATGAGCTGCTGTCCAGGCCACTGGAAAATAGAGAAGAGTCACGTCAAGACGGGATTACCAAGAGAACAAGAGGCTGCCTACGTTGTGGGCTCGTCGAGGAACATCACAGTGGGGTTGTTGATCAGCTCCATGGCGATGGAAAGCCTCTTCTTCTGTCCACCAGACAGGCGCACTGTGAGGGTCTGATCGTGGTTGTACAGCCCCAGGAGCAGCAGGATGTCTTCGATCTGCCAACAATATGATTCTTGGTATAACAACTCCAAGGTCTACAGCCGTATCAGCCACTCACCCTGCTCTCCTTCTCCTCGTAGCTGACGGAGGTGCCCAGCTTCAGATCGGCGGCTATGTGCATGTTCTCGTTGACAGTCAGCAGGGGCTGCAGCCGATCGTCCTGTGTGATGTAGCAGGACATGCGGCGGAAGGAGGCTGCAAAGTGGATCGCATCGTTAGCTCTACACCTTGGCAGTTGTGTTGGGATACCTACGCAGATCACGGCGCCGGCCATTGAGCAGGATGGATCCATCGACTCCGGTTGTCTTGAAACCAGAGAGAGCATCCAACAAAGTGGACTTGCCGGCACCCGAAGGCCCCATGATGGCAATGAGCTGGCTGCCGGGGAACTTTCCGCACACATTATGCAAGATTTCCTTGCTTCCTGAAAAGTTTTAGAACGCAGTGATAATGGTGAGTGCTTTTAAATTGTTATTATTGAACTTATTGCCTGCGATCAGGGTAAAAAAAAACAGTGGGAACCTGTTCTCCCAGCATTGCGCTGGCTTGAATCGAGAGTAGCTTTTACTAGTAACTACAATATAATTGCATATCTAACTAAGAACCTTTGCCCTGTGAATTGGCATGACAATATCTTTATACCCATTTAGTGTGTATAATTACCTCCATGGGGCAGGAGTTTGTTTGGTCATCGGCCTGGTTCTAATCAAGTTACCAGGGGCCACCTTTTCAGATATCAAAAGCTGACTGCCTGCTGCCTGCTTCCTGCTGAACTTTGAAATTGGCAAGAGGTGGCGTTGCCTTGTGGGAATTCTGAGTTCCCAATATCGAAAGCCGCGATACTCTACTCGATTGCTTCTGCAGAAGACATCGCTTTTTTGCGGTGGTCTCCGCAGAAAGGGAATTTATGAATGACTAACTGGTTTGTGATGTGATAGCCGTCGGCACCAGGGGAATATATACAACCGGGAAGGGGGTGTGTGTGATTGGCGTGATCGGCGCTTATCTAATCAATGGAGAGCCAGGTTGGTAAAAGAACTAGCAAGCAAGTGTTTATGGCTGATAGGCATGGGAAGCATTGCCGAAAATCAATAACCTTGAGGCAAACTTAGGAAGAGTTTAGCCAAGCAAATAAACAAATCGAATTGTGGTTATTGTATTGTGTAATATAGTCATATGCATCTGTAAGGTTCTGACAGAGTGAATGCTGCCAAAAGGGTAGCGGGTGATCGTAAAACATAATAACGTATAATACTTATGAGTCCTATTAAACGTTGGCTATCTTATCGCACCATATCTTCGATCAGGCCATCGCATTTGAGCTTTGTGTTTTTCTGAACTCACCTCGTTTAAAGCCCAAGTTCACAGTCAAGGACAACTCCTTGAATTCCATGTCCACGGGCTCGCGGGCGGGCAGATTGTTCAGGGCGTCCGTATCGAAGTGCACCTCCTCCTCCTCGACGGGCTCCAAAGGCGGTTGGTTACTAGCAGTGGCTCCATTGCTGTAGCCCACCTGGGGAGGTGTGGGCAGGCTGGGGGACGTGATGAGCGCCGCATGCTGGACAGGCCGCACGGGCTCTGTGGTGGGGTTGTAAACACGGCTGGGAGTCACCTCGCCAATCTCGATGCCCAGGCCGAGACCGGCAACTCCGTTGTCCCCGCCGAATAAGAACTGCTCTCGCGCTGTCGCCATTCTAGACGTTCAACTAGAACACAAAATAGGTAAACCACTCAATTAGGCGAGTCTAGGGTTCATAAGGAAGTTAAAACTTTAAAGATTACAGCACTCTGGCGGAGAATACATCTTCAGTGTGGTTTAAACTCAAATTTTGAATTACTTTTTAAACTTAAACTCGTTAGTTCTCAGTTTAGGGCTACAGAAAAACCACTCAATCAACAATTTTGAAGCTTATAAACATCATTCTGGCCGAGAATACATCTTCAATCTTGTCAGACTCTAATTTGGAAATACTTTTTAAACTTTTGAGTAAAATACTCAGCTTGGCGGTTTATCCAGCGGTTGATTGATTTGCAGGATTATGCAATAAACATATGTGATCAGGCCAAACACATCTAGCTTGTCTTAAAAACAAGTACCAACTAGCCGCGGGGAATACTTTCGCCAAGTCCACGAAAACATGTTTGAAAGCAGCTCAAATCACACTTTGATCGACGCAATAGTCAACCTTTGTCGTTAAGTCGTTAGTTCAATCAGATTGTTGGGAATATAATGTGCATTTAGTAGGGGTAAACTAACAGCTAAAATGACCTACTAATCCCAAGTAATGCCTGCCCCACCAACTCGGGATGCAAGCCGGAGTCTCTGGGATTATCTGCCAGAGCCTCAATTAACTGAGCGTTTACACAAGCGAAATATAGCACGCAGTTTACTCCACATTTGCAGTGCTGCAAAAAAGACAATTAAATACGGATTTGCGAAAAGATCAAGGTACAGCGGGCAAACAATAAAACAGCACAATTGAGTGGAAACGAAAATGCAATCGTTAATGCTGCTGTGTCGTAGGCACATCTGCTATTGATTCGCCGCCGATCCAATCCCGCCGCCTCGCACTGGAACGCTTCGGCGGCAATCAAAACAAAAGCATTGTCCCAGGCAGAGCATCAACAAATGAACGGCCGGGCGGTCCATCTGCGGGTGACGAAGCTTTAGCTATTTATGTGGGAAATATCAACTATTCCAACTATTCATGGTAAATGCAACTGCTCTTTAGCTACTCCAGTTCAACCGTTCTGTTTCAATTACCCTAATAGATTTATACCATGCAGAGCTTTAACAAATAGATTATTATCAATTCTGCAAACTACTCGTATTAGTCAGTTAGTCAACCTTTTGAAAAGAAATATGTGGCTTAGGACCATTATAGTTTAATGAAATTGAACCTTTTATCTCTCTTTTATTGACTGATCGGATGCAGTCACAATAAAACCATTGTTCCCTGCAGAGTATTAACAAATAGATAGGCTGCATCTTCTGATGACGAAGCTTGAGATATTTCTATTGTATATTAAACAACTGTCTATTAGTCCAACTATCCCTAGTATTATCTAAGCCCGTTAGCAAGCCTTTTTAAAGAAATAGATGGTTTAGAACCCCTTCAGATTTATGAAATTGACCATTCCTTTATGGACTTTGGCTGCTGACTGATGCAGTCCCAACAAAAGCATTGTCCCATTAAGAACAAATGCAATTGCTGACGAATTGCTGCACAGTATAGAGGTGTAGGCTATAGCTAAATGCCAGGCAGCATCTTATCAGCGTCGGTGGCAAAAACAAACTGCCCCAGGAGGGTATTTTCCGAGTGAAACGCCTTAATTCCCTGCAGTTTTCCGTTGTTTGTTGGGTCAGGTAAGCACTACATGTAGGGTCGGGCAAATGAGGGCCTATCAGGGCCGTCAATGCCGAAGTCAATGCCCTGAAGGGGGAATCTCGACGAGGAAGGAGCGCAAGCCTAGCCGGGAATGACGCTGATAGGTTTTAATCAGTTGAATTTCAAAATTGAGACAAGCGCGGCGTAGTCACGTTTTGTCAGATTTGCTGTTTTTGTGTGTTTTGATATTTGGCGGTCGAATTCCTTTGTTCGGTTTTAGATTTCATGTGTGCCCGCGACTTCGGAGAACTTGGTTCATGTCCCAGGCAAGGGCAAAGGTTCTGGCAAGCCCAATTCAATAATTTTATGTACCTACACACAGGGTATGTGTGGACACTAATCTGCCGATGCTGAGGCTGCTCCGAAACATTGTTTTGTGTTCGGCTGACCGAGAAACCGGTTCCCGGAGCCCCGACTCCCCACCTGGTTGCAGGCTGGAGAAGATGGATTTGAAAGCAGAGCAGCAGCAGCAGCTGTTCGATCGGAGAGCACGGCCAGCCGGATCACTGGGAACAGATTTCTGTTTATAGTCTTCTGATAATGTGATAATACCGAGCAAGAAAAAGCTCGCACTCCTTCTTTGTCGCATTGATTTTGAATGCGATCGTCGCATTCTGGTAGCGCGTACGCTGTCAGCAAATCGATTTAATTTATTTCACAGATTGCTATTTCGCTCAAAGTGCGCTTCAAGCGTTTTCTTGGGGGTTCTTTTGACGGAAATGACCCAGTCCCAAGATACACATATGCGAGTAATCCAGGGCAGATACCAAAGAATGAATCAGATGGCCAATTTGTATCTAGGCAATCATGCTTCACAAAGAATGAAATACACATCGAAAATTTGATAAGAAACGATATAGAAAATCCTTTGTTGAGAACTGGTTACGGAAAATCTTGAAGTTCACACTGTTCATACAAGTTCCATTATTTCATAGTTTGATTTATCGTTCCTATAACCATCACATCACAAGTTATTTAGGCTCTTTAAATTTTGGAATATTATAGGTATCATAACACTAATTTCGAATTCAAGTTTGGGCATCCATTACTCTCTGGAGGACTCCTTACCCTTTCGCAAGAGTCAGTATGTGTACACTTTCACAAGGACTTCACTCGAAAAGAGGATTCTGTATCCAGCGACTTGCTCGCGATCCCGCAACCGAGTAACAGGCGTCTTCGAAGCGACGTGCGCGACTGGCGGTCAGCGAAACGAATTGTGATCCCAGCCAGCTAGCTGGCTATATGGCAGTGGCAATAGCAATTCCCATTCCCATTCCCGTTCCCCCAGAAGTCGGAGAGCTGTTCGTCGGTTCGTCGGTAAGTCGGAGACGCAACTCGGCCACAAAGAAACCGATCGGGCCTCTCGATCGGGTTGGTTGGTTGGTTCGTGAGTATCTGAGTGTACCCGATCGAAGGCAGGCTCTATCAAGGGAGCCCAGAGATGCCGGGTTTCGGATTAATTTAGATGAAAGTATACCTAAAACTCTATATCAAAAACTCTATTGAAGAAAACCAATTTATTGTTCAAGCACAAACACTATACGAGTATTTTTACCACAAGTAAGACAATTATAAAACCATTATTTTTAGAATTTGCATTTAATTACACAACTAAAGTAACATTGTGGTAACGAGTGAGATTCACAAGTGTCATTCGAATTCAGTCATTAGTCATTGCTCACGCTTTGCTGTTTGCTTGGGGATAAGTAAGAATTATAAAAGTTAAAGTCAAGTATTACGCCCATAAAGGAACACTTCAAAAAATGTAGTTTATTTATGGTTTTTATGGCCGTTTATTTGTCTTTAGTCTTAAAGTTTTGATTAAAGCTCCCTGAAAAACTCCCCTATAAAGTTGCAGTAATTAACCATTTCTCAGCATTACGACCAAAAAATAGCTGACGCAACACCACTAACCCAGCAATTGCTCGGCCGTGTCTCGCTTGGCGTATATTTTGCATTGGTTGTTAATATTTTGGCGTTGTTAAATTGCTATTTTCCTTCTGTGATAAGAACCACATGCGCTCTGGGCCAGCGAGCGCTCTCCTAAACCAAAAGATACTCGCACTCACTCACCTAAGGCAGCTGATTGTGCCGGGTTTTTGGCAGCACGATCTCCGATCACTCCCGACGGCTTGGATCGGGTTCGGGATCGGGTCACAAAGTCCACATATCGAATATCTTCGTTGCTCCATTATTGGGGGGTCGTATACGTAATACGTAATACATAATACGTAATAAAAAGTTCTCTTGCCACCGCCGCGGGCTCTTCATTTCGCTTTTATTCACTGAAACAACGGCCAGTTCTGCTTAGCAATGTCAATTATCATCGGAACAGTTTACAATGCCCATGCAGTTCCTATATAGTATTTAGTAGTACTATACACAATGTGTGCCCACCTACAGACTGACATATATACGAGTGGGAACTTTATTTCATTAAGCCTCTTTGTACTTGCTCGTGATTCAGAATGATTTCTCCGATTAGCTTCCTTGTTCTGGCCTTCTTGGTTCCCTTGCAATTACCATCTGAACAATAAAATCAGATGCCAGGCCTTGGATTATCGTATCGGGTTGTTTTTGAGGGTATACACCTTGGCAAAACCACCAAAATAAAATTCAATGTAGCAGTTAAATTTTATGACATTTATTCAATGCTATTGTTGATTATTATTAACAATAAGTTATTACACAAGTACAGGATGCTTAATATTTATAATTTAGAAGAAAATTAAGAGATTAAATTCGATTTAAACATGTTTTTGGAACCACATAAGCGATAAGTAACGTTGTGAAGTCGACAACCTAAAAACTTCAGTAGTCGTATGAGGAAACTTCAAGCCATTTGGGATCGGATAAGAAAAACCTTTGGGAGTAGCCCCCGAAACGGATTGAAACTCTTAAGTTTCTACATCGAGCTCTGGCCTACTTCCCCAAGCCATGCTGTGGATATACTCATATCATTGATGTGTGCTTATTTAGTAATTATCGTTATAAATGCTTCATCAAACGAACCCCGAACCGTCGCTATGATTCAATCCTCTGGCCGGACTTTGACCGCGTTCAGCTCGGACTAAACAAAAGCCCATTGATATGCCCCATACTGCATGTCCCCAACTAATAATAAAGAATATAAAAACCTAAAATACGTCACGGTTTTGTCGAGTGCGCTGGTGCTTTTGAGCCGCTGGCTGGGATCGGACTTTGTTCCGCAGGGGTTCCGGTGATTACAGTGGAAGAGAAGCGGGGCGGGCTTTCCAGTTTTGCGGATCAGCCAAAAATAATAATCGAATAACTAACCACTTACACAAGTGTTTGATAAGTTTAAATATTGTCCGCTGCCAACACAATCTGCCAACGATAAGATTGCTATTTATGATCGTTCACACCATACTCGTATAAAAGCTGTAGGAAATCGTAAATAAGGCGCATGGGAACGCATCTCATTTGAGACCATGCCAAGGCGGTCCCACAATTTCCTCATTTTAGCTAATCACTCCGTGAAACTAGTGCAAATATTAGCGAATATCGTTCCGTCAACTTCCCGATCAACCGATCCGGTATCAGGTATTTGCAGTAGATTCCCTTGATTTTCACTTATCAGGCACCGTGTTATGATTGGGAGTATTCTAAGCAATCAAAGTTCGAATTGACGCGGCGTCTTTAAGCCTCTAGTATTGTTGTGGGCGATTTGTCCCCGGACGGGGTGCAATGAATCTCGACGGCGAGCGGCTTCCAGGGAACTGATAACCACGGGTTTGCGCGTGTGCCTTGAGCAATACTGCGTGCTCCCTGCCGAAATCTCGGACAGATCGGAAGTGGTTTATTCCACACAATTCCCATTCATTTCTAATGACAAATAGCGTGATTTCGATTATATTTTTGCCTGATGCCGGGGAGGGAATCTTCTCAAATTAGAAAGAGTTTTTTTAACTTGTTTTGCTTTAACAATCAGACTAGCTTTTCCTGGTTTTGCACCCTTGTCGTACTTACCACTAAGATGTCTCAAGAGTCCGGAATTTGATAATAGCTTATCTAACACACCTTAAATTTTGTTCAACCCAGTTTTCCCCTCAAACATTTGCTCTTCCTGGCTTTGTATCCTTTGCCGTACTTACCACTAGGATATCGTCAAATAGTCTGTTTGGATTTACTGCGGAGATTGCTTAACAAGTTTCTCACACACCTGAAATTTTGCTCAACCGGATTGTGGTCCAAATTGGTAACGGTTCAGCAAGATACAGGCGCGAATGAAAAATGCCGCCCAAAGGGTGAATCCCACTGAAACCACTGAATCCACCGAATGTTTGTGCCCTGCAGAGCAGCAACCGCAACCGCAACTTCTCCTGGCCACGCTCGGAATCGAACTGATGGCCAGAAGCCAGCGCCAGCTTCTAGGTAGCCACTTCTGATCGATCCGGAGCCGTAACCATTCCACGCCACGCCACACCACACCATGCCGACCCATCTGACTGTCTGTTTGTATGTGAAAGCATATTAGAATTAGAGGCCCGGAACAAAAGGAAGCGCTGTCGACAATGCCCCTGGTTGGTTGCCTCTGTTGGGGTTGGCTGACTGACGGACCGCCTGAATGGGTGGGTGGGTCACCAGCAGCACCACTTGCAGCAGCGGCGCATGCTTTCTAATGCCCACAATACCCACCCGCGGCTGTTGTTGTGGGACGCACCTAACTAAAACATCGCTGTGGAAGCGGAGCGACAGCTGACACCACCAGCGAACGCGCCTCTAAACGAGCCACTGCCGGACCGGACCGGACCCCACCCAGTATCACCTGGCAATGATTACATAGACGGGGAGATGGGCAGCGCGCGGAGATGCCCCGGCCTCGGGGTCACCCTAGACGCCATGACGTGTTCGCGGGCCAGCCGTTTATCATTGGACAAACACCCGCAGCACAAGGATGGATCCTGTCATATATCCTGCCATTTCGCGTTTTTAACGCACCTCTAAATGGGTTAATGACTTGGCAAATGCATTTCCTAATTAAGTTTGGGTCCCAAATGCAGTGAGCTCGGCTCAAGCGGGGAGAGGGAGTAAGGGCTGTGAGGTAACCCAATTTTACAAGTTAAATTTGGATTTAGCTCCAGTTTAATTGATTGTAAATTGAGTGAATTTTAAACTAATTCTTAAATAATATTGTGATGAGGTTTGATTTAGCTTTTTAATGGTTTATCATGCTTTGGATGTAACCTTAAGCTATTAAAAATAAGTTCTAAAAAAACCCAAGATAGTTTATTTATCGTAACTAGTTTCTTTATCAATCAGACTAACCAAACAAATAAACAATGAAACTCTGGTATTTTATAACTATTTTATTGACTTATTGATCGCAGCATTGTCAGCTAAGAGAAAGATATTTTAGAATATTTTAACACAACATCCCCTGCCCTGCTGTTGATTCTCGATAAGACCCATAATTCAACTTCTGTCTAAGTAAGTTATCAAATGAATGGCATTAACTTGCATTTAGTTTATAATAGCAAGTCGCTTTAATCAAGAGAATCCCTGTGGAAGTGCCCAGGCGATGTCGAGGGCTTCGGCTTGTTTATAAACCATCATTATGTAGACACACTCAGCTCGGGGGCGCACCTTTTTCCATGGCCAATCCCTAAAACCAAACACATCCATGTTCAAATGAAGTCCTGCCAGCACCGCACCCACTCCCCCAACCCCCGCCGCCCGGGCGAAGTGCCGCTTTTCGCGCCCCACAAGTTGCCCTTTTCCGAGCCACCGACCGCGCGCACCTTGTGCCCTTTTTGTCAAGCGGGGATGATCCGCAGTCGTTAAAAGGGCGCGTCGCACATTAATACCTTCCAGCACACACGCTGCCAAATGTCAGCCGAACTGGGATTGGCCCCGCCACGAACTTTCTGCCCAGACACTCGGGCAGTCGAATCTATTACCATTAATTGAAACTCCAAAAGGCGGCAGTGGACCTTAAAGCTTCAACATCATATTGCTCATTATATCTAGAAGTAACACTTCCCTGGCCGGGAAAGCACACATAAATCCTTGCTGAATCGCCGCCACTCCTCGCTGAGCGGCTGCCTCCACATAACGACACAATAACACACAACGCCTCGCCGACCGGCCATTGGTCGGTTGCCTCGCTTATGTGGCACACAGGTGGCATTAGGTAACCGCTGATCCCAAATCTGGGTGAGGGTGTGTTTGCCCGGCCGTTCATCGAAGTTTAGTATCAATGAGCATGGGGCGCTGCCATTCGGATTGTGTGGCTAATTTAAATGCAACTATTTAATTAATTTCAGCTCCGCCCGCAACGATTTGTTTGCACATAATTAAATCGGCTAATTGGATGCCGCTTTTTAGTGTCAATTTGCCTCAGCCGGGCGGGCCGGGGCGGAACTTAACGGCTAACACGGTTATGCAAAAGCTTAGGCTATAGGTCGCAGTCGGATTCGCTGTTGCGGGGTGCGGGCTTAGCCAGCGGCTCTCCCAGCGTCATGGGCAGGCGATCGCCCCATCGGCTGACCCGTGCGCAGCTGTAGGCGGACCTGCAAGGCATACAATTAGAGGAATTTTTGAAACCCCGATCGGAGGCACTCACTTTCCGTGCTTGGACTTGGTGAAGATGACCTCCTGGAGGTTGCCCTCCTGCGTGCACACCCGGCAGATGGCGTGCTTGGAGCGCACCAGCGTGGGACGCACAATGCGGGGCCACGAGCGGGTCGAATCGGCGGGAGGGCCCTTCTTGAGGACGGCATAGCTGTAGAGGGAGGTGTGCCGGTCCGCCAGGTGGTCGCTGCCCAGGCGCAGGGGGGCGTAGGAAATGGGGAAATTGCAGGGCGTCCGATCGGCCAGGTCCCTCAGCCGAGGGCAGCTCACATCATGCGGACACTGCAGGGTCAAGAAGTTATTGAAACATTCAATTCGCTGTGAGAGGCTGGCTTACCGGAGCCACTGTGTGGCCTTCGAGCTGCTGACGGAGCAGAAAGCGGCGCGCCTCGTTGACCAGTTCGCTGCCGCGGCGCGTGCCCTCCTCCACAATGACCAGGTAGCCGTCGCACTTGCGCCACAGATTCAGCAGCACCTCCTGCCGCTGCTGCTGGTCGGTGAGCTCGAAAAGCGTGTGCGATATGACGACCAAATCGTACTGCGTCTCGATGGCGGGCAGGAACTGGCGGTAGAAGACGTTGCGCAGCGACACCTGCTTGTTCTCGTGACCGTCGCGCAGTATCAGCTCGGACATCTCGTTCATCTCCCGCGACCTGTCCACGTTGTAGTACTCGAAAATGTGCTCCCGCCACAGCTCGCTGGCCACCCACATGCCCGTCCCGATGCCGGAGCCAAAGTCGAAGAAGCTGCGCGGCCGGAAGGCCTCGTCCCGCTGGGCCAGCTCCGAGAGGACGCGCTTGAGCACGGCGTACTCCTGCGCCCCCCGTGCCACGGCATACACGATGGCCTCGTAGGCGCCGTACTCGATGCGTTTCCAGGAGTATACGCGCTGGCTCAGCCGTCGGTTAATCTCCGCCTCCCGCTTGCGCTTCCACCTCGTGGCCTCCTCCTCGGAGAGCGTGGAGAGGCGCTCCAGCGGCATCTTGGCGTTCACTTCCTCTATAATGTTGCGCTTCTTGTTCTCGATCTCCTCGGGCGTGGGCGGCGGGTGGCGGGACTTGAGGTAGGCGTTGAGCAGCTGGCCATCTCGGTGGATCTTCTTCACCGGATGATCGCCCACAATGCGACGCAGGGCCTCGCTTAGCTGCCTGGGCAGCTCCACGTGATTGGGTCGGATCACTCCCGGGTGCTTTCTGGGCTTCAGGGTGGCCTCCTCCAGGCCGGACGCCACTGCAGGCTCCACATCTACGGCTATCTTGCTGGTGAAGCGATGCAGGCGCGGCACCAGCCTCCTGGTCGAGTTATTTAGGCCAGAAAGCATTCCAAGGGGACGGCGAATATGTAACCCAAGAAATTCAAAACAAAAGCAGCTGCTGCCGGTGCTGGGACAGTGTTGGGTAACCCATTGGCCACAGCTGGCGATGGCGTTGCCAGACAGTCGTCGTATCTTGTTGCTGCCTCCGACTGGAAGAATTCAAAATGAGATGCATCTGAGCCTCCGGGATGAACGAATACGAAGCACAAGTGAGCCAAGGTGGAGTCCGAATAACGCAAGCCTCCTTTACTCAAATTCCTGCCCAAACAGCTGCTGGCCGTGGACCAGGCGCTGGAAAGTGCCACCGAAGAGCAGCGTCAGGAGCTCTTGTCCCTGAAGGAGAGTCTTCAGGAGCTCCTCTCGCTCACCCAGACGGAGCCGGAGGATGCTGCCCCGCAGGAGGATGCCCTGGACGATGAGCTGAACCGCCTCAAGAGCGAACTCAATGACCTGGAAGCCGCAGAGACCTCCAAATCGCAGGCGGACGAGGAGCAGCAGTTGGCCGACCTGCGGGCCAAGTACAACGCCTTGGTGGGCGAGAAGTGCTCCGCCCCGCACGAGCACAGCTGGGGTGCCTTGAGCTACCACAACGCCCTCATCTGCGGCGTGGAAGACGAGGTGATAATGAACAGCGAAGGCCAACTGGACGTGCGATTGCGCGTGCTTTTCACGAATCCCACGCACCGGGAGATGCTGCCCTGTTCCTACTTTCTCGAGGGCGAGTGCCGGTTCGAGGAGGCCCGCTGTCGCTTCTCCCACGGCGCCCTCGTCGCTGGCAGCAGCATCCGCGAGTACAACCCCCCCGATTTCCACAAACTCGCCCGCAGTTGCCCCGTTTTGGCCCTGCTGCCCGATCGCCTTTGGCACCGCGGCAAGGTTCTCTGCGCCAACTTTGTGGAGCAGGTGTGCCGCGTGCGCTTGGACGGGCAGGAGCACAAGGAGCGGGAGCGCGATTTCAAGTTCGAGGAGCTCTTCCCGCTCACCACCGACCAGGACGACGAGCTCACCAGTGACGACAGCTCGTGTGGCAGCGACGAGAGCAGCGAAGAGGAGGACGATTCCGATTTGGACGACCTGGAGGCGGCCAGGAAGGCGCGCATGGTGGAGCTCAGTCTGTTTACCTTCAAGCCAACGGAGAAGCTGGGCGCCTGGGAGCAGTACACCAGGGTAGGAGGCGCATAACCTGCTTTTATAAAGAATTATCTTGTAACTTAAGCTCTCCTCGCAGGGCATTGGCTCCAAGTTGATGGAGAAAATGGGCTATGTACATGGAACGGGCCTGGGCTCGGACGGCCGGGGCATTGTGATCCCCGTGAGCGCTCAGATCCTGCCCCAGGGACGCTCCCTGGACGCCTGCATGGAACTCAGGGCGGCCGCCAACGGGGACAAGGACTACTTCAGCGTGGAACGGAAGCTGAAGCGCGCCCAGCGCCGCCAGAGAAAGCTCGATGAGAAGGCCTACGAGCGCGAGTCCCAACGCACCGATGTCTTCAGCTTCCTCAATGCCACAGTGCTGGGTCGAGGAGACAACAACCAACAAGCGGAGAAGCCGAAAACCAACGATCTGCAGCAGCATTCCACCAAAACCCTCAATGTGGAGACGGTGCGGGTGGCCGACGACATCCGCAGGAAGCAGCGGGAGATTGCCAAGGTGCAGGAGCAACTGGATAGGAACTCAGGGGACACACAGCTCCAGAAGCGCCTGCAGGGGCAGATGAAGGGCCAGCAACAGGAGCTGGCCGCACTGCAGGCCCAGGAGCGTAGCCTCAGCAAGGAGCAGCAAACCCGCAAGAGCAAGAATAAAATGTTCGAGTTTTAGGTTAAATCTACTTGTATTACTCCCCCCTAAATGCTGCCAAAGGCCCCCGCCGTGATGATGGCCGTCATGTACTGCTCCAGCAGGGCCTGGGCCAAGTGTGCGCCGTGCTCCACCGCGAGGGAGTAGGCGGTCTCGCCGCTCTCGTTGCTGGCACTCAGGTCCAAGTCCCTTGCGAGCAGCTCGTTGCAGGTGTGCGGATGGTTGCCGGCGGCCGCGTACATCAGCGCCGTGTTGCCCACGATGTCCATGTGCGTGGAGGAGGCGCCGTGGTCCAGCAGGAAGCGCACGATCTCGTTGTGCCCGCCGGCGGCGGCCAGGAGGAGCGGGCTCACCAGGTCGGGGGCCATCATGTTCACATCGGCTCCGGCGGCGACCAGGAGCTGCACGGAGACCAGCTGGCCGTAGGAGGAGGCCCAGTGGAGGGCGGTGAAGCCGTGGGCGTCCTTGAGGTCGATGCTCGGGTGGCGGGCCCGCTCGGCGGCCACCTGCTCCTCGGTGATCTCGCCCTGGCCGGCCCGTTCGTGGAAGGAGAGCGACACCTCGACGGGGCAGAAGGTGGCCTCCGTGTTGCCGCGCTGTAGGTTGGTGAGCACCGTGGACTGGGGGCGGTACGGGAGGAAGGCGCTCCTCCGCTTGGCGTCCAGGACGAGCATGGAGGAGGGCGCCGCCGACCGCACCTCCTCCTCGTCCTCGGAGTGGGCGTTGTTTTGGATTGTGCCCGCTGGCGCTACCATTTGTTTGGGTTTTGGTTGCCTTCTCAGCAAGAGTATCTTGTAGGTGTTTATGCGGGGACAAAATCGCGAACACACTCAAAACATTGTCCATTAACAGTGGGAAGTTGCTTTTATGATATCTTTGATGGAGAAATGTATTATTTTGGGATACCACAATATGGGCTACCGTTTCAACCGAGTTTTTAAATTTATCTTGAAATTACTGGTTTGGCAAATCTGCCGCATAAGTTTACACATCGGAATAGATACAAAATATTGCAGATTAGTAACTGATTGGTAAGGGCACTATACGTTTATACATTTTTAGAGATTATAGGCTTTGGACTCTAAAGTTTAGAGATTTTAAAATGTCTTAAAGTTTGTTGTTTTATTTACCAAATATAGGCTCATTGACCGAAATCAGTATAAAAACTTATAGATAAGTTAGTTAAATATATCGCCGCAATATAGAATTTTCATAGATTTCTATGCGAATTACCGGATAAATCTAAAATCATCATGAAATCATTCGGTAATTGCGATTTGTGCGCAGTTTGCGAAATGCCCCGCATAAGCGCAGCCAGTGATAGTGATGCGCGGAGACGTGCCAAAACATCGAAATCGCTATCGATAGTCCGCTGGCTGGGTTTGTTTGGTTTGTTTTCGTTTCGTTTTTCTTTCCGTTTCAAAGCTTAATTTGCGTTTAATTATGTAAATATATTTGCCCGATTTGTTAGCACGGCGTTTGTGTGTTTCATAACAGGTTTTGTCGCAGCGGCGCAGTTGTTTTTTCTCGCCTCCCCGCACGCCCCAGCGCACCTGTTGCTCGTCATCGCCGCCAGCCAGCGATCGACCCGAAAGCCATAATAATCATCGCACCGAGATGGGCAGCACGAGTTCCAAGGGCGAGTCGGATGCCAGCGAGCCGCCCCTCGAGGGTGCCTCCAAGTCCTCCAAGGCCAAGCCCCGTCCCGCTCCCCCGCACCCCTCCAAGGGCAGCATACACTCCGCCTCCGGTTCTGACGTGGGCAGCAGCAGCAACAGCCTCAAAGTGCAGCAGGTGCAGCAGGGATCGATGACCCGATCGGCCTCGGGGGCGGACGTCACCGAGAAGTACCTCACGCAACTGGTGCCCATCGAGAAGCTGGCGGAGATCCTCAGAGAGCAGACGGCCGCCCGGCACGGCGTCAACGGCATTGTCTCCGAGGTTTTTGTGGTGAGTAATGGGCAGCTTATCGCAAAAGCAAACACCTTACCCGCACCCGCACTCGCACCCTCTCCCGCACCCGCAGTCGCAGGTCTTCCCGCAGTACACCGACCTGGGGCAGCGCCTGTTCGGCCTGATGCACGCGAATTCGAAGGCCACCACCAAGCACCTGGGCGCGGTGGCCTTCCGGCAGCAGTGCGAACGCTTTCTGGGCATCATGGACGACGCCAAGACGCTGGAGTGCTACATCAAGATGTACGCGCAGGAGGACAACCCCGACTTCATTGACAAGACGGGCGTGACGCGGCTGCTGCACATCTGCTACACCATCGCCATGCAGCACTCGGGCAACGCGGTCCTCTGCTCGGCCATCAACCGCACCTTCGGCTCGGTGACCAAGTCGATCTTCCTCTGCCACGACAGCCTCAGTCTGGGCTACGTGTGCCGCTGGTTCGAGCAGAACCTCATTCGCCTGGTCCTGCTGGTGCACAAGTACTGCGTGCACACGCTCTCCACCGCCTACCGCGGCCTGGAGCAGCAGACGCAGTCCTGCGGCATCGAGCTGCAGACTCCCGTGCTCGAGCAGCGCAATCCCTTCCCCGCTGACACCACGGACCACAGCGGGCCGGCGGGCGAACTGGAGTCGCTGATGCCTCTGTCGCAGGCCTGGCTCCTGGCCGGAGGCCTGCCGCCACTCTACTCCAAGCCGCAGACGGTGGCCCCGGCGCCGGCGGGCAAGGGCAACGGCACCAGCAGCGCCTCCACGGCCGTGCAGATCTTCAAGGAGAAGCTCTCGATGATACCCTCGCACTGGACGCTGCTCTACGACTCCAACGAGCACGGCGTGGGGGCCAATCGGTTCCTGCACCACGTCCTGGGCTACCGCGGGCCCACGCTCGTCCTGCTGCACACCAAGGACGAGCAGACGTACTGCATCGCCGCGCCCAGCGAGTGGAAGGAGACGCACCTGTTCGTGGGCGGCGAGGGAAGCTGCGTGATCCAGCTGCTGCCGAAGTGGGTGGCGCAACTTACCGCCAAATGCGGCCTACTAATTGCGCTCGTTGCAGGTTTGTGATACTGGAGAAGAAGCCGAACATCCTGTACCTCAACACGAGCATACGCGGCTACCCGAAGGGGCTGCGTGCGGGCGCCGATCCCCGCAAGCCCATCATCGCGGTGGACGAGCACTTTGAGAACGTCGACTGCAAGGGCCTTGCCGCAGGACTCATGTCTATCGAGGTGAGTGGAGGAGGGCGGGTTGGTTTTGCAAGGGGCAAACATTCCTTATGCGTATATTTAGATTATTTAGGCTTAGACAACAGGGGTATACAATATATTATATATGTGTATATGCATATATTAATGGTGTAAAATCAAAGATATCCAGTCTAGGCGGTTAAAACCAAACACCCTTGCGAGGTGTCCTTGCGATGCAAAGTCTACGATTCTCCGTGCAACAACTGACTACCAACAACAAGAACTACACACACTCTTTTGCAGGTGTGGGGATGCGGCGACAAGACATCACGCGAAGTGCAATTGGACATCAAGAAGTGGCAAATCAAGGAGGCCGAGCGACAGCGGACGGTGAAGCTGACAGCCGCCGACTGGATGGACCATCCTGATCGGTATCTGCTCGAGCTGGGCGGCCGGCAGAACTACAACAACTAATCGGGACCGCCGCTGCGTGTATATGCTGCATGCTGCAGCGATCGGCGGCAGGTGGCGTCGAAATTTACTGGGATTCGTTACAATTATGCGCACGCAGCACACGAGAAGCAATCACTGGACTGAATTTGTTTTTAATTGATGTTGATTGATATTCGGTTTACTTGTTTTCATTTCTATTATCAGCGTTTAGTATTCCATTTGATGTATTTGATGTATATGTATGTTCGTAGCGTGAATTCCGTGTCTGCCTTTAGACCGTGTCTGTGGCCGTATCAGCAGATCACTCAGATCACTGTCTTCGTTTCCGTCGTCAATTTTCATTTAACGTTTCTGTACCGTTTACACGTAAAAAGCAAGTATTATTAAAAGACATGGGAACCGAAGTGCTTAACAAATAACTGAATAAATGTTACAAATAATACACTGTACGCTTCATAATCTCTATGGAATTTCTGTGCTCATGATGGGGATGGGAATGAACTAGTGAATAAACTTTGAATCTATCTGCAAACTCTACCCCCATAATATCTTATAAGGAATGTACTAGAAAGGCAATAAACAAAAGAT
Source organism: Drosophila ironensis (assembly GCA_021223825.1). Taxonomy (NCBI): domain Eukaryota; kingdom Metazoa; phylum Arthropoda; class Insecta; order Diptera; family Drosophilidae; genus Drosophila; species Drosophila ironensis. Next base: position 725,122 of record JAJJHQ010006256.1, read on the forward strand.
AAATGTGTCCTACAGACTCACTACAGGTTGGGGAATTGATTAAATGAATGGATCTCGGAATTATCCAGGAAGTGCTTCACAATTAACTGAGTAAATGTTACAAATAATACGGTTTTCCTTTGAATCTATCGGGAATTTCTATCCTCATGATGGGAAGTACTAGTAAGACAATAAACAAAAGATAAATGTGCCCTACAGACGCACTATGGGTTGGTGAATTGGTTAAAAGAACCAGCCAATAGATCTTGCATTTCTCTAGGAATTTCTATCTTCATGATGGGAATGTACTACGCGTTGGGAAATTGGCTAAAATAACCTGTCAATAGATCTCTGAACTCCCCAGAAAGTGCTGGAAAAATAACTCAAGTATGCTTTTCAATTTATCGGCAAACAGCCCCCATAATGTCTATCTCATAGGGAATATACTAGTGAGACAATAAACAAAGATAAATGCGCCTCACAGACGCACTGCGGGTTGGGGAATTGGTTGAAGAACGTGCCAATGAATCTCGGAATTCGCCCGATTCCCTTATCAATTCCAAGATAGGCGGCAACGGAGATGATAAGAGTTAATGGGTGCTGGTCTAGCAATATTAAAAACAAGGGGCATGAGTGGAATGGCTTTGCGTGCTGTATAAAAAATGAATATGAAAAAAAATGAAATAATAAAAACATAAAAAGCATTTACAAATTGTTTCCAATAGTATATTATTAGGTTTGTATATTAGTTTTACAATAATTTCTATTTAAATACAAGTCGCGCCCTTTTCTGACCGGCGGCAGTCACAAAATTCACAATCGGTTCGAGCGCCAGTATATCAATATTCATCTACTTCGCCGCACACAAAATTTCGAGCTCTTAGCTAGGCAAACTACATATGTACGTAAAGAAGAGTATAAAACTTGGCTTGGGGAACGTTTCGGCCTACAAAAGTAGCGTATAAAATGTGCCTACAAAACATTACGACCCCCCCTAATTTGATGATTCTTTGGACTACGGGTGGTGTGTGGATCTGATTGTGTGTGCGCTCTCCGAACAAACAGAACAGAAAACAATTCATCGGCGCCAATGTAAATCAGTAGTCGCTTTTGCGATGAAAACTAAGGCCACGATTTCAATGGGCCCCATCCGATGGGGCGGCTAGAAAGGGTTCGTTTCATGAGTATTCTCAAACTACTGCGAATCAAGATCGGGGTGTGGAACAAGTGTAAGCACTAAGTGTAGGCAAAAAAGAGATTAAGGTTCGGGTTGGGGTCTAGGTGATGTACTCTCGATCACGGCGACGTCGCGTCGTGGTGGCCACAACGTGCACGGGCGGCGGTTCGTCCCCATCGTCTTCGTCATCGTCATCGTCCTCGTCATCATCATCATCCCCGCCCGTCGAGTTGGACCACTCGGAGGCCGTTTGATTGCTGCCCGTGGCACTGAACTTGAGGCTGCTCGACATGCCGAACGAGACGGACAGCGAGGCGCTCAGCGAGGAGGCGTTGACGCCGTCCTCGTCCTCGAAGGCGTCGTCAATGTGCGGCTGCTGGTGGTAGTGATGGTGGTTCTGGGGGTTCTGGGGATTCTGGGGGTGGTGCTGATGATGATGGTAGTACTGTTGATAGCGCTGTCACCTGCCCGCGCCCGCTCCCGCCCCCAAAAGCAGGGCGTAGTCGTCGTTGGACTCGGGTATGGGCGCGGCTGCCGTTGCACCTGCCGCCATGCGCATAAAGTTGCCTCCGCCGCCTACACCCGGCTCGCGCTCACGCTCCCTTTCCCGCTCACGATCCCGCTCGCGCAGGTGGAGCGTATCGCGCTGACGCGTCGACGGCTGTGAGGAACCCGTCGCGTGCAGTTGTTGTTGTTGGTAGTTGTTGCTATTGCTATCGTCGGCTATGCCTGCTTGGGGAAATCGAGATTGGGTGTGAGAAGAAGGTTGCTTGCCCTCGGGCAGGGTGCTCAGCTTGCCCTCGAACACGGGCACGACGAGGCGGCTGGACGTGGCGCCGTACATGTTACCTGATTGCGAAGATCCGCCCCCCGGCTGCTGCAGCTGCTGCTGATCCTGCCGCTTCCCTATGAGGTACTCGGACTCGCTGCTCGAGCGGCGCGGACTCCTGGCCAGGGGCTGGTACGTGCTGCGCCCCTGGAAGCGGCGACTCAGCGTGCTCCCCACTACGCCCAGATGCTCGGTGACGTCCTCCTGCATGTCCGAGATGTCCATCATGGAGAGGAAGGCGCGGCACCAGCTGTGGTTCGGGTTGTTCCAGTACTGCGGCGAGTTGATGTGGAACGGGTGGTGCGGGAAGCTGTAGATGTGCGCCACAGCGGCGATGAACATCTCGATGCAGATCAAAAAGTTCTGTCAAGAGATCGAGATGATGGTCAGCGTAAACAAACAAAAAGCGGCCTCACTTTCCCTTTGTTTCACTCGAGGGAAAAGAGAAAGTTCGCACGCGAATTTAAGCAAATTTAGCAGACTCACCTGCAGCAGGGAAGCCAGGTTTGTGTCGCCCACATCCGAGCCAAAGATGTCCTTAATTATGTTGTAGTACACCAGCACGTTGAGCAGCACTCCTTGGCTATAATGAGGTAGTTTAGATTAAAACAAGCAAGAAAGATTGTAGTCGAGTGTAAGGGAAGTACATGAAGGCATGTTTCTATTTGTAATTTTGTAATTTTTGCGGGCGTAACCGCGTGAACTCCGCAACACAGATAGGTATTGGCTCTACCAATGTAATATCCGAATTAAGCGCCGCTAGAGTTAAAATTGTCTCCAAGATCTCGGCGTTTATACGGACATACGGACGAACGGACATGACTAGACCGACTCGGCTCTCGATTCTCAAGAAGAATATTAAGAAATAAGAATAATTTAGTCGCTTACAAGAACGAGAAGAAGACCACCGCCTTGATGCAGAGGAACTTGGGAATGGGCTTCATCGGCTTGAGGTCCTCCTTGTTGGCGCGGTAGAAGAGCACCAGGCAGTACATGGCCACGAACTGGGAGATGTTGTTGACCACCACAATGTAGGGAAAGGCCACGTTGCCCGCGAACTCGCCCTCGCCGTACACGCCGCACAGCTCGCAAATGCTAAATATTAACATATTAATGAAGCGTTATGAATAGAGAAGCAGGGTGGGCGGGCCTACACCGAGATGAAGGTGGTGATGGGGCGCACGACCGTGTACTGGAGGATGCCGTGCTTGCAGTTGTGGATAAACTCGCGACCCATCACCCAGGGTCGCATGCAGCAGAGGGGGAAGAAGTGCGGCACCTGCGGCTTGTACTCCATCGTCGCCTCCAGGTCCATGTTGAGATTCAAGTAGTTGAGCAGGTAGACCATGAAGTTGTAGATGACGTACGCCTCGTAGCACTCGCGCAGCGAGTCCACGTATATGGAGTGTTTCGGAAAGAAGAGGCCGATCCACTGCAAAAAACGAGCAAAACGAGCAGGTGAGGTGAGCTGGTGGTGTCAGGTTTCGCTGGCGGCGCCCTAGCGCTGCGCGTGACACACTTACGGCGTTGAGGGCGTAGATGGGCACCATCCACAGTATGCGAATGATGTGCTTCTGCAGAATCGGCTTGGTGAAGTGTATGACGTGTTGGATGATGTGCCAAATCGACACTGGCACCGCCGACAGCACAAACAGGCCGCCGATGAGGATGAGCTGATCGTTGCGCTGGAATCCGTCCTTCACGGAGTTCACAATCAGCAGCGGCACCACGATGATCGCGAAGATTACATAGGTGACGATCAGCAGGGGTCTGATCCAGATGCGCCAGTCCTCGCAGAAGCGCCGCACGTCCATTCCGCACATCTTCTTCGTCTTCTTCTTCTGCTTGAGGTCCGGAAACGAGAGGCGAGATCTCACGGCTGTGCTGCTACCAGAAACGGACAGAGCAGGGCAGGGCAGAGGCAAAGTGTTTGTTTCGTTGACGTTTTCGCTGGGCCTGCGAGTAGGGCCCGCCTTCGCTCCCCGAAACCGATGACAAATTGACGTTTAGAGGCCGCCGCAGTCGCACCCACGCTGCCGGCACATTTTCCGGGTTTCACTCCTAGCCAGGATATGGGCGACAAGACGGATGGGGGTTCAAACCGATGCAGCTAATCCGACTAATCTGCTTCTGTGTCAAAATGCAAGTGCAGCTTACATTAGAGATGTGGCAACGCTATCGATGATTCCCAAACATCGCCCCTCGGCTTTAGTGATGGGTCATGGGTGGGCATTCGTAGGCTTATCTGAAAATTTTAAATAGGAAATGACCCCTTTCCAGCATTTCCTATTGTTTATACCCAACAATTTGCATCTTTTCACAAACCGAAATTTTCAGCCTCTTCAACTATCTCCATCATATCGCTCTTGTCGATTGAAATCTGCATGATTTTTCAATGGGCGTTTGACATTACACCTTTCAATTAAAAGGTGAATATTATTAGCATATATTTTAATCATTGAGTGTATTTCACACTATTAAAGCCATTTGAATAACATTTACTATACACCAGAAAAGCCTTGCTTGATCTTTGTCGAGTCTAAATTTATAGAGGTTTTGGGGGGATGCTGTTTACTTTTAAAATTCTGTGTTTTCGAAAAAATATGGTAATTAAAATAAAGATTAAATAAATATGAAGATACCAATAAGATATTCTATAATCACAACAAAAAAGTCATGCTGCAACATAGTCGATAGTTGAGCATTTCTACAAAATATATATAAGGGGCGGATCCTCACATTTGAAACCCCTTGAATTTTCCCAAAACTTAAAACGTTTCATTAAATATGAAAACGTAAGACAATCCACATTTGCTATAATTGCACCAAAAAGTAATTATTTAGCTCTGTTGAGTGTTGGGTATTTATATATAATATATTTATTGGATGTTGTTTACTTTTCACTCATTCAAGTTTTCCAAAAATAAAGTAATTAAAATATAGTTTAAGTATAAGCGAACTCGATATCCGTGCACTTCTACGTCGAGATACTGGGCAGGTGTTGACATGATGAATTTTTCCAGACTTTAAAACGATTAATTAAAAAAAATGAGAAGCCGATAACTCAAGTTGGAGTTGATTATTAATTTTTATTAACAGTACTGCTAAATTAAAAGAATTACCGGGGCAGCTGGATGTTTATTTGTGTCTTTGAACCGCAACCAATTCAGAAATGCCGCGCGGTGATGTGCATTGCCCGTGGTTGTCATATACATACGTACGTAAATATACATAAGATCCATTTAGGGTTAATTTAATTATACAATAGTTATTTGATATAAAAACAGTGTGTGCCGCCTAGTTGTTGTGGTGGTGCAGAAAGAGGATTGCGTCGATTTGGTTCCCGGTGAGCATGAGTCGTTTGTTGAAGTCGTGCATCTGCTCGCGTAGATTCTTCTTGAAGCTGAGCGCGACCACGCCGGGCACGCTGTGGTAGAGCGAGGCCAGGACGCGGAGGGTTCCGTACATGCTGCCCATTTTGTTCCACCACTCGATCGGCGACTCGTCCAGCGGGACAACGACATCGTTGCGGTAGCGCTTGAGGTCCGATTCCACGGTGCTGTCGTTGTCCCTCTTCGGGGGTGTCGGGATCTCGGTGACGTCAAACAGCAGTTCCAGCTCTAAAGAAAGCCATGTAGTTGCAACTCTGAAGGCGGTTCTTGCATTTGCGCTACTCACTTGACTTCCGGGCAGACCCTCCGCCACCTCGCTCCGTTTTGATGGTCACCACCGGCGACGTGTTGACCGAGGAGGTGGCCGCCAGTTCGGCATCGCCGCCTCCCGCCTCGACAAAGAACTTGTTGTACTTCTGTGTCAGTATGCGCACGCAGCGCTCCAGGTTGTCGATGGTGGTCAGGCGATGGAAGCGCGGATCCAGCAGAGCGGCAGCCGTCAGGTCGTCATTGGAGATGACGTGCGTCTGCAGGACGCTGGCAATGGTCCGCTTTATGTTCATCATCATCGTGTCGTCCCGCTCGCCGATGCCCAGCTTCTTGATGAGAATCTTCGAAGTGATGGGCGACAGCATGCTGCACAGGGGGATGTCCTCGCCGCGCAGCGTGTCCAAGGCAACCTGCAAAGGATCAAAGTGACTTAGAGGCGCTTTCCGACATCGGAGGGGAGCCAAGACCTACCACTAGGGCGCCCAGTGCTTCTGTGACCATTTTGGCGCACGAGACCAGATGGTCCATGTCCGGGGACCAGGAAATGGTCTCGGCAAAGAACTTGAGCATCTCGTAGAGGGTCCAGGGGAAGTGCTCGTTGTACGACGGAAGATCCGAGACCTTGCTGCTCAGCTCCGCGGAGTGGCGCTGCATAATGTCCTTCACCTGCTCCATCAGAGCGTTCACCTCGTCAATCTCGAACACGCGACGCAGGCACTTGTCCACGACGGTAACGTAGCACAAGATGATCGGTATATCTGTGGAAATACGCATGTAACTCAAAGCTGATACAGACGCTTTGGCCTAAAGACTCACTCTTCTCCCGCAGATACATGTGCAGCAGGTCCTCCTCGTCCTCGTAGTTAAGAATGGCCAGGGTGCAGTTGGCCAGATAGAAGTCGCTGAGGAGGTCGTCGAAGTTCAAGTAGTCGGTGTACTCGACGGTGGCATATAGCATGCTCCTCACCGACTGGGCCTCCTCGTCCAGGTAGTGATGGTAGATGGTCAGGAAGCGGCGCTGCTCCACATTCACCCACTGCTCGAAGGCAAACGAGAAGGGCTTCTCGGCGGTGAGCTCGCGCGTCACCTCGATGATCTCCAGGAACTTGGAGGCGTGCATCTCGCTGATCAGCGACTCGATCTTCTCGCCCTCCGGCATCGGCGTCGATCCGCCCATGGCCATGCGGACAAACTCGCTGAAGCCGACATCATAGAGGGACTCCACCGGGCGCAAGTCCTTGATCACGATGTCCGTGAGGGCCTCGGCGAGGTTGGCCACGGTTGTGGTCACGTAGCCGCCTTCCTCCTGCTTCACGGAGCGCACGTGATGCAGAGCGGAGGATGGTGTGGCCACCTTGCGCTTGCGGATGAACTTTGGCTCCACGGCCACGATGCGTTCGTCCTCCTCGACGATGTTTTCGGCCTCCTCGTATGTGAATGGGACCATGGTCTCGTAGAGCATGGTCTGGGAGGAGGCGTCCTCCTCGGCTTGCATGGCCGCCGTGGCGACGGCCGCCTCGTCCATGTCCTCCTCTTCGGAGACGTTGTCGTGGTTGCGATTGTTGATGAACCCGACCTTGACGCGACGCGAGGAGATGTTGCGCTTGGAGAGCGGCGGATGGGGCACGTTGCGCGGCGTCTTGCGCGGCGGTACGTGAATGTCGTGCTCCTGGCAGAGCTCCTTGAAGAGGTCCTTGTGGCGGTGCTGGAGATGGGCCCGCAGGTTGGTGGTGTTACCGTGGTTGGTCAGCACCTTGTGGCACTTGATGCAGACCACATTCTGCTTGGTGATCACCTCGTTGTTGTCGTTCGAGGGGAAGCCGAAGTAGCGCCAGTAGACGCTCTTCATCTTGGGCGAGTACAGCTTGGAAAAGTTGAGGGCCGAGACATCCTCGTATTTTAGGTCCCCCAGACGCACATCGGCCACCGGGGACGCGGGCACCTCCTCGCTCATGTTGGCTGTGTGTGCTGTTTGTTTTGATTGTGTGTTCGGAATCGACTACGATTGCCTTCGATGCGGAATTAGCGCGCAATTTTCCGATTATAGATAGATCGTCAATAGTTTTTATCTGTATCAGAAGGTACAGTTCAGAGTTGCCACGCGACACGACAGTCAATCGATAAGGGAATTGCCCAAAATGCACGCTCACGATGTTTCTTTTTCGCCCTGCAGCGATTTTTCTTAGCCCTTTAATTGTTTTCACAGAGTTTTCACGCCCTCGGCGACGCGCACAAGCAGAGAAAATGGTTTTAGTGAAAATTTGTTGTAACACTGATTGCATCACCAATCGATAGCTGGGGATATTTCGCTCTCGGCACGAGGGATATTTGGAGGGAAATTTTCATTACTGCTACGACGTGAAGTTGGTTGCGATTTCCTTTTTGATTCGTTGTTGGGAAGAAAAGGTGTGTGAGATTTTTCTCGTCTCGGTGTTTGCCGAAAATAACCAGGCCGACAATAAGAAACTCGTGCAATGCAAGTGCCAAGGGTGCCGGGCCTTGGCTGGCATCCCTGGATGCCAAAGAATGCCCCAAAAGGCCTATAGTTTGCCCTAAAAACCCTAAAATAGCCCAGCCACGTGGGATAAGGTTATGCCGTACACTTGCGCGCCCCCTCTCTCTCTCACACACACGCTATGGTTTACAAGCAAAAGCTAATACAAACTTTTTTGTGTGTTTTGCAGCCAATCTAAACCGCCAAGATGGGTAAGGGTAACAATATGATTCCGAACCAGCACTACCACAAGTGGTGGCAGCGCCATGTGAAGACCTGGTTCAACCAGCCGGCCCGCAAGCTGCGCAGGCACGAGAACCGCGTCAAGAAGGCCAAGGCCGTCTTCCCCCGCCCGGCCAGCGGTCCCCTGCGTCCCGTCGTCCGCTGCCCCACCATCCGCTACCACACAAAGCTGCGCGCCGGCCGTGGTTTCACCCTCGAGGAGCTCAAGGTGAGTAACCAGCCAAAAGCGGCGTCCCCTTGGCCCTTGGCCAGTGTTTCACCTTACCTACAACTGTTCGTTTTCCCCCCAGGGTGCTGGCATCAGCGCTGGCTTCGCCAAGACCATCGGCATCGCCGTGGACCGCAGGCGCAAGAACAAGTCCCTGGAGTCGCGCCAGCGCAACATCCAGCGCCTGAAGGAGTACCGCAGCAAGCTGATCCTGTTCCCCATCAACGAGAAGAAGATCCGCAAGGGCGAGTCCTCGCTGGAGGAGTGCAAGCTGGCCACCCAGTTCAAGGGCCCCATCATGCCCATCAAGAACGAGCAGCCCGCCGTCGTTGAGTTCCGTGAGGTCACCAAGGACGAGAAGAAGTTCCAGGCCTTCGCCACCCTGCGCAAGGTAAGTGTTCGGCTTGGGAGGTGATCCAGAGATCGAGGTTTAACCGCTGAATGCGATTGCAGGCCCGCACTGATGCTCGTTTGGTTGGTATTCGCGCTAAGCGCGCTAAGGAGGCTGCTGAGAGCGAGGACGCCGCCAAGGGAGATCCCAAGAAGGCCAAGAAGTAAATTTCCTCTGGACCTGATTCTTCTGTCTTTAACAACAACCAGAATAAAATATTAGTTTTTTCATAAACGTGAATCTCTGCCGGTGTTGCTTGTTCTTTGTTATTGTTATTGGCTCGCCCGATGTGTGCGATGTATCGTCTTATCGGTGGGTCACTGAGCTATCGATAGGCGGCGCGCTTTTTGAATAGCAGCTGTCTTGCTCAACTCACCCTTAGATCCGCGGGTAAAGGGTACAGTCATCTGATTGGCAATCGTTGCCACCATCATTTAAATAATTGCGGCGCATTTCGTTGGTTTCCAACGTATTTTTTAGGGTTTATTTGTGTTCGTTTAATTGTGGAATTTATGCTAATTAATCATTTTTAAATATAATAATTAGGTTTAAACTTGCTTATCTGATGATTTAATATTTATTTTGTATTTATTTATTCTAACAAAATTATGTAGATCTTACAAAAAAAAAAACATCTACATATCTACAGATTAGGATTTATTTTTTTTATCTCTGAACAGAGATAAAACTATAATAAGCCGCAATCATTTACCTGGCTTAGCTGATATGCTGTGTTAATTTACAAATTCATTAATTTGCCTTTAGAACGGTTTAAACTTTAAAGCCGTAGAGAATATTAGAGAATATCTCTCTAAATGTCCAAAAACACAAACGCCTTTTAAATTAGTCTTCTCTAAACTTTCAATTAATTTTCCATCCAAGATTACTCAACCTTCATGGAAACAGAAATCGAATTATAATCTTATGGCATTGAACTCTCGATTATCATATTTGCACTTGAACCGCAAACAACAGTTGAGGTTGTCACCCTGAATTTGCTCTCCATATGCCAGCAATGGTTAGTCCATAGCATTTAATTCGAACACAAAATCTGACCATATTCATGCGTGTGTGCGCATATGTATGCAAAAACACAACGCCTTAGGTGAGTGCAAAAAGGGTTGTACTCGTACATACATCCTCAACCAAATGCGACAAGCCAATTCAATTATCCGGTGGTGCAGCAGCATCCAGATAGAGATTCAGATTCAGCTTCGGGTCCGGATTCAAATCCAATTCTCCGACCCAGACCCAGACCCAGACCCCGACCCGCACCTTAAACCTTGTTTATGCACTTCACTGATTTTTATTTCACTTAACCTTGTTAGCTGCTCGTCCCCGGGCGAGGAGAGGGCGGCAGTCGCAGGGGCAGAGGATGCTTGTGTTTCGGTGTCGTGTCAACTGCATTCAAATTTTTATTATTGAAATTTATGAGCACAAAAGTGATTTTCCTCATAGTTTTTCCTGCCGCCCATTGCCACCCCTCAATTATTTTTTTGGGCATCCTTCTGGTTGATTGTTTCTTTTTTCGGGTTCCGTGTTGTTCGACGATTGTTTATGGTCCATGCTGGTTGGCTACCGAAGAACAGGAACGTAAGGTAGGGTAGGTCGCTCGGGTTGGGTTTTTTGGGTGCGGGGTGCTGCTTAGAGGGCAGTGGTTGAAGCGGGAAACACTTCCGCCGTAATTGGCAATTGTTTTTCTATTTTTGTGTGTGCCACCTTTCGCGGCGACAGTTGCCGCTGAAACTTTTTGCAGCATGTGCGCCCAGCATCAAATCAAATGCAGATTTTCCCTACGGTTCATTTGAATCCAGGATTCAAGGCTGAAACTGCGGGAAAATTGTATTGGTTTTACCTATAAATAAAATACAAAAGGTGATACATTTTGGGAGGTCAAAGGGATGGGTAGATCTAAAGAGGTTTAGTGAAATACGTATAAGTCTAAAAAGGTGTAGTAAAATATAATTGTAGTAATTTTTTACTGAGTTTCTATGGCTTCTAAAACAACCAATCTGGTGTTTAAATTTCGTATCGTCTCTTCAGTAGTTTTGAAGATATGAAGTTTTAAAACTCCTGTTTTACCTGGCATAAACTGTGAGACCCTGTACACAAAAATAATTATATTTAATTATAACCTTAAAAATAACCTTTACCTTAAAGAACAAAGATGCAATATCTCAATTCACTTATCTCATTTATTTTGATAATGAAACGCAGCTCAGTTGAAAAACAAATATTTTTTGAGGTGTTGCATCCTGAGACTGACTCGGCGTTGTCGCTGCGAAGATGGAAATTTAATTTAACACTTTCGCTTGCACAAACGCAAATTCGTATCTTTTTATTGTAAAATCGATTCCTCGCTAGATGGAAAAAAGGTGATTTTCCAGCATAATTGATGGCGGGTCACCCCGCTACCCACATACACGATTGCATCATTGTTGGTGGGTTAATCTGCATATGCTGCTATTCCACTGAAAGTGTCCTTGCCCTGTACATTGATGTACCTCCAGCGATGGTTCTGTCTGTGCCATAGACGCAATCAGTGCTTAATGATCCGTATGGCAATTGGATTAGGGCCCGCCGGCTGCCGCCTGAAGGGAATCACGCCGATTGACTGGATAAGAGGAAAATCTGGAGCCAAAGGAGCTTAGGCTGCTTTTTGCCAGATAATGTATCAATTAAAGGCATATGCAAATCGCTAAAGATTTTCCCAGTTGGTAAAAAAAGCTGGGAAATAGGATAAAGGCCGCAATTTGATGTGGTATGGAATATTATCAAGAATGGTAATATAATTTGAGTGAAATTCCCCCGAGAAAGATCCCATCGAATTTGTTCTGCTAATTCACAGCTACCCTCCCCAGGCACACCACACAATAAATGCTTATTATTTTTCCATAAAAAACAACCCAAAAAACCAAACAAATTAATCAAATATGCAAATACGCGGGCTCGCCCCTCTTTCGTTCCATATTTTCACGCATCATCTATCAAAAATTGGCACACCATAAAAAGCGCAGTGAATGCAAATCAAGGGACCCTCATGGGATGTATTTTTTTAGCCCACTTGGCTCGATTATGAGATCAATGGAGGCAGCACGATCCTGGCAAAACAAATCGTAAAAAAAGGCAAATTGCCAATTGCTCCGGGTGCGAAATATCAAAATCGAATTAGAATCACAATGGCGGGAAAATTTTCGCATATGCAAATAATAATTGCCGGAAAATATGCAAATGAGCTGGGAAATCGGCCGAAGTGGCACCCCGTAAAATTGAAAATTGCACAGCCAGAGCTGTGAAGTGAGCACTTAAAGCGATTCCCGCATGTTCTTCTTCGGCGAGTTGAACGTCCTGTTGGGTGCATCCTTGCCTGGCGGGGGCAGCCGCAAGAATAACAATATCCCAGCCAGGCCCGAAAACCCTTCAGGCTTTGGGCCAAAATCAATTAGCATTTTGGGGCCAGTGGGCGTGTCGGTGAACAATAACAGCGCCAGCAACAAGGATAATAATGCAAAATTGGTCTGGGGGCATCGCAAAATTGCTAAACGTTGCATGCCACAACACTTTATGGCGGAAGGAAGTCCGACGCGTGGCTGGGGTTATTGATTTGACAATATATTAGAGCCGATGGGGTTTTAAATTTATGTGCCAGCCTTGAACTATGGCACACTATTAGGAGCTGAATAATTGTTGGTAATTTATTTGGAGTCTGATTTGTGGTTTCCCATTCGTATAAGTTTCTACTCGTAATTTAAACAAGTGTACGAAAATCAAGGAAGATGTTCAAGTGCCCGGCCTTCGCTTTAAAGTTGAAACTATTTCAATTTCACAAAACTGCAGCCCTTCAAGCAAAAAACAATTAAGCAACTGTCCAAAAGCGAGAGAGAAACCCAGGTCCTGCCAGCGCCGTGGCCCAGTTTATCGCATAATCAAGTGCAGACAACAGATTTAAATTTTTCACCGAAAAACACATGCCAGAAAATTGTCCAGGGACAACCGCATGTAAAGCATTTGAATGGCCCGGGTTGGGTGGGCTGTAAAATCAAGTGTCTGTGTGTAATGCGATATTTAAATTTCACCCAAAAAGCAGTGGATAAAAAACGGTCAGATAGGAGTATAGTAGATGATACAGAGTCCGGGGGTTGGCTAAACCTGCTAATGTGAATACAATAGAGCTACTTGAAGCGATCCGGGATCGTTTACTCACGCCATCGGGCGGCCGCAGAACAACCCCCAGGATCATCGGCCCAACCCCTTCCATCAAACCGCAAAAAAAGGTCGTCTGACTTTCAATTAATCAAATTATCGCGCGCCTCGGGGGTTGGCACATCCACATCCAGTGGGTCGGGGTGGGAGGGCCACTTGAAAGTTGCGGATGGGAGGGCAAACATTTGTCCACTTTTTGCAATTTGTACAGGTCAACCTGGCAGGGTCTAGGTTTCCGTTTCCACTCTGCGATTCTCTAAATTTTTGATTGTTGTTGTTTGGCGCGTGTTTTGTGCACGCCACTGGCAACATCAATAAATTGTCAAAATCTGTCAAAATTTTTAATGACTGTGTGACGGCTAATAGACGAAAATCGATTTGTTCAAGGCGGCCCATTCAATGCGATTGAGTTTGCAATTTCATGTTGGCGTAGATGCCGTTTTTTTAGGGCCCTGTGGACGTTTTTATGGATTGCTCTGCCGGACAAACAATCGAATCTGTGCGCGTTTAATGATCAGGGAGCGTTTTAAAGTTTTTAACGTCATGCGGTTATTTTTCATCCATCCGAAAACGTTTATGCGAACATGTGTGCAACGGTCGCTTCCAAAATAAATAGGGGTTTTGACATATCCCAAAAAAAGTAGGAAATATTTGCAAAAACTAGCCTTTTTTTTGGTTACTATGGCACTGCCTTGGTTATGCAAATTTCAAGTATTTCGTTCTTTCCACTGCAATGCCAGCTTTCTCTCTGGCCAACCACAAGCCGGAAACTTTCGCACCTGTGTCAAATGACCAGGAAACCTCAGACGCCTGGCCCAGACCACCAACTGCAGGGAGTTTCGCTCCATTGCGGCCCAGAGTTGGACTAAGTCCGCTGTGCAACCCTTTCGCCTGATTGCCAAGCCGCAGGCACACATCATGGAAGGCGAATCGCTGATGACGCTGGATATCTGACAACAATCCGGACAATCCGAGTCCTCCGCTCCGAGTCAACGGTTGTATAACATGCATAAATTATCGTAACTGTAGCAGTCGCGCATGTTTCAGTTCATTAGGGGACAGTTTCGACCTTAACCCTTTCTCGGAATCGCTGTTTTTTCCCGGACATATGCAAAGTAATGCCACATCATTAGTGCGCACAGGCTGCACTGGGAAAGGGTTGCAAGTGGGGCACGTGGCGGGCAGCTATCCTGTCTTTGTTCGATTTGCATATGCTGATGTTCACAGAATCATGTGAATTAGGTTTTGGTGGTTTTTATTGCTGCAGGTCAAAGGGTTCGGGGCAAGTGCAAAACTGTCGCGTCACATCAGAACAAGGTTTCCATGTTCTGGAGGCTTTCCCCTTCCGTTTTTCCTAAAGCATCATGTGAACTAGGATTTCAGGGAAAGCGCAAACCTGTGAAATACCCAGAAAACTTTCCCGCTTTCCTTACATTTTGAGTTAAGTTAATTTCGGAATCACTTGCTTATATCTTTTCGCCAAAAATCTGTTCTATTTGTGAGTTTCGCCCCCGAAACGCCCTCTGCTGCAAGCAACCTTTCCCACACCGCAAGGAACCCGCGCAAAAAATGTTGACCTTGTTTAGTTTTGGCAAAATCAGAACTGGGGATCCATCTGTGCAAGGCCGGTTACCTGCTGGGGACCCGGGGGAGGCGGCGGTCTTGAGGAGTTGGACAGGTACTCACGCTTTATCCACTCATAAGTCACGGCATCGTTGTGCAGCCCCAGAAGCGGCGGCTGGGCAGCCATAAATCAGATCCCCGTATACGTTTCGCTCGCATATCTCTAATAATGATATCACAGGCCTCGCTCGCCGGGATGCCTCAAATTCAGGCGAACTCGCCTTTCCCAGGCCCTTTCCCTTGGACTGACTGCCTTGGCAGGCGAGGCATCGTGACACCATCTCCGCCGTTCAATTGCAACTCCTGCAGACGCATCGTGCCGCAAATCCTTAACACCCACTGCATGCCATACACTGAAACAATCACCAGGGATGGCTATCCGTTTGAACCTCAATTTGGTGGGGTCCAAGGCATTATCCCTTGGAGATTTATCCACATTTTATCATCAGGCAAACGAGCTATGCAAATATTGCCGGTAAGAATACTCCAAGAAGGGAGCTGGTCGTGCAGCTGAGCTGGAAAATAATGCGACAACGATGATGCAGATGATGATGACGATCGAGCGACGATGTGATTGAAACAAAACATCTTATTATTACCTTCGACCGGCCGAAGGAACGACCCCGTGCGACCTCGACGTAAAAACGAGCGAAAAAAATCCACAAAAAGCGAAGAGTGCGCAAAATAATTCCCACGCTCCGTGGCCAGAGGCTGCCTTTTGTCGTCGTCTGCGTCTTCGGGCCGCGTCTCTGCCTCCTTGGCCCGTCTCAGCGCCTCCATCATTATCATCATGGTCTGCACCGTCTCCTTCACCGTCGTGCCATATAAAGCGGCGTCCTTCCAACGCCCCCTGCCCGGCCCCCCTGCAAAGGAGTTGTTGGCAAAAGGCGCACAGTGTCGAAATTCTGCCTCCTTTCCCTGTAACCCCTTTGGGTTTGTATACGGATATTTTCTTAACTTGTGTCTTTTTGTTTTTTTCCGCTCTTGGCCTTTTGGGTAGGCTGGCCTGCACTTCTTTGTGATTGATTTCACTTTGGCCCCTTCCCGGTCGGGCACAATTTCTCAACTTTCACAGCTCATTGAGCTTGAAAGTCACTCACACGGGGTCAGGTTGACAATTGACAGGTATCAAGTGGTTAGGACTCATAATTATAGTTTTTAGTCGAGCGTAAAATGTGAGCCGAGGATGAGAATTTCGGATGCCCCGAAAGGCTACACAGCAAATAGGGAACTACAAGGTTTTGCGGTTCATCCAGACTAACAAAAATAAACCATTTTCAAAACAAACAGGGTTTATGGTTTGGCTTTAAATTGAAGTGCATTTAAAAATAAAGTTTGGGGTGTAGGAAAACATTATTTTGTTGTGTGTGCCTGCATTAAAATTATGCGATTTACGCGAAATGGCTCCAATTAATATAATTTACATACATTTACCCCAGTAATATACTTAAATTGCATTGAATGGGCTCAGTTTTGAAAGTTTCCTTGGCAAGTGTAAGTGCCGGACCAGAGACCGATATCAGATTGATGATTTGGGGTAACCAAAGCAACCACAATAGGGGTTCCCCCTCAAGACCCCTCCAAACCAGTCTAATCAAAGTTTTTGCTCATTGAGCCGGATTATTTCATTAATATGTCGAGGAGTGAAAACACTTTCAATGAAATCAATGGACCAGCTGCCCGATGTTTTTGTCATCATCATCATTTTCATCTTTTGCCGAAAGTTCAAGTCCAGGGAATGGGGAATCTGTGCTGCGCAATTAACTTACACTCCTTCGATTATGTGGTCCAAACCACCGCATCGGTGGTGCCAACAGGTTGGCAGGCTCTGCGGTCGGTCTCCTTCGTTGACTTAGGGGTGCAATCCACCACTGCGTCGGAGGTGTGGGCAGTCCACATGCACTCGGAAAAAACACAAAAATTATATAGTTATTTACTCCTTAGCTGTAATATATATATATATATGTTTTGGCTCTTTTAATATCTACAAGTATAAGTACACCTATTCAATCTTCAAACCATTGTTGGCAATTCATTTTTAACGAAATTTTGTCATTTTGAGGATTTTATAAATACTACCAATTTATTATTATATGTAATGTTATAGGTTTTTAAAGTTGTTTCCTTTAATATATTTTTTAAATAGCAACAGGGGAGGTCAGCCCAAAGCCCAATATCACTCCATTTTAAACGAAATATTTGAATTTAATATTATAAGGCATAAAAGTTTCACTTTTATTAATACTAAAATATATGTTTAATTTTATTATAGGCTTTTAAATTAGTTGCCTTAACTATCTTTTTTAAACCGTAACAAAGAGTATGCCAAATATTTGGGCCTTATTTTTAATAGATATTTTTAAATAATTCTTTAAAGAAAGTATCTCTATCCCTGTGGTTTTTCCATAAATTCGAAACCCCGAACAAGGGTAGCAGAGCCCAAGCCCACTTGATCTTTTTCCAGTGTCGGGCGGGTGGTGAGTTTGCAGTTCAACTTGTTCGGGCGGACGAACTCAACCTGACCCGCTGCGCTCCTGGCCAACCCCGGCTCATTCGCTCACCATTCGCCCTCGAGTACGGACGTGTCATCGGATCGGGACGAAGTCGAATCACATCGAGTCGGATCTGTCGGTCGCTTCGAATCGGTTGAGAGTTCAAAAAACAATTGAGGTAAATTGAACGCAATTCGCAGTGTGCAAAATGTCAGCCTAATCGGACAAGACTCTCGCTGAATTGCTCGCATTGTCGCGTGTGTGCCCCCATCTCGGTTGCTCCACTGAACATTCAAGTATCTCTAAATAAACGAAAAGGCGCGAAATCATTTCGAAGAAATGGCTGATGAAAGTCTGCACACGATGCCGCTGGAGCACAATATCGACTATCATATTGTGACTCTGTTCGAGCGCCTGGAGGCGATGCGGAAGGATTCGCACGGCGGGGTCAACAATCGCCTATCCAGCACCCTGCAGGCGCCCAAGCGGAGCATGCAGGCCGAGATTCGCACCCTGGAGTTTTGGAGGTGAGTCCCTGACAGCCTAAATAGGTTTCCGTCTTAAAATGTCACTCGAACGGATGATCAAAATGGGATTTATCGAGCACAATTGAGGCTGCCTTTTGGGCACACACTAGATACTCCTCTTCAAAGTCTTAACTGTCCCAGCTCACGTTCTCAGGGCACATCAACTTCAGGCTTTGTTTTCGCAGCCATTATCTGCACTTGCTTTCAATTTGCTCAACTTTAGATGGCAATTGTTGGATGTCATCATCGTGCTTTGTGCGAGTTCTAAGTAATTGAAATCCAGACATCATCATGAGTCAAGTTAGTCGTCAAACTAAACACGAAAGTTTCGAGCGCTCGATGCAGCAAGGAATTCTTAAATAATTAACATTTCATCGCAAGCTGATGGAGTAATTAATTTCTGACAAGGAGGGCGAATGCTTTTGTAGCCTCTCAGCGAAAATACATATTTGCTGGCGTTTTTAAAGTCAGGCAGGCACATTGCCCAGTTCCAATTAAAGAGAAGCCAGCTGGCAAAAAAAGGCTACGGAATTTATGATTTTATGGAAATCTGGACCCCCAAGCCCCTCCGGTCCGCGGTAGTTTGTTTGATTTTTCGTTATCGCGAAGCAGACCCCCTCTTTGCGAGCTTAATGCTCCCTCGCCCAGTGGGAACCACCGAATGGAATCAGGGCGGGATTGCAGTGCTCAAAGCTAACCGGCAACTCCCTCGCCTCGTAATTGTCACTGCAACGTTTGAGGGGAATAATAAATCGCTTTGTGTGCAGTAAACAGTAAACATAGGCAAAGGCGTATATTTATAAAATAGAGGAACTCCTTAAAATCAAGCAAACCCTTTAAGTTTTTGTATCAATTAGCCAGCTGTATTTATAGACTTTCAAGATCTTTACTATTCGTATCTCTGGGATTTTAAGAGCTATGAATAATGATTGGTATTACGGGAAGTTGGGATAACTGAAGGTAACTGGAGGTATCCCTTTGTGTCTCCTTTTCGAGTGACTTTTAACCAGCACCCACTGTGGTGTACCCTTATCCTGGCCGGGCTGTCACACACGGAGTGACAGGCGAGCCTCGTTCATCAGTCTGAGAGTCGTCCTAACCTTCCGCTTCCTTGCAACCCTTCCTTGCAGATCCATCATCAGCGAGTGCCTGGCCTCGTTCCTGTACGTGTTCATCGTATGCGGTGCCGCTGCGGGCGCCGGCGTGGGTGCCAGTGTGTCCTCCGTGCTCCTGGCCACGGCCCTGGCCTCCGGCCTGGCAATGGCCACGCTGACACAGTGCTTCCTCAACGTCTCGGGTAAGTTTGGTTGGGGGGGAAGGGAGCATAAACAACGGCAGACACAACAACGACACAACCGGAGCATCAACAGACCAGGGCGACAAGTGGCGCAAGTTGGCGGGCCCTTGGAGTTGCGTGGGAAACTTCCATTTTCAGAGCCCAAACCCATCGGGCACAAACCCCTTGATTTTTTTTGTTTTGTTTGCCCCGACCCGCTTGCTCGCTGGTATTTTCGAAAAGGCATTGCACTCGGTGCGGTCCAACTCCCCCGACTCCGTCTTATCGCCCGGGGAGCACTTGTGGTGCCATCGACTTGCCCGGGCTTTCCTCGCTTTCCCCTTTATTCCCGGGCATTTATTCTTGTATTTATACATTTGTTCATTTGCGTTGACATCCAAGGCAATTAAGGTCTCCGCAAAAACGAGCCGGGCCAAGGCAAGAACATGTGTTCTTGATTTGCCTGCAACTCCCCCAATTCGGGGATCAGATCTCCTGCTTTTTCACAGCCAATTGGTTGGGCATTAAGTCATCCATATTTGGGGTCTTCTTTTTGCTTCCCTGGAAGTGTCAAAGTGATATTTAACGGTTTTCCCGGGGGGAACACATCCACAGATTGCACCGCGTTTCAATGCCACTTTATTTATTTATTTCTTCTCCACAGGCGCCCACATAAATCCCGCCGTGACTCTGGCCTGCTGCCTCCTCCGCTCCATATCGCCGATCAGGGCCGCCATGTACATGACCGCCCAGTGCGGAGGCGGAATCGCCGGAGCTGCTCTGCTCTACGGGTAAGTCCAAAAGGGGTGACCAGTGGAGTTATTCAACCGAAGTGCTTGTCTTGAATCATTTGCCATTATGCTAAACAAAGCCACTAATTAAAATCAATCTTGCGGAAAGACAACGCACAACGGTCCATGGCAAAGGAATTCATTTTGAATTTTGTGTTTGCAACATTGTATTTGTTAGAAGTGTGTGAGTGTGGGTGCGAAGGACACTGCACTGCAGCCTGGGTCTGCTGATGCGTGCGGATTTGCCCGAAAAGCAGCCTCGAGGGTTTCAAATTAAATCCAACAGGCTAGGTCGTAAATCAAAACAGGAAAGGTGAAACGATGACTGTACAACAAGGACTCTCGGCAGGAAGCATGAAATAGAATTAGAGAGTTCTGTGCATGGGGAAGGACGTGCAGGTAGCCTAGACACACACGCACACGCACACTCGCAAACGCACCTGCAGGACGCAGGTAGCAGGAAATCTATCTGCTAGAAAAACATCTGCCCCGGACATTTGCGCAGAGATTTCCCGCTTGCCTTTGTGATGCCTAGATAAAGGAGCCTTGCCCAAGGATCTACACGCACAAAATCCGTTGCCTGTCAGGGTTTTCCTTTACAAGTACGACAGGGAACAGGATGAGGGCGAGGGCGAGCGAGCACGTTGCCCGACGCCGTTTTGTATCTGCGCCTGCGCAGCATTTTTTAAGCGTCGCTCCAGTTTTTTGTTTCGCTTGCGGAGCAGAGTCCAATGGCAATATTAATGTATGAATGCCTCTCCCCGATTGTCTGCTCGACATCTGTTCCGACCCTCGGCGATGGATCTTTTTAAGTGCGTTGGCATCTTTACTTTCTACAGCTCCGGGCGGGAGAAAGAGGATGAGGACGAGGACGGCAAAGAAACATGTTTCAGCTGCTGCCCTGCGACCGGGTTCGGGTTTTTTTATACTCTGCTGATATGGATTTCTTGGGGTCCAACGACTTCGTTTTAGGGTTTAGTCGCAACATATGTTTTCCCAAAAGAAAACTAAAAGCAAAATAACAAAAGACAACCACACCCGGCTGCATGAGCTGATTAATTGGTTTAGATTCCGTCTACTATAGTATGCTGCGGTTTTTAAAATAAGTATAAGGCTTTCTCTTTAAGGACAGCAGGGATTTCGAGGTTACCTGGCCTTTAAAGTTAGAGGAACTCATGGGTACATCCAAGAACAATCTAAAATCTAAAACAAAATATCAAAAAGTAACTACATCAATCTATGTGGGTTTAGATTTCGTCTACTAATATGTCCTTTTACGGACAGCAGGTATTTCGAGGTTTCCTGGTCTTTAAAGTTAGAGAAACTCATAGGTATATCTAAAAACTATCTAAAAGCAGTTCAAAAAGTAACCACAGCGATCTATATGGACAAATACTTCATCTAGTAGTATTGAGAGTATCTCTCTTTAAGGACAGCAGGGATTTCGAGGTATCTTGGGCTTTAAAATCATAGCAACGTGTGGGTTTATCCTTGCTTACCCTTCTGCTTACCTATGAGGTACCGCAAGTGCCAGGAAATCATCTGAATTAGTTGGGGCATCCTCCCAGGACCTGCCACTCAGCTGCTCTTCCTGCGCCCGCTATTCGCGCTGTCACATGTCGCTTGGCACTTACCCTAATTGCGCTGCATGTGCCACATGTGGCCCAGGAGCAGCAAGTACCGCGCTGAGCAGATAAAACACAGCCCGAAGTTCATTATCTTTCATAAAACGCTTGAAAAAACATTGTGGAAAGGGGAGGATAAAGTGGCGGCAGCGGCTTGAGTATCGATATCCGGCTCAACGATATTTAAATACTCGTAGTCTTTGGCCGTTCCTCGCATTTCAATGATTTCCTCCCGTCCCGCATTAATATGGTGTTTTTGTTTCGGTTCGCAGAACGTGCGCCGAGCACGTTCCAAAAAGCGAGTAGCCTTTGAAACGATGAAGAAGATAAAAATCAGGTAAAGGCCGCCAAAGACAGCCAAGACGGGCCAAGTCGGGGCAGGGCAAAGAAACCAGAAAGCAGAAAAACATAATTAACATTTGTCCAGGGACCGGCAGGATGCGCCAACAAGCATTGGTTGGCGGTTGTTGGTTGCTGGATGGGATGCGTGGTGCGGAAACTTGAAATCAAACACGTGTCGCCGGAGTCGTCGCTGCTCCGCTCTGGTTGGTCAGTCGAGGAGCAGCTGGAAAAAATGCTCGGGCACACCTGCTGCCCAAAACAGAAATTACTGTTGCCGAACACAAAGAAACCTCAAAACAGGATTTCGGAGCGAAGAAATTTAAATTTTAACCAGCAAGCCGAGGCGAAGCGAAACGGACTGGACAAGGGACAAGGCGAGCCAGGCTTACACTGAGATTGTTAACAATAAAACTTGAGTTTACATCTAAATGAATTCATATTGGCTCGCTTAGGTTTTCCACTTTTATTCAGAATTTTCAAAATTTTACCTGCATTTCACCTTGTATCTGTGTGGCGCTGTTGATTTGTATCTGGCCTGGAAATGCACTTCCTGCCCGAAGGGGGTTGCTTGAAATCGAAATCGAAATCATAATCAATTCGTGTCACAGGAGCAATTCAATTACCGAGTCGGAACGGCACCACATTCTCTATTGAATAGTTTCCACTCCTCCTCTGGACGGCTCATCGCCCTCGGCATCCTGCCAGAGCTTCCGGTAGCCCTGCAACCTGCATCCTGCCTCCGAACGCTGCACAGGTGGTCCAGTGGCACAGTTGACATACAGGAATTTTATCAGTTTTCGCACTACACCTGGGAACTGAGTTGCCAAAAAATGTAACACTTTTTAAAGAATCAAAATTTATCGCCGCTGCAAAGTGTGATGATAGGAGCTCCCCTGTTTGGTGTATCTTTAAATCAGAAGATACAACTTTAAATCGAAATGCATTTAGTGATTTGGTGGCATAATTTGATTTGGGGCCGCGTCGGTATTCGGTCCCCGTCCGCATATGCACGAGTATCCCTGGAAGCCAGCAAGCTAACCGCAGGCCAGGCCCGAGCCAAGAGCAAACCAAACCGAGCGTGCTGCTCATGGCACATGGCACATGGAACATCACAAGTCCCCTTTCACCCGGCACTGCGGTGGCAACAAATTCGCAATGTGCGCCAGGAAATGTGCCATGCCCGACCCACACTCGGGCTGTGGGACTGCCAGGATAACGACGATTCCCGTTTAAGTTTGCCATGACTTGTTTCTTTAGTCCTGTTTTTTTATTCCGCCAACAATTTGCGCAGGAGGAGCTGCTCAGAGGCCCTGGCACCGCCCCAACATTCTGCCATTTCCGGGTACTTAGCAGTGGCTTCCTTTGCCCGCCCTGGCAATGTTTGTTTATCTGTGAGACCGAGTGATTTTGGTCACTGGCCCGGCTCCTGGTTCTGTGAAATTAGCACTTTATAGATTTATGAGCAAACAAGGACCGAGACTCCGCCCCGATGCCTGGAAAATGTTTTCCGAAGCGATCAAATTTTAATCAACACCCGAGAGCAGCTGTCCGGGACGGTGGAACCCATTGTGCCGGGAGCTGTTTGTTTGCAATCCAGTCAAGGATTAGGGCCGCCTAATGCCCGCTAAGCCGGCCCACAGTTATGACGATTGTGTGTCCCGGTGTGAGGACTTATCCCCATTCCTTTGCAGCCGGATCTCGGAGCAATTTCCCATTGCCAGGCGTTCTATTTGCTCAAGTGCTTTTAAGTGCATTGCAAGGCACTTATTTCCGGATTTTCGCATCTCCTAGAAGTGAGCGAGTGGTTTGGTTTCGGTTCCGGTTTCGGTTTGGGTGCTTTACGTGAAGGATTGCGCTTGAGCTTAGCAAATATTTACCTTGGTTCCTTGGCCTGCCGATTTCTAATGAAGTCTGCAAAAATAATCCTTCAAATTTATGAAGACATCTTCGGAAACTTTTCACCTGCATGAAGAGGTAACCTCGGTGCCTCACAAGTTTTGAAACTCAATTGGAAACTCGGTAATTGAAACGTTGACAATCTAAACGATTTTCCGGCAGTTCATTTGGCAGAGCAGACTAATGTGGTTGGCAAAGTTTACTATATGTGGAAACTGTCAAGCCCATAAATATTAAATACCATTAAACTTTGCGGTCGAATCAATCACGAGCCAGGGATTTAATATATTTTTAGTGTTTGCTTTAATGTTTGTTGTGCAATTTGTATACATAGATTAATTTTTATATCTCGCCTCTTTGCAGAGTAACCGTTCCGGGATACCAGGGCAACCTGCAGGCAGCCATCTCGCACAGCGCCTCTTTGGCGGCCTGGGAACGATTCGGAGTGGAGTTCAGCCTCACCTTCCTCGTGGTGCTCAGCTATTTCGTTTCCACGGATCCCACAAAGCGGTTCATGGGCAACGCGGCCGTTTCGGTTGGAGCCGCTTACTCCGCTTGCTCTTTCGTTTCGGTGAGTTGAGCTTGGTTAAGTTTGGTTAAGTTGAGTGGAGTTCATTGAAATCCGACCGAGTGGAATTCGGTGCAGAAATGTCGAATCGCTAACCCGCCAGAGACAAAACCGACCCCGAAACCGAATCTGAAACTGAAACCGAAGGCAAACAACATAAACGCACCTGCCGACTCTGATTCCGACTCTGAATACCTCATGATGGTGCAAAATCGCAGCTTGACAACCGAGTCCAGGTAGCCGGGCAGCAAAGGAGCATTGGGCAGGACCCGAGGGGACAGGGAGGGATAATGATTTTAGCACAGAGACGACCCAGAGCCGCTGCATTGTTGGCATAACGGACGGTTTGTGGCGGCATTCAAAAGAGTCTTGAAAAGCCGAGGAGGCAGCGATTAAAGTCAAGTTTATATCGATTGGGGATTGAGTTACGAGAAACGCCTTCCCAGAAATGACGTCCAAGATGCTTAACTCATTAGGTATTTGGCGAGTCAGTTAGTCTAAAACTATTCGCATAAATACTCCCCTCATTTAGCTTGGCAAACTTTGAGCTAAAACAATTTTCTAGCCCAGGGACGGCAGACTTTTTGGGGTTTCCACAAATTGTTTCTGCAGGACGACACAGACTTTGTCGTGAAATATCTTAAATTCCCCGTTTTTCGACAGAGCACTAACCTTTTCCCTTCTCCCCTTGCAGATGCCCTACCTCAATCCGGCCCGCTCGCTGGGTCCTTCGTTTGTGCTGAACAAATGGGACAACCACTGGGTGTACTGGTTCGGACCTATGGTGGGCGGCATGGCCTCCGGCCTGGTGTACGAGTACGTCTTCAACTCGCGCCGCAGCGTTCGCCTCGCCAAGGGCAGCATCGACAACGACTCCAGCTCCATCCAGTCGGAGGACGAGCTGAACTACGACATGGACATGGAGAAGCCCGGCAAGTACCAGCAGTCGCAGGGCACGTATCCGCGCGGTCAGTCCAGCGGTGGCAACGGCGGGGGCCAGGTCTCAGGAAACGGACAGCACCAGGCCCAGAATATGGGCCAGATGACCGGAGTGGTGGGCGCGGCCGGGCAGGGCAACTACTGCCAGAACCTGTACACGGCCCCGCCCCTTTCCTCCAAGTACGAGCAGCAGCAGGAGCCCCTGTACGGCGGCACCCGATCCCTGTACTGCCGCTCGCCCACCTTGACCAGGAGCAACCTGAATCGCTCGCAGTCGGTGTACGCCAAGAGCAACACGGCCATCAATCGGGACATTGTGCCGCGTCCCGGACCCCTGGTGCCCGCCCAGAGTCTCTACCCGATGCGCACGCAGCAGCAGCAGCAGCAACACCAACAGCAGCAGCAGCTCCAGCAGGTGGCATCGGCCGGTCAATCGTCGCACTTGCAAAACCAGAATGTCCAGAACCAAATGGTGCAGCGCAGCGAGAGTATCTATGGGATGCGCGGCTCAATGCGCGGACAACAGCAGCCCCTTCAGCAGCCGCAGCAGATGCAGCAGCCGCCGCAGCCCGTGCAGCAGCAACAGATGCAGCCACCGCCGCAAATGATGCCCGATCCGCAGCAGCAGCAGCAACAGCAACAGCAGCAATCGCAAGGCTTCCAGCCCGTCTACGGCACCCGCACGAATCCCACACCGATGGATGGCAACCAGAAGTTCGAGCGACGCGACCAACAGCAATTGTACGGAATGACGGGACCCCGGAACCGCGGCCAGTCGGCGCAGTCGGACGACAGCTCCTACGGCTCCTATCACGGATCGGCGGTTACCCCGCCGGCCCGCCATCCCAGCGTGGAACCATCGCCGCCGCCGCCACCGATGCTGATGTACGCCCCGCCCCCGCAGCCGACTGCCGCCCACCCGCAGCCCATTCGCACGCAGTCGGAGCGGAAGGTCAGTGCGCCCGTGGTGGTATCCCAGCCGGCGGCCTGTGCCGTCACCTACACCACCTCGCAGGTGCCGACGGTGTCGCCCCAGCAACAACAGCAGCAGCAGCAACAGCAGCAGCAGCAACAAATGATGATGCAACAGCAGCAGCAGCAACACTACGGAATGCTGCCCCTGCGGCCCAACTGAAAGCGACTGTCGTGGGGTCCGGTGACCACCCCGCCGCCCCCGGCGATGCACGCCCTCGCCCTGGCACCCGCCGGCACCATGACCCTGCACCGCTGCAGCCTAGCCAAGCAGAGCAGTTTGTTTTAGTCGTACCCTTACCCATACCCGTACCCGTACCCATACCCGTACCCGTAATCGTAACCGTAACGTAGTCGTAGCAGGGCATCGCATCCAAAGGAAATGTACGCAAGTCTCAGCCCCTAGAGTAGCCTAATCGTAGTTTAGTTAGATGCACAGTACCCGATGCAGCATAGCCACATTGTATTATTCAGATGCCAATATGACGAGGAACTCACACCTAGCAGACGATGAGATGGACAGGTCGGGGGTTCCGGTTCCTTCCGCCTCGAAAACTGGAACGATACCAAGGCCTGCTAGTTATAAGCCTAATTAGACTATTCCCAAAAAGTTACGCAAAACTATAGCTTAAGGGCTATCTAGACTGAACGATTTATACTCTTATCCAACATTATATGTATTCCCAATCTGAATGGATTTTTGGGAATTTATCTTCCACTCTAAATTTCAGAGATTTGTTTCTTTTTTTAAGAGCCCCCGCAAGGAACTGATTTAATTTTGTTTATTTTTTTATACCAAAAACTAGACTGAAAGGTATTGAGTTGAATTTATTTAAACTACTTATTATATATATTTAATACTTTCACTTTTGTTAAAATGTTCTTTGCATTATCTTCCAATTACAATTTTTTTGTTCGACTACTTTCCAAGGCCAAACAATGATTAAACCTTATGATTTGTATATAAACTTGATATAGGCTTAAGGTTACGCATAATTAAACTATTCGTGTATATCCAAGACAAGTCGATACCACCCTATACGCACTTGTTTATATCTATGTATAATACGTATATGTCTAATATAACGCTTGCTAATATCAATAGGCCTAAGAGATTAATGCAAATTGTGCTGTAACAGAATAAAGAAATGTTTACCCATATCTGGATGTTTCCTAACCCTAAATAACCCTAATTGGAACAAAGCATATCAATCGAGGAATACTGATCTGCAAACCCACTCCAATCACAGTAAGTCTGAAGTTGCGGGAACCACAAAATAAGGGATGCTATAATTCCTGAAAACTCTGCCGGCAGACTCGATTAGAAATGATATGTCTAATATAACGCTTGCTAAAATCAATAGGACTAAGAGATTAATGCCAATTGTGCTGTAACAGAAGAAATGTTTGCTCTATATGGAACAAATCTGAGGCATATCCCTCGGGGCATACAGATCTGCAATCCTTCTTCAACCATTGTAAGTAGGTTTCATTCTTATTCAGAATCAAAGGTGCGCTATAATTCCCGAAAACTGTGCCGGTAGACTAGGATGGAAGACGATAAGACAACATACTATAATAGAATTAAAATTAATGTGTATATGTAAGAGTATATATTATGTTTCTTTGTATAAATTTAAATATTACAAAAAATGTTGCTTTGCATTAATATCTATTAGATTAAAGTAATTCAGCCTTAAAAGCTCACTCTTCTAGAAAATCGCAGATTGTTGAACCGTCTGATTCGTCCGGTGAAGGGAAATCCCTATACTCGTGATCCTCTTCTGGTTTTTTAGCTTCGTAGTCGTCCCACAGACGTTGGCCTTTTTTCTGCTCCGGCTCCTGGTCCCGCTCCATGTCGTAGACCAGCCAGTGGGCCGACTGCTGGGCATACACGGAGTTCAGCAGCGAGGGCCAGTACACCTGTTGTCCCAGTTTGGCCAGCTTGACGTGCAGGTTGTATCCGACCTGTTTCTCCGACACTATGGCCACCTCGCCAAGCAGATTCATGATGCAGCAATGCGGCGGCGAGATCTTGTTGGCCGTGTAGATTAGTGCACTTTTTAGGTGCACAAGGTTATATTCCGGGGCCTTCTGCTCCAGGATGAGCACTATGTGGGAAGCATTCTGGTGCCACTTCACCTTGGGATGCACTGCCCCGTCCACAGTGGTTAGGTAGCGAATGCTAGTCGATACCGCCTCGGGCGGTGGAGGGGCGGCTTTTATGGAGCGCACACCTGAGGCAGTCTTACACTGAGTCGGAGTTTCCTCCGGTGCGTCCTTGCCTAGCATTATGCTGAGGAAATCCTGTGTTTCTTTCTTGTGCGTTGGGCTCGTGGATCCCAACCCCTTTATTAGACAATTTAAAAAGGCCGCACTGCTTTCTTTAGTTGCTACGTTTGGATCCAAAGCTGCCTCCTGCTCCACATCTTTCTCTGCCTTATCCATTCGCTTATTTGTGTTGGATACAACATTCAATTCAGTTGTAATGTCCAAAGTATCTTCGGAATCACAAGCAGACAATTTGGTTGGCAAGGTTTTAGAATCTTTCGAGATTTCTCCTTTAGTTGCTACGTTTGGATCCAAAGCTGCCTCCTGCTCCACATCTTTCTCTGCTTTATCCATTCGCTTATTTGTGTTGGATACAACATTCAATTCAGTTGTAATGTCCAAAGTATCTTCGGAATCACAAGCAGACAATTTGGTTGGCAAGGTTTTAGAATCTTTCGAGATTTCTCCTTTAGTTGCTACGTTTGGATCCAAAGCAGCCTCTTGCTCCACATCTTTCTCTGCCTTATCCATTCGCTTATTTATGTTGGATACAGCATTCAATTCAGTTGTAATGTCCAAAGTATCTTCGGAATCACAAGCAGACAATTTGGTTGGCAAGGTTTTAGAATCTTTCGAGATTTCTCCGACTTCACAGACCTTGGGAGATGGAATGTTTTCAACTGTCGCATCACCAACCAACAGTTGATTATTAACGGGATCTGCAGCGGCAGAATTAACCTTCGTCTGCTCTTTGTTGGCATTTTCAATACCCTGATTTGCTTCTTGTATTTTATCGTCTTTAATGGTTAGATTTTGAAAATCTTTCAGGACATCTTCGACTTCATAGACCGCTCCATTGATTTTGGGAGATGAAATGCTTTCATCCGTCGTAACATCAACCAATAGTTGGTTATTAACTGGGTCTGAGGCGGCAGAGTTAACTTTCGTCTGCTCTTTGTTGACATTTTCAATACCCTGATTTGCTTCTTGTATTTTATCGTCTTTAATGGTTCCATTTTTTAAATCTTTCAGGACATCTCCGGCTTCACAGACCGCTCCATTGATTTTGGGAGATGAAATGCTTTCATCCGTCGTAACATCAACCAATAGTTGGTTATTAACTGGGTCTGAGGCGGCAGAAACGACTTTCGAGACCTCTATGTTGGCATTCTCAATACCGTGCTTTTCTTCTTGAATTTTAACCTCTTTAGTGGTTGAAAATTTAAAATCTTTCATAATTTCTTCGGTTTGAGAAACCATTGCATTGATTTTGGCGGATGGAATGTTTGCAGTTGTAACCTCGGCTAATAATTCATTATTAAAAGCAACTTTTGAGACCTCTCCGCCCTGCTCCACTTGTGTTTTAACCTCATCAGTGGTCAAAGTCTTAAAATCTTTCAAACCTTCTTTGGGAGATACATCTAATTTATTATTAACTGGGACTGAGGCATTCTCAATACCCTGCTTTTCTTCTTGCATTTTAACCTCTTTAGTGGTTTGCAATTTTAAATCTTTCAGAATTTCCATGGTTCGAGAGACCATTGCATTGATTATGGGAGATGGAATGTTTGCAGTTCTAATCTCGGGTTTAATTTTAGTATTAGAAGCAACTTTTGAGACCTCTCCGCCTTGCTCCACTTGTACTTTAACCTCATCAGTGCTCAAAGTCTTAAAATCTTTCAGACCTTCTTTGGGAGATTCATCTAATTTATTATTAACTGGTTCTGAGGCGGCGGTATCAACTTTTGCAACCACATTGTTAGTTTTCTTATGACCTTCACTGCCCTCTGGCGTATTTTCAATCTTTTGTAGGTCGGTTTGTGGAGCCGCAGGCATATTCTTTTCATACATTGCCTTTGCACTTTCGAACAATTTGGTGTTCTTTTCGGCGAATCCTCGCTGGAGCAGTTCCTGACGCAGTCGAAGCCTGTAGACACTGATGCGCATTGAGCGGCATTCCTCGATTATGACGATCTCCCTGGCATGGACCGCGTGCTGCCAGTCGAAGTTCACGGTTATCTGAATGTGCGCATTGTCGCTCAGCTTGCTGAATGCGCCGACAATCCATTCCATGGAGGCCGTCGACCATTTGCCCGTTTCGCAGGACGGCACCATATCCGACAGCCACATATTCAGCGCCAGCGGTGGCATGGTCCGGAACATTTCCTCGGGACACTCGAGCAGTTCGCTCAGCCTAACCTGGACTATCTCCACACCAAAATCCATCAACTGGACGACTGCTGGGTGCTTGGGTGGCAGGTCAACGATGCGCACTCGCTGATAATTCCCGTTTAATCTTACCACGCAAACGTCATGCAAATTGTATGTCTTTTTCTTCCTCTTTGAGGCGGCCATGCCGATTTCCAGCTCCAAGGTCCTTTGGTTGGGCAAATCCGCAACCGGAGTCCAACACTCCGATGCCCTTGCCTTATACTTGAGGGGCCACACGGCCATGCGAGCCGGGTTGTAGATCTTGATCAGTTTGCAGCGGATCACGGTGCCCGGTTGCGTGATGGGATTGACAGCTCCCGTAGTATCGCCTTCGATGAATTCGTGCCTCTTGTTGCACCGAATCTCTGAGCACTGGCCGTCGAGGCTGAAGTAGGGACAAATTGGAAGGCCTCTGTTCCACTCATCGTTGCAAGTCTTCACCAGTTTGGCCATATGCTCGTCGAGGGCAACGTCATGGGCGAGCAAGAAGTTACCCACGCGGCGCATCTCATTTTTGTTTTCCTCGTCCAGCAGCAACAAGCTGGTAATGGGCTTTGCGTTCTCGTTTTGTGGCACTGCGAACATGTTCGCAATGTTGTCCTTCATGCAGTGGAATCGCCACACAAAGTGCGTCCAATTCCTAGGCAAGCTCCAGTGGATGAGGAGATCGATGTGGTGCACCGGCAGCTCCAGGGGCTGTAGTTCATCGCTAGCCATCAGCAATTGATTTGGTGTCTAGGAAGGGAAATAGTTAAAGTTACCATTAGCAAGTAGTTTAAAGAGCTCACCTGGTCCTGGGCCTGATCAGTGTCGATGGTGCAGTAGGAGGCAGTCGCCAGCAAGTGCTTCAGTTCCGTCATCTCCGCAATGTTCTTGCAGCAAATTATAGTGCGTTTTTTCTGCGCTCGGGATTTCTTCAAATATTCGAGCAGAAAAATTTTCTTTGCGTCCGAGTGCTTTACAACTATATCGAATGATAGATGGCCGTACATGGCGGCCTCGAGAAAATCTCCGAAGAGTATCAGGGGATTCCTCATTTGCCGGACGAGCTTTTCGAACGACTTGGCCTTCCACCTTTGGGCCACCACGACCGTCTGCATCTTCGAAGACGGTGTATTCTGCAGCTGATCATGCAAGTCGAGCAACACGCCCGGCCCCAAGTTCATGCGGTCGAGATCGTCGACAATGAAGAACTCCAATCGGTCCTTGTCGATAACACGTCTGTCGCAGGCGACGAGCTCCTGCAACAGCGGCAATGTCGTCACCAGAATGCCGCACGAGGCCAGCAGCGTTAAGTACAAGTTCTGTTTTGTTTCGGCGGGTCCGTTGACGACCGTCGGACAGTCGCATATGAACTTGCTGGTCAAAAACTCGATTATCTTGCTCAGCTTTGTGGCGTTCTCCACAGAGTCCGCTAGCAAAATGGCCAGAGGACCGTACTGCCCACCGCTTCCAGTGGTTGTGTCCGCCTGCAGGGACTTTACCACTTCCGAGCAGAGCATCGGCAGGTAGCACCACGAGCGACATTTGCCAGAGCCGTTGATCAAAATCATGGATCCCTTGTCGGCTAAATGCGCCCACGCATATTGCTGCGACGGCAGCAGGGTGTGCATACTGCGGTCCTTTAGAGCAGTTGAGATGTCCCGGCAAACGGGGGCCCTGTCAAAGTCGGTATAGGGAGACACCGGCTCCGAGCTGTGGGCCAGCACGTGGACGCTTGCAGACTCAACTTTTTTGAGACTAACTGGCATCGAAACAGGCGGCTTCTCCATGACGGGTTGCAAAGTCTTGCCCACCAGCCTGTTTCCCAAGGATCGATGGTTGATTGCCTGCGGCTTTTGTATGCAAATACCCGTCTTGCCGGCGTGTCTCAGAGCCACTTCCGCATCAATCTTGGCGGGTATCGGCTTAATCATCTTCACCCGCATTGGCTTCACTTCCGAAGCAATCTTGACACTCGGCTCACCCAACTTGACTCCCGGAGCCATGTTGTCTTTCAGCTTCACCAGCATTGGCTTCACTTCCGTAGCAGTCTTGACTCTCGGCTCACCCATCTTGATCTTCGGAGTCATGTTGACCCTCGGCTCACCCAACTTGACTCCCGGAGCCATGCTGTCTTTCGGCTTCACCCGCAGGGGCCTGACGTCCAGCCCGCTTTCTACGAAGCTGTCGCTGCTGCTGCTGACCTTGCTGAGGCGCCTGGCGGTTTCCGGGATGGTGAGAACGTTGCGGCACAACAGAATCTCATCCAGAACTTCGGGTGAGGCCTGGACCGGGACCTCACGAGTCTCCTCCGACCAGGACTCGGTGTGGTTTAAGGTTTTGGCGAGGTTGAAACTGATGTCGACATAGGTAGTCTCCTTCTTCTTGCCGGCGAGCTTCTCCAAATGCATCTTAGCCTCCGGCTGGCGCATCAGGCAGTCCAGAGACGAGGCAGCCTCGTCCAGCAACTCGAAGATGTTCTCCACACGGCGAGGTGGTTCGGACGAGGCGTCGTTCACCACCGCCAGATCAAAGTCCTGGATGCGCAGTCCTGTGGGCTTGACACCCATCGAGCCATGATTGGCGTACTTGCGATCGACCAGGAACTGCGAGGCGTCGAACGGGGACTCGTTGACGGGCTGGATGGTGAGCTTGCCAAAGTTGGCCGTTTCCGTGGTGAACTGAATTGCGAAGGCCAGTCGGACGGCCTGCTGCACGACGGTGTCGAGTACCCTGGTGCAGCTGAGGGACCATTCCACGCCGTCTGATGGCATTATGAAGCCCAGGCCGCCGATGTGAAACTCCAGGTCGTGCTTGGAAAACTCCTCCGGCAAGGGCCACATGTCCTTGGCCATGCAGCAAAGGGTGAAGCCGCAGTCCGTCAGAAACACCAGGTACTCGTTGTTCTTCCGGTTTACTATGATGCCCCTAAGCATTCTAGACGGCATGATGCCGTTGAACTGCACAATGACGTAGTCGTTCTTCTCGTAGCTCGCTTTTGCACGTTCATCGGTGCAGAGTGGGGACAACTTCTCCTCTAATTCGCGTATTGAGTGGGCTGCATCCCTAACATCCGCGCACTTCACGTAGGTGAATTCCTCGGGACTCACTAAGGAGGTGATCAGTATATCGTCCACCACCACCTTGGGGGCGTTCTTACCGAGACCTGTGGTCGAAAAAATCATGTGATGGTATAAATTGTCGAGGTTTATATCCAAAAATATTCCCCCACTTAAATTTATAGCGCAAAGTTGGCTCCAGCTAGCTTTGCTTAAATTTCGCGCACATTTTCCCCGTGCGTTCATGTGGAAATTTCTGCGATTTCCACGCGTCGCAAAGTTTGCCCAAAGCGGCCAAATTTTGTGAAGCCAGCGAGGGGTTTAAATTTGCAGAATCCGTTTGTGATTCACCAGCAAAGCGGGTAAATTAGCTAATTTAAGTTGGAGAGCCAAAAGCGAAAGCGAATGCGGCACACTTTGCCGGCTCCAAATGGCAAAACAAAGCAATCGTCCAAAGCCGCAACTAAGGAGGTCCTTGTGCCTGTTTGCTGTTTGTTTTGCCCTGCGCTAGATCTGCTGCAGCCGCGTCCTCCTCCCGCAGTTGTGCTGCGTTTTCCGCATCCTTGTGCAGGGGGTGCGCAAGGAGTGCAGGGAGTGGAGTGGCTGGCAGAGCCTGCTCAACAATCGGCAGTGGGGCGTGCTGCGAGTTGTTGTTGAATTAACACTTTTAAAGTCGTAATACTTGCAGAGCCATTGCTGGTTAGGAGTCTCTGAGAAGTTTTATTTGACGGTGCCATGGAAACAAATGCGATTAAGCCGGGCCGCAGCATTGTTTAAGTATAAAATACGAATCAATAGAAAAAGCGCATCAAATGATGTAGTTTTTCATTTGTTGTGAAATTCTGATGGGCGATGCAATCAGTCAAAAAAAATAGGAAGGCTGGTAGTGGACAATTCTCAACAGATATCAACCCGGTATCTCCCTGTACATATTTCATTAGCCAATTTTTAATTTAAATGACTCGGAGAACGGAAATGTATTCGCTGAGTAATATAGCAAAACGCAAAAGGGAAAATTTTCGTATCTTTTGGCCAACTTTGCCAGCTCATAACTAAAATATCTAGCAGCGAATTGAAAAAATAAGAATAGGGATCGATAATTGGACTCCCCTACGAAGATTTTCAGATATGGATCTTTGAATTCGGATAAAAATTGGCCGAGATATGGCAAAAATTTAGTGAAAAACTTTAAACGGCCAAAACTAGGTAAAGGAGTGCTCTAATCGCAAAAAGGGCTTTAATTCGTGATCACCCCAAAATTTTGGGAAAAATCGAAAATCGGTAATTTTTCTCAACTTTGCCAGCTCATAACTTCGCAGAACCAATACCTCGATGGAAATATATGCTTCCATCTTCATTATTTATTGGCCGATCTTTACGAAACTCTTTACATATGTTAGCATTTGTATTACCAAAGGGATGAACCAGACTTTTTTTTTTTAATTTTTCCATTTTGGATTAAACACATAGATCTAATTTTATCATTCTCAGTTTCCAAGTCTTTTCATTTGTAGAATATATCAAATTATGGCTTTTTACCTCTTAACACCTCAAAAAATGACGTCTTTATGTACCTATGCAAACGATATGTATGTACAGTGGCTCACAGCTTATTTGCGTATTCTCAAATTTAAGTCAAGTTTGTTCGATATCCGCGTTTTGCGGATATTCGTATCTATTTTAGCCATGTAATGGTTTGGGCCTGTATTTCGGCTGCAAATGTTGGTAGAATACATTTTATTGAGTCGTCCATGGACAAAATGGTTTATGTTAATATCCTGAAAGATAATTTGATCCAAAGCGCCGAAGATATCTATAATCTTTCATTATTTTTTTAGTTTCAATTATTTTAAGAAATGGGTCAAATAAGCTGTGACATAGAAACTGCAGTATTTATCTTTTAAGTTAAATAATTATAAAACCTTTTGTTATTTTAATAAAGTTTAAGTTCTTGGATATTCCTTAAATATTTTTCAAATATCTGCTTTAGTTAAAAAGTTATTCTAACCTCAATTTGAGAATACAAGGTGGGTCAAATAAGCTGTGAGCCACTGTATGTATACTTTGTATGAGATGGGTTCCTCCGCCTGTAGCCTAAATTTTCACAAGCCTACTCGTAATATACCCTTTGTCCCCAAGGTACATACGTGTAATAAATACTTAGGCGTAACAAGTTAATAACAGAAAAATACTTACTGCCAGCGGCATTGCCAGCGTCCATCATGTGGTTGTATGTGTGGGTCTCTAGGGAAGAAAAAAATTAAGTTTTCATTAATTTACAGAAATAATCGCCTTGGTTGAGCTAAATATGGTTAAACAACTGCAAGCATGGCAAGTGCCATAGTAATTGCGGCAACAATGAACAAAACTCCGAGGAAGAGCGTGGAAATGATTGAAATTAAAAAATTGTCAGCCACATTTTTTTTCTGCACGCCTTCACACACACAAACGGCACTTTATACTTACTTCTCCGTTCTTTTTTGCAGATTCAGCTGCTTCGAGATAAACAAGCTTGCGAAGAACTTGAAATCCGATCGCGGACTCCTACAATTGAAGCAAAGGCCGGCACAGAAATTTCTTGGTTGAATTTGGAGTTCGCCCTTCTCTGGACACGTTGCAGGTTAGATTAGCGGGCGGAAACGGAAGCTAGCCCAGAGATGCTTGTTTCAAAAGGGGCTTTTTTTTCCATCAGTCCTGCGATATTCTGTAAACCAACACTAAACTTAATTTCTTAAGAAATCCCCGTTATAGTCACGAGCACTGGAGGTGAGAAGAATCCGATGCCATCGAAGATTCATCGATTAAAATGATCGGAACTTCTATTTAAATGGAGGTAAAATTGAAAAATAAAATATATAAATGGGATATAATAGGATTTCATTCACTAAGCTTCTTTATCCTCCCATAAGAGGGCCATATTTTATTGATAAGTGATTGCAATCAGCCCTCGTAAACCTTTTTTTCCTCTTTCTATACTAATTGCTAAACATATTGCAAACATTTTTTTTACCCCAAAAAACCTTTCACTTTCCTAGGAAAATTCAACCTTTCACCCCTTTAACGACCGCACCATTTTTTTTCGCTATTGTTTGCAAGGCACTGGCCGCTCATAAAAGTTTTTCCATAGCAGGGCGGACGCATTTCCCCCCCTACCATTGCTTTTATTTCATTTTTATTTGATTGTTTCATATTTATGAGGCTTATATGCTTGAGTGTTGAGTATCTAAAAAGCGGGTGGCAGGGGTTGAACGTGTTGGCAATTTCTTTTGCAGTCGCGGCCTTGACTTGCTTACACCAAAATTTTTGTTTATAGGCAGAGACGGGATTCTCTATTGAAGCCTGCGGATTTAGAAGACTTGTTAGGCCAAAACAGTCTCCTAGTTGAGCCCCGGTTTATTGAATTTTATTATAATACATAGGATGGAAGCAACAAATTGGTACTCCCAAGGTTGACGGCGATAGGAGACTTATTGGCCATACAATAATCCCTCCCCTGCTTCAGTTCCATTAAACAATTTGAAATATGAGTAGGCGCGAATCGGACGAGTTGGCAGTGTCGTGGCTGGCGGCGCACCACCCTGAGTATCGATAGCGATGGCGGCCCTTGACCAACACTGTGCGATAGCTGGCAAAATGGCGCCTGAAAACTATCGTGTTTTCGCAGCAAATAACATCGGTGCATCACAGCCAAAGCGAAAAAAAAATACGGGCGAGCTGCGGCTGAAAAACGTAAATTGTACAAATTAAGCGATCGCCAGAAGCCGAGTTACGCGCTTCCGCCAACCATCGATCCGTTGCCCGTGCGCGCCGTCGGCCCAACCAGCAAAATAACCAAGTTCAACATCCGCCTGGACAACATAATGTCGAAGAACAAAAAACTGTCGCTATCGGGCGGCGATACGGCGGAAAAATTCATTTATAAGCCCAAGGATCTGATATGGTAAGCCGGACTCTGCTCCCCGCTCGCGAGGCCACCCAGAGACTCTTCCGTAAGGATTTTGCCCCCCGGGTGTTTGGCATTTTATCCGAAAAGAAGGAGTATCGTCGGCCATAACCTCAAAGCGCGCTATTGGCGCTCCGAAAAAAAAAGTGAAAAGAAAAGCAGGCCAAGGGAAGGAGGGAAAAGTGAAGTGTGTGTGCGTAAAAAGGCAATTAGCGTTTTCCCAAAACGCCACGCAGGGCACACGCTCGCGGTGCCAGCAAAGGTTCAACGTCACTTTTTTGGCGGTTTTCGCGCGCGTTTTTCACTTTTGGTGACTCCTCCCTGGCCTGCGGGATGCCGTGGCTAATTTGAATGGCAAGCAAGGCGACTCCTAATGCTTTCCTCTCTCTTTCAGGGCCAAAATGAAGGGCTTCACTCCGTGGCCGGGAATGGTAAGCGATCGGAATGTGGAAGGCGTCGCTGTCGCTGTCGCTGCCTCTGCCGCCCCCTCTGCCGCTGCCTCTGCTGCTGCTGCTGCCGCTGCCTCTGCCGCCGCCACTGCCATGTTGTTGTGTTTGTTTTCGACTGTACTTTTTTATGCAGCCGCTGTGCTAGCTACGCACTTGCTTGCACATGCTTTGCAGCGTTTTTGGAGCTGTTCGCCGGGCCGGGGAGCTTTGATAGCGCACTCGGCGGGTACAGCAGGGCCTGAGGCAGCTAGTCGGCACAACGGCAGGGGGAGGGGGAGACGGCGGTGGCTGTGGCGAGGAAGCAGGAGGCGGGGGTGTGCGGCACAGCGGGCAAAAAAAAAAAAAAAGAAATGCCTCACGTATCGAATTTGGCGGCAACTGGAGGATCAACTAGCTGGCTCTCTTTACACCCAACAAGATGCTCTATCGGTGCCCAACTGGGGGGGTTTATACGACCTATATAATTCATAGTTTCCGCTCTTTTTACACCTTAAATTACATTCTATCCGTGCCAAAATTCGGCTCTACTTAGACCTTAAAAAATGCCTAAATCCGGGCCTTTTTACACCTTAAAAGGTGATTTATTGGTGCCTTATTGCGGGGTTTTTAGGCCCTATATAATTCCCAATTCCCGCGCTTATTACACCTAAATTGTGTCTAATTGCTGATATTTTTGCACCTTTAATTCAAGCCTATAATCGGTGCTCTTTGCACCTTTAATGCTGGTCTATCTTTAACCAACTACGGCTCTGTTTACACCGTAAATGAACCTATATCCCTGCCTAAACTTGGCTCTATTTAATCCTTTAAACATGCTTTATTGACGCCCAATTCCGTCTCCCTTTACACATTAAAATATGTCTAAATCCAGCTCTTTTTACTTCTTAAAAGATGCTCCAACTCTGGTGTTTTTACGCCCAAAATAATGCCTAATTCCCGCTCTTTTTACATCTTAAATATGCTGTATCTAGACTAAAATCGGTGCTTTTTGCACCTTTAATGCTGGTCTATCTGTATCTAATTGCAGCTCTGTTTACACCTTAAAAGAGGCTCTTTCGATGCCTAACTCCGGCTCTTCTGAGGCCTTAAAGCATGCTCTATTAACGCCTAATTCTCGCTCCTTTTACACATTTAATGATGTTCTAGTGATGCCTAAATCCAGGTGTTTTTATACCCCAAATAATGCCTAATTCCCGCTCTTTTTATACCAGAAATGCTATATGTAACCATCCCGGATCTTTTTAAACCATAAAATAGGCTCTTTTGATGCCTAAATCGGGCTCTTTCTATACCCGGTCCCTAAAAAGAAGTGAATTATATATTGAATTCGTACGAATGTATGTAACACGGAGAAGGAAACC
Source organism: Drosophila ironensis (assembly GCA_021223825.1). Classification (NCBI taxonomy): domain Eukaryota; kingdom Metazoa; phylum Arthropoda; class Insecta; order Diptera; family Drosophilidae; genus Drosophila; species Drosophila ironensis. The sequence continues at coordinate 764,635 of JAJJHQ010006256.1, forward strand.
TTTTCGACCCCATAAAGTATATATATTCTTGATCAGCATCAAAAACCGAGTTGATCTAGCCATGTATAAGCGCCTATATCTTGCAAATTATAATAGATAGGATCAAAAAATGAGCATTGATACCAGTTAAGCACAAGATTGTTTGTAATTCGAGGAATTTAGATATTATAGTTCCTACTTGCTACACCTCTAAAGATGCTCTATCCATGCCTTACTCCGGCTCTTTTTACACCTTAAAAGATGCCCACGTCCGGCTCTTGTTGCACCCTAAAGTCTGCTCTATCCATGCCTACAACCGGTGCTTTTTAAACCTCAAGAGGTGCTCGATAGATGCCTAAATCCAACCCTTTTGTCGCCCTAAATACTGGTCTATCTATAACAAACACCGCCAAATTCGATGCGCCCCTCAGTACCAGGGATTCGCAGTAAATACCCATTGTTTCCACAGATTGTGGAGCCTCCTCTGGACCTGCTCAACCAACAGCGGCGAACAAACTCCAAGTGCGTGTTCTTCTTCGGCTCCCGCAACTTGTAAGTGCCAGGCCATCAGCCATAAACCCTAAGACAGGGAATATCCAATGCACAGGCTACTACTATACTTGCCCTTTGCAGCGCCTGGATCGAGGAGAACAACATCAAGCCCTTCGAGGGGCCCTGGAAGGAGGAGCTGGCGAAGGTTAGCAAGCCGGCGGCCTTCAGGCACGCCATGACCGACATCGAGAAGTACATCGACGATCCCGCGGAGGTGGACGAGCAGGTGAACGACAGCTGCGGGATGCCCAACCACGCCACCGAGGCGGACTTTGACAAGATCCGCGACGGCCTCGACGACGAGGAGGCGGCCGGCGAGGAGGCCTCCGGCGCGGACGCAAACAATGGCCTTGTGGCGCACGTGGTCGGCAGTCCCGACGCCGGCGAGGGGGCGGAGAACAATGCCGACTCCTCGGGCTCTCCCTCCGCCAGCGCTGCTGTGACGACGACGCCGGCAACGGGCGGCAAGTCGGGCGGCGGCAAGCGAACGCCCAAAGCCAAATCGGTCACGGCCGTCTCAGCGACCAAGTCCGCAAAGGCCTCGGCCGCGAAAACCGCACAAAAGCGACGCGTCTCCTCGCACCAGACGCCCGGCGGAGCGTCGAGCGCCAAGCGCGGCAAGCGGGCGGCCTCCGGGGATGCGGGCGACGAGGCTGCGGGCTCCTCTCCCAACGCCAGGCGACGCCTGGAGACAGACGCCCTGCTCGCCTCGCTGGCAGCCAAACGGGGACCAAATGCAATCGCCCTGCTCGATCGTCCGGTGGTGACGCGGCCGGAGACGCAGGCAATCGACATGAACTCGCGCTCCAACACGCTCGCCGATCGCGAAATCGTGCCCTCCGAGCAGACCATCGGCTTCCTGGGCCTCGGCATGATGGGCTCGACCATAGTCAAGGATCTGATATACACGGGACACAAGGTGGTGGTGTGGAACCGCACGATCGACAAGGTAAGCGCGATCGAAACTCGGCAACTGGTAGGGCGGTCCGATCAAAACTTTTTGCCTTTTGCAGTGCCAGCCCTTCGTGGAGGCCGGGGCCGAGGTGAAGGACACCCCCATGGACGTGGTGGAGGCTGCCGACGTCATCTTCTGCTGTGTCTCCGATCCCAAGGGCGCCAAGGATGTAGGTTGACTTTGTGGCATGTGCTTGGTTATTGATTTAACCAGGGAATCCTTCACCCCCTCTGCTTGCAGCTCGTTTTCGGCAACTGCGGCGTCCTGCAGCTGAAAGACTTGAACAACAAGGCCTACGTGGAGATGTCGACCATCGACCCGGAGACCTCCACAGACATTGGCGAGGGCATCAAACAGTGCAACGGCCGCTATCTGGAGGCCCAAATCCATGGATCGCGCCAGGAGGCGGCCGACGGCATGCTCATCATTCTCGCCGGCGGCGATCGCACGGTCTTCGAGGAGTGCCACTCGTGCTTCAAGACCATCGCCAAGAACACCTTCTTCCTGGGCAGTAAGTACCCAATCCCATCCGTATCTAGTCAGAGAATCTTTCTAAATGTGTGTTACTTTCGTCCAGCAGATGTTGGAAACGCGTGCAAGGTCAACCTGATCTTGCAGACCATCTTGGGCGTCAGCCTCGTGGGCCTGGCCGAGGCGCTAGCACTAGGTAAGCTTTCAGAGGGATATATCCGCACGAGCAGAGTGTAATAATCTTGGGGTTTTCAGCCGATCGTTTCTCCATTTCGCTGAACGACATCATTGACATATTCGATCTGACTTCAATGAAATCACCACTGCTTCTGGCCAAGGGGAAAGGTAAGCAAGAGGGAGAGAGGAGCTTAACTTGCAGCTGAGAGTGTTTTTTTTAATGCTTCGTGTTTCGCAGAAATGGCCAAGGGCGACTTCAATCCGCAGCAGCCGCTGAGCCACATGCAGCGCGACTTGCGCCTGGTGCTGAATATGGCCGAGAACCTGGATCAGTCCATGCCCGTCACCAGCATCACCAACGAGGTGTTCAAGCACACCAAGCGCTTGGGTTACAGTGAACATGACTCGAGCGCTGTATTTGTAAGATCCAGATTTTAACATTTAGTGAACCCAACTACTTTTTAAACTATTCTTTATCACTTAGTTTAAAGCGTAAACCGAACAGAAAACCCGACACTGACACACACAAACCGCAAAACAGAACCCCCAAAAACGTACCCCACACACACCACACACAACTACTCCCTTTGCACGCACACTCTCCTCCCTCTCAGTTGCTCACCCGATGGCAGGGAATCTAAGAAAATAGAAGCGGGTCCAGTTTGTATTCGCTTGTGTTCGGGACGTCCTCCCCCAAAATTTGCCTACAAATCTGCTCCTGCTCCGTTTCCCCATGCCAGCGATTCCTGCGATCAGATTCGAGGGATCTGCGCTGTCGAGTTGTTGCAAGAACCAAGCAGAACCTAGGGCAACAGCACCGAGAGCCTGCACTTTACCTCTCGGAAGGTAAAGCAGGTGGTGCCCTTGCGTTTTCCCAAGAGTGCATGTGCTTACATCAATTGAAAATGTATGCAATTCCGCATGAGAATAAACTGTACAAAACATAAGACGATTGTGAAACACACACACAACTGTGTAGAATATCAATGTGGAGCAAGTTGTAAAACGTATCGATTTTTTTCTTTGAATGCATCGCGATTCTCATCAGCTAAATAATTAATTATGTACATCTGCCCCTTATGTTCGAGCGCACGCTGCACTAGAAACACCTTTTATATGAATATTTTTTCTAAGAATAAAGTGTAAGCCAAACATTTATATAAACTGAAACCGATTTTCATCGCATCTTTGGCGGCGTCGAGAGTTTTCATTACATTTCTTCGAAAACACCAACCCATTGACGGAACACACGGAACACTGAGAAACCAACACAGAAACCACTAAAACACCGAAAGGCAAAGGCAAATAGCGTAAAATTTGAGCGCCTCCTCCACTGGCGAGGTCATTTATAATAATAATAATAAGAATATATAATAAATAATATATTTTACTTATTATTTAGTCTGTATTTTGTTGTAAAACAAAGAATAATAAAATGATAATTTTAAAGAGGATGTAAGGAAATCCAAAAGCGCGAGTTTGTATTTTGATTTTTAAGTTAATTTATTTCAGATATAAAAATAGGGCCATCATTGGATTTCTATATACGTTTTGAAAAATACAAACCTGCATTTTATCAAAAAACTCGGTTTTATTTGGTTTATATTTACTTTATCGTACGTTTTAGGAATTACTAATTTATGTTTATCGAACACTTGGCTTTATTTAATTCCAATTCGTTGTTTTTTAACTCTCGAAGTAACCTTAAATTTTCAGAAAATCAATTCTATATATTTTTTCGAGAATTGTTTTGGTACATGAGTTCATACAAAAGTTTATAGTTGAGCGCATTTGAAATATTTAAATATGTAGATTATCCCAATATTCTCTGGATATTCTCTGCAGGTAAGGAAATACAAAGTTATTTAGTATAAAAAGTATAATTTCTATACTTTTTATTATAATAATATAATTATAATTTCTTTAGTTTTTATTCGTAAGATTTTTAAAAACGAAATAATTAGAAGTGATTTTGAAATTTTAACGACAAACGATTTGTGAAGGAAAATTTCCCACCCGAGCGTTTTCCAACACCAGTCCAGGCGGTTCTGGGAAATTAGTTATTCCGCCCCGATCCCAGTGCTGTCACATTGTTCGTGTGCGGTCACACAGTGCCGTGCGTGTGTGGCAGATTTATTATCAAAATTGTAAAAACAGTCTGTTTGCCGTTCGTAACACCTGAGCGAATATGTCGGAAAAGAAGCGCACACGCCGCCGCAAGGATGTAAGTTTGCCACCGGGCCGGAACACCTCCCGCCCCGCATATTACGCTCAAATAAGCGAGCTTGTTTTGCGTTGTTTTCATTGTTTGGCCTCTGCCGTCCAATTGGCATGTTTTTGTTATTTGTTTTGATGTCGCTGCCCCGCCTGGCGGTGCCTGAAGTGCGAAAAGGCCAACCAATGACCGATATCAACGATCCATTGATTGGGGCTGCTGACTTTCTCGCAGGGGTGCAAGTTCAATTCCAATGTTGTGATGGTCCCGTGCGCGTGTTCTTCGCTTTCGATTCTCGATTCCTCGGTTTTTTCGGCCCCCCGCGCGGCCTGCATTTGTCTATAATTAACCTTGGAGTGCAGCGGGGCTGGGGTCGGGGGCGAGGGCGCTGGCGGTGCGGCCTTTGGGGCGCAATTTTCCGGACTCGTTTTCCGCTCAATTAACTTTGAGCCGCGATTCAAACAGCTGTGCGCTTGCCACGGTCCGGCAACGCTGCACGCTAAGCCACGAGCTTTTCTCGGGATTCTAGATCTAGATCTTGATTTAAGATCTGGATTTGGGGGCAGATGATGATACTTTCCTGCTATAATGAGCCACGTTCGCGCTAGGTGTTCTCCTTATCTGACTAAGCCCGAGCACTGATAAGGATCGCAATATATTACTTCTTCCGTTTTCGCTTTCTGCTACTGTTTTTAAGCACAACTTGTGCATTTATGATATTTATATTATAACAGTATTAACAATGAGTATTTCATGGAAATTTATATCGTCACTCTAAAGCCTGTATTTGTTTAAATGTTAGTCTAACTAAAATTTTTACGGATTAAGCCTTTTTTTTTTCAAAATATATAGTAATTAAAACATTTTCTATACCTTTTCCGCGTTTTATAAACAATAAACAATAACATTTCTAAAAATGGAAATGTACAACATCATCTTTGGATATTATAACAGTTTACATGTAAATTTCAAGTAAATTTATATTCCAATTTTGTTTTATTGAGAATAAATACCGGTAGAATACCGGAATTACTCAGAACCATTTCCTGTTTTGTTAAAAATATAAATTTTTCTTTAAATTATAAGGCACTATTCTGTTTCATTAAGAGTAATTAAATGTTTAGAACCGAAATACTTTGCCTGTTTTGTTAAAAATATAAATTTACTGTGTGAATTTAAATCGAAAAGTATAGTTAAAACCCTTGACCGGTTTTATCACAAACAATTAAACTTGTAACACCGCGATTAGCCACAATCCCCACCTGTTTTTGTGGTAAAAATAAACCTACAATATAAAACCGGAATCAGTCAGCACCCTTTACCTGTTCTACCAACTTTGCGAGTAGCCCTGGAAAATCTCAGCTCACTCATCAGCTGGTCGGTCGGTCGGTTGGGGAAAGTTTCGGTCGCCAGTCGGGCTTGCTGGGGAGATCGCCACTCGTTTGACCAGCAAGCAGACGTTCGGCGATCGAAGCTTGAAGCTTGAAGCTCGAAGCACGACGCTCGGGAGGCGAGCTCAATACTTTCTAGACTCTCGGAGCGAGTGCAACCACGTCACAGCTAAGAAAGCGCTTCTGGCTAGCGGCCGACTGGTTTTCCTATTTACCAAGATCGCAGTTTAGTGAAGTGTTTATTTTGCTTTTTGTGGCAAGCCGTTCGATCGAATAATCGCTGGGCAAACATGAGTGGCGACGAGTACTACGACGAGGAGGCCGAGGAGCAGGAGATCTACGACGATGGCACGGTACTTGTCTAGAATCTGGTGAAAAACTTAGGGGGAAACTCCCCCACCAAGTCGCGGAGCCCTATCGACAACGGCTTGAGCGTGACGAAAACGAAATTGGTGTCGTGGCCTATATTCTCCCACAGCGCTGCGATCGTGATTGTTTTTTTGTGAAAGCGAGTTTCTGATTCACATTTTCGTTTGTCTTTTGGCAGGAGTACACTGAGCCCGGGGGCCAGAAGCTGGATAAGCCGTCGAAGGACGAGAAGAATGTGGCCAATTGGATGAAGAAGAACGTGAAGACGAAGAAGACCAAGTTCCTCAGCCACATTGTCGAGTACTTCACGGCCAGCAAGGCCATCGACGCTCTGATGAAATCGAAATTCGCCGAGGGCAGCAGCCCGCTCTTCACCAATCGCGATCAGGTGGTCGAGTTTCTGGACGTGATGCTGGAGCACAAGTTCTTCCATCGCGCCAAGAAGGTGCCCGTCACGCTGGACGAGATTCGCAGCGCCAAGAAGGCCGACAAGGAGAAGGGCCAGGACAAGGAAAAGGAGAAGGACGGCAAGGACAAGGACGGCAAGGAGAAGGAAAAGGAGGGCAAGGAGAAGCAGAAGGATGAGAAGAAGGACGACAAGAAGGACACCGATCCAGAGGCAGAGAACGGGCAGGGCGATGGCGGCGCTTCGGGCAACGAGAAGGACAAGAAGGAGAAGAAGAAGCGCAAGATCCGCCTGGACATGCATCCCGAGCAGATCTTCGTGGACGGTTCGGAGGCGTACGTGTGGATCTACGATCCCATTCCTCTGCACTACTGGATCTTCGGCTTCATCCTGTTGCTGGGCGCCGTGGGCATTTGTCTGTTCCCTCTGTGGCCGCCACTGCTGCGCAAGGGCGTCTATTATCTGTCCATCGCTGCGGCCGGCTTCCTCGTCTTCATTCTGGCCCTGACCGTGGTTCGTCTGATCGTCTTTACCATTATCTGGGCCCTGACGGGCGGCAAGCTGCACTTCTGGATCTTCCCAAACCTCACCGAGGACGTGGGCTTTTTCGCCTCCTTCTGGCCCCTCTACGAGGTGGGTTATCGCCTCAGATTCTTTGTATCCTCATGTTTATCCTTAACTTCTGCCTTTGACAGAGCAACTTCAACAGCGACGCCAACGCCGGCGGCTCCAAGGGCGACAAAAAGTCTAAGTCGAAGGCTAAGAAGAAGGAGAAGGACAGCGAGGCCGAGGAGGACACTGCCGTGGATGCGGACGGGGATGGTGACGCGGATGGTGACGCAGATGGCGATGGCGATGGCGATGGTGATGGAGAGGTCTCCACACTGGAGCCGGAGAAAATCGAGCTGATCAAGGAGCACGACACCGACATGGAGATCCGCAAGCGGCGCAAAGTGGGCGCCGATGAGTACGAGGACGAGGATGTGGAGGAGCCGCAGGCACAGCCACAGGATTCGAAAACTGGGTAAGGGTGTCCGCTTTTCATTGACAAGGACTGCTGTTTTATTGCTCGAATTTGTAATTATGACTTGTTTTGTTTATCGCGCATCTGCTTTTGTTCCGCATACCGAAACGGAAACGGAAACGAAAGGGCAGAATGCCTAAATTAACTCTAGTTTTTAATGTACCCACAATTTGTTCCTTAATAAATAACATTGTACGATTAAAAGGCATTGATTATTTTTCGTTTTGCATTCATAAGCCCGCCCCCGTCTATATATTTCGTTGCTGGAGCATGTCATTTGTAAATACATTTTGTTTCGTTCTGCTCAGTCTAGGTTCATAATATTGGTAAAGGTTTTTAAGATACTCACATTAACGGCTCACGGTTAACACGAATTCCGCAAAAAAAAGGCTTCCGAGCTGGGTAATTGGATTGCGCGTAAGTTGAAACCGTAGGTTCCACAAAATCAACAACAATATCCCGGGTCGGATGCAGAGTAAGTTTCGTAGAAATACAACTCATAGCAATGTGCAATTGTTTTTCCATTCCCTCGGCTTTCCACACTAATACCCTTTCGTAATACTCTTGACCGCCTATCATTTAACTGGGTTTATTTTTTGTGCTTGCAGAAGCCCACGCAACTCTGGATCGGATTCGGAAGCCTCGAGCAAAGATTACGAGATAATTAGTTCAAGTGAGGTGCAAAACGTTGCTGGCAACTAGGATGGAGACACCAGAATACATTATTTAATGATCCACATCTAGCTAATTGATAAGACATAGAACAAGAAACACACATCAAGTACATCAGCACACACTGAAACAGAAACAGAAAACAGAAACAGAAACAAAAAACAATTCCAAGTACAGCGAAACCTTGTCCCACTGAAAATCTCGAGTGAGTTCATTTCGGATCGCGGTGGCTTCCAAAGGCAGTTCGAACTTTAATTTCGCGTTTTCCTATTGACTACCAAAACGTATTTGGGGGATGGATGGGCGTACACGTTTATGCCACTTTGTTGGTCACTCATTTGGCATTTGGCATTTGGCTTTCATTTTACCTGCAGCTGCTGGGTGCTGTCGCACCTCGAAACGATCCAAGAGGCACTTTTTAACTTACTTGCCGTTTGTAAATGTATACAGTGGCGCACGGGGCGGGCGCAGGAAACGATTGCAATTGATAATAATCATAGAGAGTACGTATAGTAGAAGCGAGTGCATACGTTTTATGTGCATTAATATTTACTCTAAATGTAATTAGAGCGAACTAACAACTTAATGAAATTAGTAGTGTAACATGCAATTAACTATTATATAAATAAAGCTAGGCAATTCAGATCGGATGTGAGATATTTGAGCGTTTTGTAGTTCTTGCTCGAAAGTTTTATTAAAAAATATATACAATAAAATATACAACATGGCATTTTGATTTCTTCGCATTTTGGTGTTTACTTGGGTGGCTTCGCATCAATAAGTATTAGCTCGGCTCCACCTGCAAATGGGAGGAATGCGTTTACAAACAATTGGATAGGGTTCTCGCACGGCAAGTTCGATTACCAACAAAATTTTTAACTATTGTAAACTATTCCTTAGGGGTGACCACCAGGTTTACTTCGAGTTTCCGTTGCTTGTTTGGTGGCAACTTCAAAAGCAAGTGGTCGTGCATGTCCAGGTCGAAGCCCCTTGGGTCCTGGTCCTCCGATAGGAGTCTCGGAGTAATTACCCTCGTGCGACCCACCATCTCCGCCGCATCAAAAACAGTAAGTTGCACTATTAGCTCGTGGCCTGGGGCCATGGTAACGAGCCAGAAAAGGTACCCAATGGAGGTGACCTTATAAACAAACATAACCATTGGAAGATCCCGCAGAGGATACGCGGCGCATTCTCTGTTTGGGGGTTCTCATTAGACAAGATGGCCAAGTGAGGACATGTGAGTTACTTACGGTTTTGGAGTTAGGCTGTTGTAAAAAAGAAGCGATACGAATGATGTGCCTTGGACGAGACGGTCGGTATCGCACCAGAATTGCTTAGGCACTCCCTCCACCATACGATGATAGTTCTCCTGCCCTCCATGTTCCTGGCGGTGGTTCAGATCATAGTGGGATGACAATGACTCCAAGCTGAAGCGAATGTTGCAGTTGCTGACCGGACAGATGTACTCATCGATAGAATCGATCACTTCTATTTTCCTGGGGCCGAGAGAGACCGCTTCCCAGTTTAGCGGAGGCAGTCCTTCGTACACTGTCTGGTTCTGGACGACCGTCGGGCCCGAATCCAAGGGCTCCTCCATTGAGGCGTATCTTGACTCTGAATCACTTGAAGAGGGCTGATCTGCGATTGGATGCGATGGCCGAGCGGATGAACTGGGGCCTGCATTATCGGGCCTTACAAGGTAGAATCTTCCCCAGGCTTCCAAAAGGGATCTCTGTGTGAAATCATCAAAAGGTTTTGTTGTTTCCTTATCCTTATCCTTATCCTTATCACTCTTCTTAGTTGGTTTTTCTTCGGTTTTTCGCGAGGTCCCTGGGAGCGTCTCCTTGGATCCTGACGACGAACATGACTCGCTTAGATCAGTCAAAATTATGGGCCTGGCCATCATCCTCTTGATTTTGCGCTGCAGACAAACGTCAATACGCTTTTTTATTTCACGACCCAGCACAGTGGTATCATTTATTGATTTCCTCGAGGGCTTTTTGGCCGATTTCCAATAACCATCACTCGAAGAGCTTTCTGAATTTAGATCGGTTATGAGTTTTATAGGTTTGTTCCTCTGTTTAGCTAGGATTTCTTCTATGTCTTTATCTGTTTGCGAAGTAGTCGTATTGCTATTGGCATTTGAGCTCGAAAATATATCCTCTTGTTGGATTTGGTTTTGGCGCACAACTGTTTTCTTATTTTGCATAGTGTATGACACCTCAAGTTCTTCGTACTTGATCTTTCGGTATTTCAAGGTTTCCTCAGTAGAACTGGTTGAGGTACGGGGAGGGGACGAGGTGTCATTCGGTATATTTGTTTCGGTGCTATTTTGAACGCTTGACTGCAATTTTAACTCACTCGGATCTATATCCGGCAGTCGAAACTCGAAGTGAGCCGGAAACTGTGGATTTAGTGTAGTATTCACTGGTGGATGGTCAGGGCCTTTAGGGATTCCAGTCGTTGGTGGCTCTACCATAGTGTTCTCGTTTGGATGAGCCGGAAACTGTGGATCTAGTATAGTATTTACTGGTGGATAGTCAGGGACTTTAGGGATTCCAGTCTTTGATGTCTCTACCATAGTGCTCTCCTGTGGATGAGCCGGAAACTGTGGCTCTAGTAAAGTAATCACTGATGGATGGTCAGTGCCATGAGTCATTCCAATCTTTGGTAGCTCTACGAAAGTATTCTCCATTGGTTGAGGGTCAGTTAATTGGCTGATTCCCATTTCACGCTCTATGTATGTGGCCACCTGGGGCTTGGGTAGCTTTACACAAATAGAAGCCGGGTCGAAGGGCTCCTCTTTGGTCTTAGCAGCACCTGCGGAGTTGCGGTCATCTTGTTCGAATAGCTTTACTTTATCCTTCTTTGCTGAATCACCTGAACTGTTTTGGATATCCATTTCGTAAGGTTTAACTTCTTTCTCAATAATTTTAGAGTTTGTTTTTTTGTTATTTTCCATGACTGTAACTAGCGATACGTTTGGTTCTACTACTGGGGGATACTGTTGATTTATGATACTGGCTTCTCCTGGCTGCCTAGATTCTGTTTTTCCGGGTGGATGTTTCAAACACTTTTTAGTGTTGTCATAGGAGGCTTGGCCTGAACTAATTTTACTAACCTTTTTCCTTTGCTTAGGGGTTATAAATCTAGGAGGTGCTTTAAATGGGATCGGACGGATCAACTTCTTTCTAGCATGACACACAATCTCCGGTGCAATATCGTCTTTAGTTTTATTGGAAACTGTAGATACAACTTGCCCATTGCTAACGGGAGTATCGAGAGATAATCCCGTAATTACCGTGTCCATCTTCTCGACTTGAGGTTTGATTTCGGTTTCAGAAGAGTTGGCTTTCTTGTTTGACAATAAATTAGAGGCATTATTACTCACGTGCTGGTGATGTACAGGTATTGACTTCGCAGAATTACTTGCAATATTGTCCTTACTTTGCACTTGTGCAAAACCTGGAGGATTGGGATGTAAGTCTGCTTTACTTGAAGTACGACTATTATGTCGTCTATTAGGATGAAGTGGACAAATTTTGGCTTTAACTTCGCTATCCGATTTGGCCTCTCTATCGGAAGTTGCATGCTCCCTGTCCAATTTAAGAGGCATTTTCATTGCGGTATTATTTGAACACATTTTTCCATTCGAATTCGATACTTCTTGACTTGGAATTGGAAGGTGCTTTAGTGATACGGCTCTTGTGAAACTACTTGGAATTTTCGTTTTCGCACTTTCCCATACTACATTTGAAATTTTTGGAGGACTTTGATTCAGTGCCTTGTTTTGTATGTTGGTATTATTTGATGTAGAATTGTTCTGTGGTCTTTTACAGTGAAGTGGACAAACTTTGGGATGGATAAGATTTTCAGAAGATTTAGCCTTTTCGTCAGATTTCACCGTAGAGCTACTTGGAATTTTCGTTTTCGCACTTTCCCACACTACATTTGAAATTTTTGAAGGACTTTGATTCAGTGCCTTGTTTTGTAAATTGGTATTTGATGTAGAAATGTTCTGTGGTTTTTTACAGTGAAGTGGACAAACTTTGGGATGGATAAGTTTTTCAGAAGATTTAGCCTTTTCGTCAGATTTCACCGTAGAGTTACTTGCTACATTTAAAATATTTGGAGGACTTTGATTCAGTGCCTTGTTTTGTAAGTTGGTATTTGATGTAGATGTAGAAATGTTCTGTGGTCTTTTACAGTGAAGTGGACAAACTTTGGGATGGATAGGTTTTTCAGAAGATTTAGCCTTTTCGTCAGATTTCACCGTGGAGCTACTCTTACAAATGGGATTAAATGACTTGGAGGTTGTTAATTGGTGTGGAATTTTTGGTACACTGTGAAGTGAACATTGTTTCTTACACAAACCTTTGCTTTTATGACTAGAGTCAACCTTTTCTAAATCAGATGTCAATGCACTGGAATGTAACTTGCAACTTCGACTACTTTTTTCTAAATCAGAAGTCAATGAACTGGAATGGAACTTGCAACTTCGACTATTTTTCCATATCAATTCTAGGGATCCCCGTTCCTCATTCTTATTCTCATTAACCTCTACCATATCTTTTACAGTAACTTCTCTTCTAAAGCAGTTCACTGTCTGTTTCAAAAAGCTTCCTATTCTTGAAATTAAAGAAACCTTTTCCTGGATCCCCGAATTCGAGGAACTATTCTTTGGGGTCAGGGAGCTATCTGACTCCTTGTCCTTCCTATTCTCTTCTGGCATCGGACCAAAACTTGCAGGGGTCGCTGGCATTCGTCGCAAACCGCACTTGCCACAGTTATGAGGCTTCTGTCTTGCAAGTCCTTGCGACGAGTGCCCAATCCTATTCTCTGAAGATCTTCCCTCATTACTCAAATCCCTTTCCCTGCTTGGTTTAATTGAACACACTTCGGGGTACTCTGCATCAGTCTTGGCTTTATTGGATAATTCGTTAACAGAAGTGGCGATTCCGGGACCCTCGTCGGAGGAAAGGCTGTTCATCATGTCGTTCAGATCGTCCATCTGCTGACGTCCGAGGTTCTGTGGCACCTCGGGCATGTCCTGGTCTTCGTCAGATGTGTCAGTGGCCCAAAAGAGCTTGTCAAAGATGTTGTAACCGTCGGAGGCCCTCTTCATGGGCTGCTGGTCGTTGTTGTCATTGGGCTTGCCCTCGTCGGCCACGTTGGCGAATGTGAAGCATTTAGCAAGTATGGAATTGGCAGAGGAGTCGCTGCTCACCGAACTGATCTTGTTGGAGCTGCTGGAGCTGGACGACTTCAGGTTGAGATCGCACATGACGGTGTCCGAATTTTCGTCCAGAGGTTGCTTACGTGGCGACGGCAATGGGGTTGTTCCGCTGCGAACCCTCGGCTCGAAGTCATGCGATCCGATACGATTCTTGTACACACCTTCGAGCGGCTTCATGTGCAGCGACCTGGGGCGGCGCAGGAAGCTCTGGGCCTCGCGGGTAACGAGAGCATCCTCCGACGGACCTTCATACTCATCAAACGGACAGAACTGGGTGGCCTGGGGATTAGGCGGATCAGGTTCGGGAGCCACCAAACCACCACCCTTCTCCCTGGCCTTCTCCTCTTCGGTCGCGGCCTTGATCTCGGCCAGAACTTTGGAGAGCGGAGGAAGCGAACCGCTGCTGTAGCTGCTCGGGGGACGGGCGCTGTGGTAGCTGCTTTTCTTCGAGATGGCGCCGCCCGAGGAATTAGTGATGGGGCCGTTCAGGGGAATCATGTCGCTGACCAGGAAGTTCCGGTATCCGAAGGGATATCGGCGGCGCATATGATTGGGCCGATTGAACATCTGGTGGGCCATGACCGCCAGCGGTGGCATGTCTTCCGGCAAATCAGAGGAGGACGAACCTGGCGGCGAAGGGGATGACGGGGGTGGCGCCGAAGCCTCTACCTTCTGACGACTGGCTCTGTGTTCCGGCTTCGGGGGCTCCTTTGGCTTCGGGGGCAGCTTCTTCGGCTTCGGATAGAAGCCATGGCGCCCACAATAGACCTTGTCCTCGGCTGCTTTCTGATTGTCGATTCCCGCATCAACGACCAACTTGCCGCAATTGGTGCAGGAGCTGCCTTTGGCCCTTGGCTTCTTGGCCTTTACTGCCACTTTTACACGCACATCGGGGTTCTTTCGGTTCTTATGGATCGGGTAGACCTTCTCGGGAACGTCCTCCTCGCTGGAGGTACCAAGGACCGAAGGGCGGCGGGGCAGACCGCAGACCTCGCAGCGCAATGTGGGGCTCAGTGGAATGTGGAGCAAGGCCCTCGGTAGCTTTTCGCATAGGCACCAATCTCGACACGATTTCGCGCCACTGGCCATGTTGCTCGCGTAGATACAGTACAGCTTGTAAAGACGAAACATCAAAACTTTTATGCGATAATTATTCAGCTCTGTGAATTTCAAAATGTCAGAGCTTGAGCAGTAATTTTTTCCAATGATGTGGAACGAAAAGAAAAGCCTCGACCAGTGTTGCAAAGCCAACTTTGCCTGGCTACGGACATTGTCGAACACTTATTTATTATGTCCCAAAACAAATAATTTTAATCGTGTATTTATGAGGAATATATGTACCCACAGTGCTGAATCAGCACTGCTGATACATACATAAGTTGCAATTGAGGTCTTATAGAATGTATTCACGTGATGATGGTACTTTTGAGTCCCAAAACTTGGCATAGCTGTTGTTGAATGCCTGAAGAGGTGGCAACTGTAGGGTGCGTGGTACAGTTAACAAAAATATCGAATAAGGAACCACCGATCTAGCTTAACACTAAGTAAAGGGAGAACATGGTGGAATATGCCTACTCATTTCCCGAAATCCGGGCAAAGTAACAGACAGTATTTTATAAACGGTTATATTGCAAACGCCGTAGGTTCGACATGACTTCCGGTAGAGTTGCCAGCTCACAAAACAGAAATCTGAAAACCATGCTGGCAACAATATATTTCATAAATTGTTTACATTTTTTAACTAAAAAGATCACATTTAAACACAATTATAATGCTGTCTTACTTGACTAGAGTATTTCTCTGAGATTTTATCTGATACAGTAGGCAACATTTAATATTAAAATCAATTAAAAATCAGGGAATACAATATGTTTTTAGCCGAAAAATATGATTGTAGGAAAGCAAACGAAAACCAATTACCAATCCCATTTTATTTACTTTATTTAAATTGCTAGTGATTTGAAAACTCTTAGATTGACTCCCTAGTGAGCTTGAATAGCTTATGTCCCTGGAATTTCCATTGAGCTGGGGGTTTTAATTAAGTCTCTGCTGCATTGTTAATGCAGAAATTCAATTCAGTATTGTTGCGTTTTTTGTGGTAAAGTGCACTTCTCTAACGAATGCTGCGTCCTTCGAATGCTAGCCATTCGCAAACCTCTCTATTAAATGTGCGCATTGTATATTCTCCCCTTTATGAAAAAGGAGATTAGTTGCATGCCGCCAATCTAAGAGAAATTTCATGTTTCACAAGCAATTCCTATTTCGAAGGTGAGTGGTGCCCGAAACACATAATAAATATGCATACATATATAGTCTGTATTGTGGGCGTGCATTTGTATTATAATTGACAACCACACGTGACCTCGACACTCGAACGTACTTGGAATTTATTTGTGTTTTTCCTGCAATAAATATGTGTGCACCATGTAGTTGACCCAAATACGGGGCTCCTTCTGCACCATCTGCTTTAATTAACTCGATAGCAGTTGATTGATTGGCCTAACCCCCGGACCGAGCCGCCGAAACGGGCCCCGCCGAGTCAATAAACACATTAAAAGCACATCGTCTTGCAAAATGTTCTGCATCCTCGGCTCATTGAACAGATTTTGAGCGCGCAGCGGCGGCAAGGAAATCATGCACTCAAATCAAGCGGGGCGATAAATTTTCGGGTTGCCCGATCCTGCAGTTATCCTGCAGTTATCCTGCAGGGAGTAACTAAGTTTTCGACTCCCAACTCCACGCTCCACTGTATATTCTGAATTGTGAATTACAGGGCGGCTGGCCGGGATTTATGCGCGCCATTGGCCATAAAAATATTATTCGCAGACTACACAGACCGTAGTCCTTGGCGAATATCCTTGCGCATCGGCGCCTAATTGTTCACCATCGATTGTAATTCAATATATTCGAGTGGCAATGCTGCAGCTACAGCAGCGTGCAACAAAATTATTTACTCCCCTTGCGCGGCATTTTAATGCATTTTTATTGCGATACTTTTAGCGTCATTTCATTTTCGGCATTTTCCTTTGCCCTGGAATTTTCCCCCGTGCTCGGCCAAACTATTTTTACTTTATTTATTTATATTTGCTTCTTTGAACATTTTTTGGCTGCGTTTATTGCGTTTCCTTGTGCAGTTAAAGAACCGGACGACCGACCGGAAATTTAATGTGCGGCAAGCATTTAAGGCATGCACATACGCATGCAAAACGCTTTTCCTACGGCCGGAAAACTCCTGTGGGCGGTGGTGGTGGTGTTGGAATATTTTCGCATGCAGCCTGTATGCTTTTAGGCGGACGGACCGGCGGCAGTTTTCCTTTAAAATGAGATGCCATTCGCGTCCCGAATCGATATGCCGATGAAATATACGCACCACTACGAGTATTCTTCGCATTAAAGTCGCTCCTCAACTTTAATTACGCCGTGAAAATGCAACTGGTATTCATCAGCAACGCTGGAATTCCTTCTGGCCGGCGGGGCAAATTCCAATTGTAAATTAAATACTTTCCATTAAGTTTTAAGCAAATTTTAATTACAATTCCTTCGCTTCCGCCGTTTAACACAAAAACAATTTCCGCCCGGCCATACATATTTTAGATCAAATATTGCAACTGCTGCACGAGGGCTCCCGGGCGGGAGCGGAAGGGAGTCCTGCCGCAGGAGGATGCGGGTGCTATCGTTGCCCAAATGGTTGCTTTTTTGTTGCCACCTTGGCCGGCTGGGCTGGGCTGCCTGCCAGTCAGTCGGAGGCTACGTGACTTGTGGCCGTCTATTTTTCAAAGGGGGTAGCGAAATGGTAATGGCTGTCGGGGGGGCCAGTCCATCCCCCTTGTACATGTTGCACAAACGCATCCTCTGTTTACTTATTTAACACAATTTTCACATTTCATAATTCAACTCGGTGGGGCTAGAAGCGGCGGGAAAACCCATCATACACATTGTGCATGTGGGTTTGGGGGCTGACATGGGCGTGGCAGCTTCGCTACGCATGCGTAACCTCGCCTCGGGTATTGAGGCCATCACAATGCATTTCCCGCTTAATGTTGCCCATTTTGCTGCTGGTTATTGCTTGCAACTCAGCAGTTTTCCCAGCTGCACTTTGTCTGACCACTTTTTTGGGGGCCCTCATAAGTGGAAAGCGCTGTCTGGAGGGCCCGCTGGGGAAGGTTGAGCAACGCGACAACCTTGAAAGGCACTCAGCAAATAAAGGGCCGCCACTTCCCGCCCACAACTCCGATTGCTCCTGTGGCCACAATTATACTGGCAGATCACGTATCCGCCGCGTGGCTCGCTCACGGCCCGTCCTTTGATGCGCTCTGATGCGGCGAAGTTTGAGCATCGGCAATAAGAGGACTTTGCACTGCAAAGTCTGTAATATTTGCTAGTTTGTCAACACTACATGGCAGCACTTTCAAGTGCTACATACAGAATAAACTAGGGAAGTTTAAACGAAGCAGTTTTTATTAAATACAAAACACCATACACATTAAGTTTACCAATTGTAATGCCAGGACTTTACACGGAAAAGTCTAGATTCTAGAATATTTGATAGTTTTTCAACACCAAAATTCTAGAGAATTTTAAGCATTAAGTTTACAAATTGTAATACCATATGAGAAATCAGAATTTAAGCTTACATGTTCTGGTAAACTGATTTATTCAGTTTAGTTATTCCATTGGATAAAGGAAATGTATTCTAAGACTAACTTTAGTATTAATAGTAATCTAATTAGTAAAATCACATGTTTAAGTTAATTTGTTGATCCACATGAAAGTCGGAAATCAATTAAAAGTATCCAGCTGGCAATAATATAAATGTGAAACTGAAAAAATCTAGGAGAAATATTTTGCAAACACCCAAAAACTCCGGAAAACCTCCCAATTGGAACGTGACAAACGTGTTGATATTCAATGAACAGAATGTATGATGTTAAAGTGTATAGGGGGATTCCCGGATGGCAGAAATCAAGGCTCGCCGCCTGCATGTGATGGAATGTGGCCTGGATTGGAGTTGATTAATTGCAGGCAAACGTTCCAGAGGTCCTGCGAGTATTGAAGCTAGGCCTTTTGTTTGTTTTGCTCATCGGTTCGGCCTCCTTTGGGCCTCCTGGAGTGGCCGGCTGGTCCACAAACTTCCGCTGACGTAAAAGCCCTCGCCAAGGTAATTGTTTAAAAATGAATTTTATTCAGTTACGTTACAGCCCGCACCCATTTGCATCCCCATCCCCATCCCCATCCGCATCCGCAGCCAAGCCCGTTGGTCGTTCCTCGTTGCTCGTATCGCACACTCGCATGCATATGCAAGAGCCGGCGAATGGACCATAGATCGCCTGTCTAGTCATGTGTGCGCGCTGTCCATGTAAATTTTAAGCAACTCTCCCAACTAACAACCGACGCAAATTGCTGCTGTTGCGGTTTATTTTGTGTTGCAAAAATATGCACTGCCCGAGACCCCCTTGTGTCTCCTGGCATCTGCAACTCCCCCCTCGAACCGGGCCGGACACAGGGCCGGATCTGTGATTTCGCCTTCGTACCAAACACTCCGATTTTTTCCCCACCTCACGGAAATGCTCAAGGTGCTAAATGAACGAAATGAAGTTAAAGTAAAGCCGGGGAATTTTTCGAAAGTAGTGGCAAAATATTGGGGAGGTACTACCTGCAGACGACACTGGCCGGGGAGGTAAGGAGGAGCTGGGTCAGGGAACTGATTCTAGTGGCGCATTGTTTGGCCTGACTTTTTGCTGCCCGCACCCGGAATGTGCGGCGTTTGGCTGTTGTGATGTGTATGTTGCTTGCCAGGCTTGTTATTTTACCCAAAAGCTGTTAAATTGCTTGAAACAAAACAGTGGAGGGCAGAAGAAGCTCTGTGGCCACAGCACCAAGTCGGGGGTTCGGGGCTGCTATGCTGCTGCTCCTGCTGCTGCTGCTGCTGCTGTTGCTGGTACTCTGCTGCTTTCGGGCCATAAATATTAAAGCGGGTGTCAAAAGGAATATGTGGTGCGAAATGCTTTGAATGCTGCTGCTTACGGCCCCTGCTGCCCGCATCCAATGAACGTGCGATTCGACAATGAAATAACTTCAAGAACGTGCCCGTGGCTGATCCCTTCCGGATAGCGGCTGCGATAGTGGCTGGAACCCTTCTAAATGCTAGTGGCGTCCTGACCCTCATCCGCACACATAAATCAAAACAACCGAATGCGTGGACATGTCCCCGAATCTCCGGTCGCCGGTCAACCATATTTCACGGCCGCGATGCCTTCAAAGTTTCGCCTTTTGAGGACCGGAGATTAATTAAAATTAAAAACTTGTCCGGCACCACCTTATTGGCCTCGCGCACCGAACTGCCCATGCATGAATATTTTAATCAAGAATCTTACCAGAACATAATGAAAAGCCCATTTTTTCCGCTCACTATCCAAAAGTCTTTTGCGAGACGCGAAAGTTTGCGTAGAAAATTATGCAAAGGCAAGTTTTTCATAGTGGCCCCTTATTATTTATTGTGTGCTGAGCCCTTTTTTGCGATGTGTTAAGAAATTATGTTGCCCATTCCGCGTCTGACATTGAACCTCCTCCGAGAAGCGCAAAAGTCAGAGGAATAGCTTCGCGAGGGATTTTTTATTAAGTTTCTGGCGCTCAAAAGCTTTGCATTTTATCTGGCTGGCTGCCTTGCTGGCTGGCTGGCTGGCAGGCTTTGAGCCCGGCGCGCTCAACTTTTCGACTACTCAAAGTATCGAGCCCTTCTTATTTGTTATGAAAACTTCAAGTGGGCACCTCCGGCGGGCAGGAGCCGAGGGGTTTAGCCAACGACAAGTGCACCACCTCGAGAGCTCAGCGTCTATGAAAAGCTCCTCGAGAAAATGGGTAACCAGGCTGGGAAACTGGGAAGCTGGGAAGCTTGGCAGGGCCTCGGCTTGAGTTTACCCCTCGACGGGCGAGCCACTTGTATCCTGCGTGGGCTGGAGGTGGCTGGGGGCGGCTGGGAGCCTTTCCTGGTTATGTAATGGGAAGTTGTTGGCTTCCTAAACGGATATACCGACTTCAAATAGTTTTTTGCTTCTGTGGGGCTCATTCTTTTATGCTTCTTTACGAGTATTCCGCTTCTTTGGCTCGTGCAGTTGTTGTGGTTGCACTTTTTGTTTGTTGCAGCAGCAATTGCGGCTGCAATCGGGATCGGGATGCGGCGGCACGTGCCGGAGGTGTGTAGGTGTGTGCTGCAAGCTGTGTGTGCAACGGAGTTTCGGGCCCCGACCACTCGTGCCCCGGCAATGATGAGTTGTGGAATATTCTCGGGGAGCTCGACTGCCCGGAGCGCAGAGGCAAGCTTCTCGACTTTGCGACGCAGCACCCACTGATACGAGTGTGTGCCGTGTTAAGTTGTGTCTACGGGTGCACTTGGCCAAATACTCATAAATCTGAGGAGTGGGGTTTACCAGAGAAGCTCTACAAGCAGCTGCATCTGGGCCTTGAAATAAAACTAACATTATATTCATAGATCTTCTGAGAATGTTTTTTAGAATGTATCATTAATTTAAATGATTTTCAGACTGATGATTTTGTAAAATAAAATCACCAGAGGGTAAGTAAATTGATTGAAAATCTAACAAAGAAATCAAAAAACTATTTATTCATGCAAACAAGATTTCTAAAACAAAGTTCCAGAGTCTTTTTTACCAGAAAAGCCCAACAAATCACTGCATCTTGGCATTGACATAAGGTTAACACATCATCTGGGAATATTAAACAAGATATACCATTAATTTAAATTGTGTTTGGTCCCTAGATATGAAGATATTTAATTAAAATTCCACAGTTTCTTTAAATGCAATCTAAAGAGAAGGGCTTACCATTGCCATTGACACAAAGTGATCAGAGATTTGTGATTAAATTTTAAAATATATGGCCAAAACAAAGTTCCCGAGTTTTGTGCAGTGCATTCTTTGCTGTTATCTGGCCCACTGGCCTCCACTTTGTGGCTTCGATATCCTAACAGACTTCGGGGCCGCCCAAACGCCCGTCGCAGGAGCAAAGGATTCCAGTGTTTGGTGTTCGGTGCTCGGTGCCCGGTTCACTTGCTGCTCTATATTTACTAACAGCCACTTGAAGTTCATCGTTTACAAACATATTTTCACTTTGCCCGCCCTGGTAGCCCTGCCTGCCCATTCCCGCCTCTGCTAGCGTGCTTATCGCTTTATGATGGGTCCTGTTCGCTTCAGTTTGCCTTGGTCCTGTGTGTTATCCCTTGCCTTGGGGCGAATTTAAGACTCGGGTGTCGGCCAGGTGAGATGCGGTAATTATGAACTTTAAGTTCGGGGTCCATTGTTCATCGCTTCGACAGCCATTAGGCCCTGCGATCTGGGTTAATTGTTTAATTCCGGGTATCGGTGTCCGGCAGAGCACACAACTTTAAACAATCAGCCCTTGGCTCTTGCTTAATTACAGTCGGTCCGGGAAAAGTCCGGAGTTGGGGCTGAAATACGAGTAAATGCCGTAAAAACGGCGAGCTGGTCAAATTTGTGAGCTGCATAAATTCATTGCGCTTATTAAGCCGCCGCCAACACGCAAGACAAAGCCTCGGAAGCTGGAGGATGATGGGCCTGGGCATGGGCATGGGCTTGGGAGTGGCAGAAGGAGCTGCCGAGGGCGAAAGGGCTCCGCAGCATAATCACACCTAGGCCACACCTGTCCCCCTGTTTTATCCAGTTCCATGGCCGTCGCTGCAGTGCATTTAATCTCGGTAACATTTCCTTTGCCGCCGAGGACGCAGTCCATGACATTTCCTACCCGCAGTCCCTCCACGTTTCCGGCTCCATTTTCCGCCTTTTTTCCCCCGTTTGATCCCCCTTGCTGCGACAAGCCTTTACTGTTAGCGACGTTGTCGAAAACAAAAATTAGTCCTGCCGTAAAATGGCCAAAGGAAGTGGTAAGTACCTTCCCACCGGGCCAACCGAACGACCCGACGAACGACCAACCGACCGACGGACCGGCTGCAGTAACCAACGAACCCTGGCAGTAAAAATTCGTAATGTGCAGCTAATTAAGTTCAAAGCATAGTTCCAGGCGCTGTCCCCCGTGCTCCGTGCTCCGGTCCTTTTCTGCGGCACCGCCGGATGGCTGGTGGTCCTCGTGACTTCTCTGCGGAGTGACAGTCGCAATCCTCGGTGAATTTTCGTATGATTGGCCCTCGAGTCGGACGCTTTGTGGTGCCGGCCACATCCTTTATCCTTTATTTTACACAAATAAAATTGAATAAATTGATTCAGCTCCAAAGGGCGAGCCGGCCGCAGAGCCACAGTTGTCGGAAATTACACTTCCTCGAAGCCAAATCCTTTGGTGTAAGGGATTTAACTGGCCGGAGTTTAATTATTCCAGTTTTTATACCATGTACCTTAAGGTAAAAAATGGTATATTAAATTTGTGCAAATGTATGTAACACGCAGAAGGAGACGTGTGCCAGAACTAGTACTAACATACTAACTTTTTTGAAAAACCAGTATGCCAAATTTTTTTTTTAGTATTTCCTACCGCGTTGTTATTCCCAACTAGTTCTGGCACACAATTCATTAATTAAGCTCCATCGAGCCAGATTTTTTGGGTAAGTTAACTCATCTTCTTATTCCTTCCCACTATCTCCNCCAAATCCTTTGGTGTAAGGGATTTAACTGGCCGTAGTTTAATTATTCCAGTTTTTATACCATGTACCTTAAGGTAAAAAATGGTATATTAAATTTCTGCAAATGTATGTAACACGCAGAAGGAGACGTGTGCCCGAACTAGTACTAACATAATAACTTTTTTGAAAAACCAGTATACCAAATTTCATTTTAAGTATTTCCGACCGCGTTGTTAGAATTCCCAACTAGTTCTGGCACACAATTCATTACTTAAGCTCCATCGAGCCCAATTTTTTTGGTAAGTAATCTAATCTTCTTCTTCCCTCCCTCTAGCTCCCCACCAGTTCCCCGTGCCAGACGTCGACCTGAGCGCCTATTTCCTGGACGGAAGCGCATCTCCAGCATCGGATCCCCCCGATCTCCTGCCAACGACCTACTTGAAAATGGAGGATCATTGCTGCCTCTGTCGTCAGTTCCCGCCTTTTGGACCCGGCTGTCGCTTTCCCTGCATCACCTACGTCATCCAACAATCTGCTGCATCGTCTCACCGGAACCTGGAGATTTCCACTGCATCAGAGAAATTCAAATCCTAAGGAGTTCCACATCCAAGGGAACACCCCCCCTTGGCCTTATTCCCACGCCTAACGGACTCCACCTGTAAATTGCGCTGGAAATCATCCAACTGGATAAAGTTTAATCATTTGATTTTTTCTTCTTTGTAACACTTGATACAGAATCACTTAAGTTCCAACCCTAATTGAAAAGTTGTCGAGTAAGCTGAAAATAGGTTTTCCTGGGATGGTGTCGTGTAAATATTTTGGAATGTATGGAAATTTTCATGGCTTTCCCCGACCAGCAGCTCTTTATTTTCCGCCACTCAAAAACGCGTGCACATTACATTCATAATTGCATAGATTTGGAGGCTATTAGGAATGCAAAATGCGTCGCGTGACGCAGATGCCGCAGATGGACACCCAAACGGTCGGCTAACTTCATCGGGCCGCATTAGCAAAGTTTCGTCGCCTTATTTATATGCAAACTGTAGCCGGCTTCGCGCCACAATGCAACTAATTGCCACAGAGAGATGGAAGCCAGGGTGCCGGCGTTTTTTGGGCCACCAACCCGTTTTTAATGCCGCCATCATCAGTGTCGTCGTCGTAGTCGCCGCCGTTCCGAGTGCTGATTAAATACTCGACAACTGTGCCCGCTTGGTACTACATATATGTAGCCTCTATTTGTAGGTACCAGTATGCTGGGCAGCGATATCTCCCGGATCGCTGCTGTCACTTTTTCCGCACTTTGGCCCACTTGTTGTCGCCCAACTAGACAAACATGGAGCAGCAGCTAGCCATTTTGCATAAAGTGGCCGCAAAACTAAACAGCACCAACAGCACGCAACTGTTTCGAGTTTCGAGAGTTTCAGTCTGCCCGCCTTATTGTGCCTGGGGGCCAGCAACAATATTTGTCGTGCAGTTGATAAAACTGTCCTTAACTGCCTGCTGGCTCTTGCTTGATGGTGGCTCTGATTCCACTCCGGGACACAGACCAGACCCGGCCCGGCACGACCCGACCCAACCCGACCAACCGTTTGCCGCATTGTCGTTTTGTCTGATGAGTTTTTAAGTACGGACAATTACAAACGACAGCCAAAGAGCTGCAAATGCAACAAACGCAATCATGTCGGAGTCGCCCAAGACAGGACCACGCCCCCGCCGTCCCGGCTTTATGGCCATCTTGGCTCCGGAGAGCCCTGCGCTTTGTGGTTATCGCAGTCTGCTGGGCAGTTTAGCTGCGTAATTGAATTAAATTTCGTTTTAAAACGCAAAGCCCTTTGATTCGGTTTGTAGTCCTTGATGGCATTTGTTTCCCATGGAGTAATTAACATTTGTTTTATGTCCCGACGCGGACGGACAAAGTGGCAACTGCAGACATCCGTAATGCGGTGGATTCCAAAAATCTAAGAAAGCCAGAAAAAAATTTTAAGTGAGCAGTGAAAAAAAGAGTGTAAAAAAAATTGACAAAATAACCTGTGCCTTTCAGAAAATTTGCCATGTCTCAACTAAGGTTTGATTCCAATGTGCGCTGGTACCGCGGCATGTCCGGGGTGCAGACCGAGTCCTGCGACGCCCTGCTCCACGCTCTGCGGGACGACATGGAGCAGGGGTCGACTTACCGCGTGCGCAACTGCATGGCTGGGCTGGGACTGTCTCCGATGGTGAAGTCCTCGACGATCAGGACCATCATGTCGATCAGCCAAGGCAGCGACCTGGCCTTCCTCTGGTTCCTGTGGGAGTCGGACTACAAGCAGGCCTATAGGCTGGACGACTCCGATCCCAAGCAGTACACGGTCAACGAGCAGCTGCTCCTCTCGGCGATTGCCCACCTGGACATGCCGGCCACTCTGCGGGCCCTGGACAGCCTGCTTCCTCCTGCCTCTCACTCGTTGAAGCGCAAACCCAAATGTCAAACAACGACCTGCAAGTCATCCTTTGAGATTAAGAAAGCACCAAGGCGCAAGACTTACGGCATGCCCTACTTCGAGCGCCAGGTGCTTCCACGACCCTTCAATCCGAAGGACATTTGCCGACCTCTCGTGGCCAGGCTGCGTTTTCCGGAATACGAGCGGTACGCGGACCCCACCCAGGAGATTCCCAACGAGAAAACCCGCTGGTTCGCCAACTATCAGCTGTGTCCCGCCAAGAGGGTGATCAAAAAGCTGCTCTCGGACGAGCTAAAGAGGCTCATCGTGGAGCCCCATGAGCGCACACAGCCTTCGGATAACGAAATTCTGTGTGAGACGCACCAGTACCTGAGGGAGGCCAACGCATTGCAGCAGGAGAAAAAAGTGCACCAAGTGCTCCAGGACTGTCTGGCGCAGCTGGATATTCCAGGAGCTGAGCTCAAGACTCGTCGCATGCGCATTGCCCAGCAGATGGAGCGGGACATCGAGTGTGCTGCGGAGAGGATCCGCGGGCAGTCCAAAAGGTTCCTGAGGCAACTCAAGTGCCTGCGCACCGTTGGTGGGTTTTGCAGGCTGTGCGATGTGCAGGTCAGCCAGCCGGGCCGCCAAGAAGAAACCGACAAGAAGTCGAATCTCTGCAAGCTTATGGGCCTTGGCAACGATCCGCTTGCCAAGCCGCATTTGTTTGCCGATGAAAGGGATGACTTGCTCAAGGTGCTGCTGCTCCACAGGGAGAAGGGCTGCTGTGTCGCGGAGTGCAGATTCATAGAAGCACGTGCGCTGGACGAAATTAAAGTCCAGGAGGTGGAGGTGGATGCACGAATCAGGCATCGGGGTTCCACACATTCCAGGAGAAGTCGAAGTAGTAGCTCAAGCCGAAGATCCTCGAAGAAAGAACCGAAAATATCATTAAAAAAAAAGAAGATGGCCAAGTTTCCGCTCCCGCCGCCGCTGCCGCCGCTGCCGCCACCAAAGCCCGAAAAGAAACTGGCCGACCTCATCCCCGTCTGCAGCCGGACGCTGCCCTGCTTGAGGAGACGACACAAACCCCCTGAGGTGGAAGAGTTCACCTGCAGGAAACTGGGTGAGCTGCAGCTGGACTACGGCAAGATCTTCGACATTCCGGGGGTGCCTGTAGAACACATGCCCTGGGAGGACAATTTTGTGGATATGGAGGACAAGCAGCCCCTGATCCACAGGCTTTTCATTGAAGCCCTGAACGAGGGGAAGTCCGAGGAGGCGCAGGAGGTGCAGAGGGATATGGAACTGCCGCCAATTCAGAGGGCCGCTGCCGGGTGCGCCATCGACATATTCCGGACGAGCGTGCAGGAGGTGGTCATGGGCCAGCGATCTGTGATGCCTATAGCGAGTCCGGAGATCTTTCTAATCGATCCGAACAACAGCCAGCAGATCGAGGACCTCCTGAAGAAGGCCCTGGAGGTGCTGCAATGCAATCCGCACTACGTCCTGGCCAGCTTTCCCAACGCCCACAAGCTGCCGATGCTGTTGGACTGGGTGGCGAATCGGTATGGCAAAACGTTCTCCCGGGAGGAGATGCAGGCGCTGATCAAGTCGACGTACCACATCTACGAGCACGTCTACCAGCGCGAGGAGCGCAAGGAGAGGAGGGCGCTGAAGCTGGTGAAGGGTATGCAGCGATTGGAGGGCCATGGTCGCATCAGCTATTTTGCGATCAGGGAGTTTAAGGGAAAGGCCAAGGGCATGAAGGCAATCTACCACAGTAAACTCAACGATCTGGCCCTGGAGCAGTCCCGCCTCACGTGGCTGGCGTTGCGCGGCTACACCTACTTGGGCGGCCGTATCAAGGACACCTTCTTCGCCTACATGCCCGCCAGGATGCAAGACCTCAAGCGCAATCACATCTGGCGATCCACGGAGTTCCGAGACATGGTCGAGGCGCGCAAGTTCACAGGGGTCCCGCAGGCCGGGTGGCTTCGATAGACAGGATGGAAAAACAGGTCACTGCACAGTGATTTGCTTTTCATCCTGCCCCTCGAAACCGCCTCCACTGTGATCTGCTTAGCGGCGGGCCCTGGGAACAAATGCTTTCAATCGAATTGGTCACCATTTGCCATTTGGCGGGGCCACTGCTTATGCATGCAAACCAATCTATGTATGAATAATCCCAATTAAAAATGCTGATGCCCAACTAAAGCGGCCGAGTGGACAGCAAATGAATAGCAAACACGGCCAAACAGAGGCTTACTTTCAGATTTTCAGCTATCGCGGCCAAACCAGCAAGCCAGATTGCTGCTGGCGGGGCGGACAACGCCACTCGGCGTTGTTGTTGCTCATTAATTAAAAATGGGGAGGCGCAGGGCCTGGTACCACGACCGTGTGGCACGTGGAGGAAAGGTTGCCGAGGGGGAGAGGGGACAAACACAACAGAACACGCTGACAGGCGCGTCGATTGGAGGCAAGCTGCTGCCATGTAATAGCGGTCCAATGACGCACGTGACACGTGTGGCATGGCACTGACAATTCAAAATCGGTAAAATGACTCGCTGACAGGCAGATGACGTCGGCAGGAGGTGTATGAGGTGCAGGATGGGCGGGGATAGCGGGATGGCAGAGTCCTGGTCGCGGTTTCGCCCTCGGCACTTTGTGTATTGAATCGGTAAAGCATGTGACAGGATTATGATATAAATCATTGCATACTTTACGGCGATCCAATAATGGCCGCCCTGTCGTCGCCGCCTCGTTAGTTTTCATTTTATTCCATTCCTTGCTGTGCTAAGTGAATTATATTATTTATGCATTGCCAGTG
The DNA here is from genome assembly GCA_021223825.1 of Drosophila ironensis. NCBI lineage: Eukaryota > Metazoa > Arthropoda > Insecta > Diptera > Drosophilidae > Drosophila > Drosophila ironensis. The sequence continues at coordinate 792,939 of JAJJHQ010006256.1, forward strand.
CAAAAACCATTGATCAATCTTACCGGATTTTATAAAACTTTTGTTGTTTCAACACTCCCGACAAAGAAAACAAGAAGGGAAACAAAACATTAAGCCCTAGGTATCTATTAAAGATGTAATTAACTCTGAAAGTTAAAGACTTTTAGTATAAAATTTTAAGTTTGCATTTCAGTGGAAGTCTTTGGGTGGTTGTCCCAACATTACAAAGCGAATACTTCCTTTAGTTACTTGGAATGTCCATTGGTTTGTGGAAATCCAATCACATGCAGGTCCTCCAGGGCATATGGTTTGTTGCAGGGACAGCTGAAAGCTGCCGGATAATCGGAGGCTAATACAATGAGTTTTGCGTGGCAGCAGCCCCTCGTCGAACGGCAAACAATGCCCTGCGGAGACGGATCCCCCATTGGCAGCGCCATTTCCATGGCCATTATATTCAATTATACGACAATAACGCGGCGCTTAGGGCGCTGCGGTTCACAGGAATTGAAAATAATAATAAAGCGCGGGTGATGGTGGTGGTGGTGGTGGTTGTGGGATGGATTTGGGATAGATAAAAAGTGCAAGCTGGTTCTCCGACGGCAGCGATGGCCCGTGCCCAAGGACTCGACCAAAACTATCAGCAAGAAATTATGATTAGCTTTTGGTAAAGTTTCCGACCGCAGTCAGCCGTCAGCAGTCAGCAGAGCCACCATCCCCGGGTACTTGGGAACTGCCACCGCATACTTTGCGCCACTAAACCGCCGGACGGACAACCGACAACGGACAGCGGACTATGGACAACGGAAATAGCGAACAGGGGCGAGCAGACGGACAGAAGCCGTCAGTGGAGCGTGAAGCGCGCAAAGGACTTTCGCCCCGGACCTGAGAACAAAAACCGAATTTCTGCAAGCGCAACGTTTTAATTTGACTCTTGATTGTTATGCCATTGTTGCCCTGCATTGTGCATTCGGCGTTCTGAATTCCGCACTCTGCTCCTCTGCTCCTCTGCTGCTCAGCTGCCTTGTCGATGCTCCATTCTGTGTGGGCGCTCGTGTAATCGCCGCTAATGCGGCCGAAATTGTGCTAAGCGATTGCCTCCCCCCCGACCCACTTTTGCGCCGCAATATTTCCACAGCACCCCTCGGTTCCGTCGGCCATTAGGGTCCGCGCCCTTGGGGTTGTAACAATATTTTAAAGCTTAAACTGCCGGACGGCCAGGGCAAATAAGGATGCTATTTTTCCGACTTATCGCCGGATTATGAATTGGACGCATTTGTCCCGGCCCCGTGATTTGCATTTGCACGCAACATTTGTTAAATGTATCGTCATGTATAGTCTGTCATTTCACTTAATTATGCCATTTACTTTGCATACAAAGCTGCCATAAGTTTGGCCCGAAATCTTGCTCAAATTTGAAACTCCTGACGCACCTAGATGGCTCTGGGGGAGGGCTGCCGGCAAGTTAAGCACAACCGAACAATTTGTCACAATTATTGCACACAAAATGACAGGCAAATGAAAAGCAAGGAGCCGGAAAACAAGCTCCGCAAGAGTCGACTCCAAGGAGCCGGCAGCGGGTCCGGGGCCGCTTGACAAGTTAAATGTGTTTTGTGCCTGCACAATGATGCAGCAAACGGCCGCAGGAATTTTTGGGGAAAAGGATCAAGTGCAGAGCCGGAGCACATGACGAACCGGAGCTACATGCCAGTGTCCAAAATTTTGTCATATTTTTTGGTTAATTTCAAAAATGCAAATCATCGATGGTCGTCCGGTTCGGAAACGAACGGAGCACGTCCTGTCGCCTTTTTGACAAATTTGCCATCATAGTTCGTGCGGTGAGGTGCTCGTTACAACATTTTGCGGGTAAAATATCATCAGAGAGTCCTGTTTGTGCTTGCAATTTCCCCATGCTTGGATGGTTCTGTTTCCAAAAAACTGGCTCGTTTCTGATCGGCGTGTTTTCTGTGGCCCATGTGTCTGCTGTTCGCTTGTTCGTATACCTTGTTTCGACCATTTTGCGCAATTTTTGACATCCCTTTTTCTGAATTTCTAGTTGTTTTCCTTGCCTGGCAGGCAAGCATTTTTGGTTGCGGAGAAACTAGGGTTTTCTGGCTAATTGGGGAGGATGCATAAGGTAAAACAACTCTTTTAAATTTAAATTTTCATCATATTTAGCTTCTAATATAATCTTGAGAGTTAAATTTTTACGGTCTGTCTGAGGGTTAAGGCGGAGAATTACCAGTTGAAAGCTCGCGCTGCCGTAGTGCCAGACCGGTTCTCTCCGAGCTGCGCATGCGCCACCGCTTCAATGCAGTTTCTTGCAAAGCTCTCGAAGCAGGTAACAAAAGCTTGTGGATGTTAAAACTCAATCTCCAACCGATACGATCGAGTAGTCGAGTTCGAGGCGGTGACGCGGGCGCATTCCCCTAGAAAATCCGTGATTGGTGAGTGCGTATTGCGCGCAGTGTACTGAAAATGAAGTGTCGAGTGAATCGAAGAGACAGGGCGACGAAACATGCCCGCTAGCATATTAATTTGCAGTATTAAAATAATAATCTATTTGTTCATGCAGGTTAATGTCGGCTAACGAAATGGCGTGTCTGAAAATTTGCATATTTGCTTTGGCTCTGGCGGCCGTGGGTAAGTGTGGAGTGAAAAAAGCTCTTAATTGCATTCGCCAATTAATGGGACGTCAATATCGCGCCCGCCCGCCTGCCCGCATGCAGTGCATTCAAGTGAATGTGCATTTAAGCAAACTCCATTTGAATAATGCGCCCTGACTTTAATGCTCTGCCCGCGTCGCAAACAATCACCATCTAATTGTTCGCCGCAGTCAAACAAACAGGCAAATAACAAGCCAGCGCCAAACAAATGGCCAACGATATGCAAATGCCGAAACTTTTCCAACCAACCAACCAACCAACCACCAGCAACTAAGCTGAAAAATATTGTTGTTAACATTATTTGCGTCCATGTTTATGCATATCTGCCCGGCTGGCCGGGCTGGCATCATCATTTGGATGTCAACTGTTGTCCGATTTCGATGGGAGCGTACACGTGTACATGCCGAAACATATGTACCCTGCAACACAATCCTATACGAGTATATGCCACATTGTGCCATGGATTGTGCTGGCATCCATCGTGGGCATTGTCACACTTGCTGTTGTTGTTGTTGCCAATTTGCATAACTTTGGTTTTGGGCTTTGGGTATTCGGTTTTGGGCTTTGCATTTTGGTTTCGGGCTTGGTTGCAGTTGCAACAGCAATTGCGGCCGCAATTGGAAATTCGGCAATTTAATTTGCAACAAATTTTCTGCTCATTTATTGTGTGAAAGCTCATTAAAAATTTGTTTGTCTCCCATGGTCAAATATGCGGAGAATTAAAAATTCATATTGTTAACCCCGGCGGAATGAAACACAAATTGATATGCAGGCAACTGTTGCGCACGCGGGGGCGTCGCCGAATATTTGTAATTTTGTTAAAATGGCCATGAAAATGGCCGCCAATTGAGAGCACTGCCAGCTGCCTCGGTTCATAATTAAATGCATTGCGAATTAATTAAATTTCTAGTTAATTGCGAGAAAGAGTCTCTTGAGGCAGACAATGGAAAAGTTTTAATTCGATGGCAAGCTTGCGTGCGCGTCAAGTCTTGACACTCTGCAGCACCTTTCTGAAGTGCCCCACATATCCAATTTCACAAATCAACGACCCTCTCGCGTTGCCACACCTCTGCCGCCCCCGGGTTTATTTATTAATCTCGTCTCGGTTCAATGAATGACATGAAAAAAGTGCTTCAAACTGTTTATTTTTAATCTATTTAATGTTCATTGAACTCGCATGGTACGCATGCTGCACACCTCTTCCAAGATGACACCCACAACAGCGGCGTGTGTGACTCGCATCCCAAAACCCGAAATCCAAAAACCGAAAGCCCAAACGGGGCACAAAAGTTTGGTGGCACTTCCAAGGGGCCGCCAGTCAGTCATAGGCAGTCAATTAATCTAGTTTAACCGGACTGGGAGCGGAGTCAAACGGTCCGGGACCGACTCGAACCGGGTCTGTTGACAACGGCCGACTCTATGACAAACTTGTTGACAGACTGTCAGAGCGACGGCCGCTCCAAGTCAGCAACTCAGGCCCAAGCCGGAGCTGGGAGCCAGCCCAAACTCAAACCCAAACCGCATAGACCGCGCTCTGCGACGCCCGGCTTGACACACTCGGGCTGTTGCCAGAAAAACCGAGTCCCATAAAAATGAAGGGACATCCTGCACGGCCCCAAGGTCGAACGGAGGATTCTCTCAGAAAAATTTGCTAATACCAAGTACCTATTTTTACCAGGCATTGACACTGCCAAAGGACGTCTCATCCTTACATACTGTCCTATCTAGATATTTACATAAAGATTTATATCTCTTGCTCTAACCATTTCAAAAATATAGGCAAATAGGCATGAGAAAAAATAGTTCCATAAGAATTTCAGAGGCGGAAGGGGGCGTGTCTAAAATTCAATATATACATATTTTGCATATATGCTAAAGGAACCTAAAACAAAAAGAATTACATCTTTAGCTCTTACCATCTTGGAGAACGACGTGTTCATACATACAAACGAACAGACAGACATGACTTACTTTGTTGGGTCGGAAATGGTATATTGCACAAACTTGCACCTTCAGGTACATGGTATAAAAACTTTAAGATTGCCCAATTTAATGGTAATGCATTCAAGATGCATATCCACAAAATGGGTTAATCTTTCGGGCTGGCAAACTCAAACAAATCTTAAGGAAAGCCCGTTTAGTGCCGTCTGCAGCTCTTGCCATTCTGCCGAGATAATTTGATTTTCTCAACAACAGATTGTCATTGCTTGAGATATTTGTGTTTATTCCCGTCTAGCCGGCATCATTGAGACACTCCCCGGCAGCGGTAGAGTATTTACCAACTCAACTATGAAGCTTTAGCTACTTTTTCTTCTCATGCCTCTTGTTGGTGTGTGTTTTTGCCAGTATTTTTTTCGCCAGGTCCCGGACCGTGTACGAAACATGTTTCAATGACAAGCGACAGCTGCAACACCAAAGGCAGCAACAGCAACAGCANATCTTTTGCTCTAACCATTTCGAAAATATAGGCAAATAGGCATGAGAAAAAACAGTTCCTTGAGCATTTTAGAGGCGGAAGGTTCGTGTCTAAAATTCAATATAAACATATTTTGCATATATGCTAAAGGAACCTAAAACAAAAAGAATTACCTCTTTAGCTCTTACCATCTTGAAGAACGACGTGTTCATACACACAAACGAACAGACAGACATGACTTTACTTTGTTGGGTCGGAGATGGTATATTGCACAAACTTGCACCTTTAGGTACATGTTATAAAAACTTGAAGATTACCCAATTTAATGGTAATGCATTCAAGATGCATGTCCACAAAATGGGTTAATCTTTCGGGCTGGCAAACTCAAACAAATCTTAAGGAAAGCCCGTTTAGTGCCGTCTGCAGCTCTTGCCATTCTGCCGAGATAATTTGATTTTCTCAACAACGGATTGAGATATTTGTGTTTATTCCCGTCTAGCCGGCATCATTGAGACACTCCCAGGCAGCGGTAGAGTATTTACCAACTCAACTATGAAGCTTTAGCTACTTTTTCTTCTCATGCCTCTTGTTGGTGTGTGTTTTTGCCCGTATTTTTTTCGCCAGGTCCCGGACCGTGTACGAAACATGTTTCAATGACAAGCGACAGCTGCAACACCAAAGGCAGCAACAGCAGCAGCAACGGCAGCAGCAGCAGCAGCAGTAGCAGCAACGACAACGACAACTTGTTGTTGGTGCATTGTAGCTGTTGGCTTAAATGTTGCCTGACACTTCACGCACTAATTGCTCTGTGGAATTGTTTCTTTATTAACGTTTAATCGAATGTCAGGCAGTCGACGTCAGCATCAGCATCAGCATCAGCAACTTGCTGGCATTGTTGATGCTCGTGCGGCTTGAAAATTGAAATCGTCTTTTTCTCTTGTGTATTTTTCATTCCATTATACTCGTATATTGTTGCTTGTATTTTTTTGCAACGCCTGATTGGAGTGGTTTACCTTGAGGATTGCTGCGTGGATGCATTTTCTGCCATAGCTTGTCGGAAGTTTTGGCTTTCCGCCGCTGCAGTTCAGATCTTGGCCCGGTTCAAGGCTGCGTTTTTAGAAACAGCTGTTTATTAGCCATCTCAGATCGCGGGTAGACTTTCACTTTTAAGGTCACTCGACCGACGGACTGGCCGGTGTCGCAATCCAGAGGCAACCTATACTATAGGTATCTCATATACATATCTTGGCCCATGGAAACAGGTTTCTTCGGAAACAAAGTGGAAAAGTTGAGCGGCAAAAGCAAAACAAAAAGCCGGTGACACAGAGAGAAATAAATGCCCGAAAATGGGCAGGTTAAGAGGCTTAAATCTACCTAAATTGAATATGTTTGCGGATTATACATTTGCCATTACTCACTTAAGGCCATACATTATTCGGAGCCATTCCGCAATTAGCCTCAAAAATGTGCAACATGCCTTAAAAAGTGATTGGTAAAGGTAAATTATTGCCTTGTGTGAACGCTGACAGCAGATTAGGATTTGAATTTATGAATACAATGAATTGTTAAAACAATTAATTCATTCCATCTGATTGGGGTTCTTGGTGTCTTGTGTAATTATTAAAACATGTTTTCGCAACTGAGTTATTCCGTTGAATGTTGCATATTCATAGCCCTACAGATAGTCTTATATTTTTAGCTAATAAAACCCTTTTCCTCGACAGGAAGCGTGGCCCAGGAGGAGCGGCCGCGTGGAAAGTTCCGCGTAGGACCCGGACATCCGCCCTCGCAGAGGCATCTGCCGCCGCGCAACCGGGATCCCGTCCAGGAGGCTTCGACGTTGCCCAAGCGCAAGCAGCAGCAGGACTACGAGCCCACGGAGGAGTGCCCGGAGGCCAACGGCTTCTATCCGGACGGCAAGCAGTGTGACAAGTACTATGCCTGCCTGTAAGTGTCCACCCGGCGTATGAGTGATGCCCTCGGCAGCCGCTAACCCTTTATGCGTTCGATTGCAGAGATGGCGTGCACACGGAGCGCCTTTGTGCCGATGGCATGGTCTTCAACGACTACTCGCCCATCGAGGAGAAGTGCGACCTGCCGTACAACATCGACTGCACCAAGCGGTCCAAGCTACGTGAGTACAGTACAGGAGCCTCCCTCCCTTCCGGCGAAGCTGCTTAATTTGTTTCGTATGCGCCGCACAATCGCACACGCTCCGCGGTGTGTTTAAAGCCGCCGCTGTCTCCGGCTCCACCTTCTGGTGGATTGGCCAAAATCAGCCCATAAACACGCTGCGTGCTCGCACTTATTTGCTCGTTACTTCTGGGCTGCGTTCTTTGTTGTTTTCGGTAACTTATTTATTATGCAAACGGCATGCGAGGCGGTTAACCCAAATTGTTGTCGTCGATAGGTCTTTGGTCTTGAGGCTGCCTCGGCGGTGGGTGCTTTGTTTTTATTTTTCGCCTCTCAGTAGACCTGTTTTATTCGTGATTTTATTATTTCCCTAACGGTGCCGGCTCCGGCCATCGAAATTCGGAGCCCGGGCATCAGCGATTGCCTTCCCGCAGCTTTAAACTTTAAGCCAGGAGCCGAGAGTCGAGATCCGAGAGTCGAGAGCCGCCTCCTGACATGTGCCACGTGTGTGTGTGCCGGGAGCGGCCTTCAAACTTTCCGTCAGAATACTTTATTAAAGTTTATCATGCTCCCCCGCCCCGGCCATCGAAGGATACGCACATCCTTGCCGGCTAAATTGCCGGCACTAAAACGATTTCAGGCCAGGCATCCTTCAGGCAGGAGCTTCCTTTAAAAAGAGATTTTCCTCGGAACGGAGTGTGGTGCGCGTGGACGACCATTTGTGTAATTTAGTTGTATAAAATATTACTGAACATTTTAGTTTTTAAATAAATTATTTGGCCACCCATCAAGGCAATTAGTATACACATTGTGCAGGCCCATTAGCAATTTCAATTACCTTTGTCTCCCGTTGACACACATACTTTGTTTGGCTCGTGTGTGCACCTGAGCAAATGTGAATATAAAACATCTCTGATGCTGGCTGCCAGGTCACGCTACGTATTTGCCAAACTGCTGAAAGGGTTTTTGTGCCGAGAAAGTGGACGAGGAAATGCAATTGTTTCGCTTGCGCATTGACATTTTTCAATTTTCCCCAAACCCCTCGCAGAGACTCCGCAATCGTCGCTGCACTGCCCCCGGAAGAACGGCTACTTTGGCCACGAGAAGCCCGGAATCTGCGACAAGTTCTACTTCTGCGTCGACGGTCAGTTCAACATGATCACCTGCCCGGCGGGTCTCGTTTTCAACCCCAAAACGGGCATCTGCACCTGGCCGGATGAGGTGGGCGTCACCGGCTGCAAGTCGGAGGACATCTTCGAGTTCGAGTGCCCCAAGGTCAACGAGAGCATTGCGGTGACCCATCCGCGCTACGCCGACCCGGACGACTGCCAGTTCTTCTACGTTTGCGTGAACGGAGACGTGCCGCGCAGGAACGGCTGCAAGCTGGGCCAGGTGTTCGACGACGAGAACAAGACCTGCGACTGGGCCCGCAAGGTGCCCGAGTGGTAAGCGAAAGGAAAAACCACAAGCCATTCGTTCCTAATTTACCTCCCAACCTCCCAATCTGTTTGCAGTGCCGACTGGTACAAGGATCGCCTGACCGATGCCGAGCTGGACGAGCTGGAGAACCCGAAGCCCAAGTCCACCACCACCAAGAAGCCGCCACGTGTGCGCGGTCCCTCGAGGCGCAAGCCGCAGCCCAAGCGAGTACAGGCGGAGGCCGAGGAGGAGGAGTGATCCGGAGCGACTGGTGTTGTAGGGTTAAGCAAATTCCATCGATTGTCACAGCATTAAAAAGTGCGCACACAACTTTAATCCATGCAGAGAGGAGCTGGGGAATGCCCCGGATGGTTGGATGGCAGCGGAATATTAGCCCTTCCTGCCCGGCAGCAGCGCCGGCGAATGCAATATGCAGGGGAATTTGTATGAGGAGCAGTTGATGTGGTGCCAAAACGACAGGACTTTATACGCGTACACACAATCGCTGCATTCTGCCAATCCCCTCCTCACTACCTCTCCCTCGCCGGCTACCCCTTCACTGACATGACGAAATCAATGCCTGTCCCTGCCCAGTTCTTTCCGAGAGTTTTTCTTCCATTGCCTGCAGCGCATAAATTCAATTTGCCGATGAGCGTGCACAAAAGTATGCAACAAAATGGCAACAATTCCGATACAGACACACTTGCACACTCTCGCACACACTCGCCCCTGTTCGCAGGACCTCTTCTTCCAAAGGAAGGGCAGGGTAGGGCAGGGCATTGCGGGGCGAGGGAAGTGAACATGTGTATGACGTTTGGCAGACAAGAAGCATTCGATAAAACGCATTGAAATTGCATTGTGGAAATTGTGAGCAGTTGAAAGGCGAGATTTACAGTGGCCATTGCCATGTCTGCGTCTGCCTCTGCAGGGGGAAAACCACTGCTGTGGTGGTTGTATACGGATACCAGGGGGAAGGACTCTTATTGTTTAAGCACTGACGTAAAATCTGAGAAAACGATGACATTCCGCTTGGCAATGCTCGAGCGTTTGCTTGCATTTATTTATTCATTGGGTTGGGGCGGCTATAAATGGATTTCCCTTGCATCTAGCCAGCTTCCAGAGGAGGAATAGATTAATTGGATAAGTTCTGGCGTTTATGGAAATGTTTCCCAGCACGAAAGCCAATTTATTCCTTATAAAATTCCCAACAAAAGTTGGTTCTAAACGGCAATTTTCAGAGGCATATTTCGTAGTCCTCGGTGGTTCGCCCTCACCCTTTGGGGCTGCGCCTTTTGGCGTTAATGAGTCGCAGCTACGGGTCACCTAACCTCGACTTATGACACAACTCTGGGAACATTTCCCACCGACTGGCGGGCAAAAGGACAAACGGACGAAGGGACAAAGTGGGCTGCCGAGCAGCTGCGTCTAATTAATCAACCAGCACACACTCGTACCCCAGCACCAAGGTACAGCAACGGGTCTCCTTGCCGCTTTGCTGCTGTCAATAATTTGGCACGTCCTGTGCGCCCCGATGGCGTTGTCCTTGTTCCACCCATCGTGTCAACTTGACAATGAACCACATCCATTCACACCATCCCGCCGCCCAAGCCCCCACAACCTGTCCATCGTCCAGGCCGCCCCCACCTTTCCGGTTCAGAGGAAGTCCATCTAAAAAGCATTTCGTCGAACTCAGCGCCTACTTAATCAAGTGTAACATGGACATGTCCAAGCTCACCTGCCGTTTGACATATTGCGCGCGAGTTCCACGCCCTTTGCCCTCTGCCCGGTCCCGTCCTGTGGGGGCGGGAGATGTCTGGGAATCTGGGCAGGAGATGGCCGTGGAAGTGGAGGTGGAGGTGGAGATGGAGCTGGCTCGGAGACGGAGTGCGCTCGTATCGAATGTCAAATTTGACACAAACAAGTGTTTACATAATGACAACAACCATTTGCGTAATTGTCACACAGGCAGTCGACCTGCAGAGGGGACGGCCTTCGAGGATATCTAACATCAGGGAGTCCTGGCATTTGTTGACCTAACGGAGAGCAACTTCCGCAGAGGGTCCTGGATCGTATCTCGGTCGTGGATGCATTCTGGGCATGGTATGTTTGCCGTAACTGATTAATTGAGCAGCGTGCGCAAACTTGAAGGATTTCTTAATGGTGACCATGAATGAACCTTGAATAGATCTATAAATATTTAGGGAAGGGAAAGAAAATATGAGATGCACGGCCGTAGGATGAAATAAAGACATTTTTGTGGCAAACATAGAAAAGCTGAAGAGTCAAGTATCACCATAGGCAGGTGATGTTTGCACCTAAAAAATAGGCAAAGGATGAAGCCATATATAAATTTATTAAAGCCTTTATATGAATTTACATAAATGCTAAACAAACCTTAACTGAACTACCCTTAAATCGTCACAAAAACAAGGCTAATTCCTTGATTTAATTAGCATATTTGTGGGGCTTACAAGACAGAATGGTGTATTGCCCTTTGATTTTGAGACTTTGTACAAGCCCGGCGTGGATGTACCCTCGATTAAAGTTTAAAGGTCAGGGCCTGTATTCGGAAGCGGTTAATCCCAGTTGATGTTCGTTAAAGGCCCGGCAACAATCAACTTCAGTGCCCCCATCTGCAGCGCCAGCATCTTTTGCGAGTTTATAGACGCCACGTCCCCGCCCCTTATTATTGCCACAAAAAAAAAAAAGAGAAAAAGAAAAAGAAAAGCGGAAAACGAGGTATTGTGCCGTATGCTGTGGAAAAGTTGATTGTTTGGCCCTTGGGCTATTTGCTTTCTTGATGAAATAATTAAATGTCATTCATTGAGGTCGTTTGCCGCTTATTCTCGGGCGTCTTTGCCACTTCCTGGTTGCTCCGCCGCTACTTCCTTGCGCCCCCGAATCCTGGACGGGGGGGGCCTTGTGTAATTGTTGACCACTTTCGCATATCCTTTTCGGCGCCTTGTGCTGGCTAATTTGCGCAGACACCGCCTTGGGGGCGGTCCTTCTGGGTGTGCGGGTCCTGCTTTTGATTTCGGTTATGAGTACTCGGCTCCCAGGCTCCCCGACTCCTCGGACCCTTTCCTCCCAAGTTCATTAAACCTTCACCCGGTCCTGGTCCTGGTCCTGGCGTCTTAGGTTTTGCTAATTAAGTGCTGCACACTGCGCATCCTGGCCGGGCCAAGTTTAATGAACTAGAGAAACTGGAGACGCCAGTCGCGCTGACGCAACACCTGACGCATCCTACCATCCGTCGTCTGTCCATTTGCATATTCATAAGCGCCACGTCAGACACAGCAGCCGCAGCGGCAACAGATAGATGGACGATGGAACAGATGGATGCTTAGACGGATGAGCAGACAGGCCGGCAGGCCGGCGGGCGGGCAGCTTGACAACCAATTTGCAGGCAAACTTTTCGGGTCTTGGCCGCTTTTCAATTTGGCTTTCCTTGTCGCCGTCGCCGTCGCTGTCGCTGTAGCAGGCCAAAGTTTGCGATCAATGCGAGTGCCGCCGCGCCTCTGGGCTCTGGGCCACCAAGCTGCAGGTCGGGGCGAAGAAGCTAGCGGTTCGCTTGGTCCCCGGGGCGGCAACCCCAAAGTCTGGGGCCGGCGAAATGTTGTGCCAACTTTAAAACTGTCAAATGGACAAGCCAAATGCCAACCCAAAACTGTCAAAAGTTATGAATTTGCTATGCGCACACGCATCGGTGTACGAGTATAAGTATCTGTGTGGCAGCGTATCCTCTGGATTGCAATTAATGTGAAAAGGCAATTTGAATGGGCGAGGGGAAGCCGCAGAGCTAGTAACGCGTACAGTTACCGCAGCTAAACACTAGAATTGGCCTGTCCCTGGCTCGCCTAAGGCGGCGCATATAAATCACATGAATTTATTATGATGATGGCATAAATCATAGAGCCATGCAATATATAAAATTGCACCACTTTTTTGTTGCTGTTGTGCTGGGTTTTTGTTTTGCCGTAGAGGCCTCTACTTGGGGGCATTGTGTTCGTTGTTTAAACGCCGCAAAATATGCAATTCAAGCGATACCAGTTGACCATCAGGAGCAGGGAAATGAGGTGGACAGGACCCAGAAGTGATGCGTTTTTGGCCGCTTTCGGGAGCTGCATTTTGGCTACTTCAGAATGAAATTTCCCTCAGAAGGATCTGCATGTTTTGGCTCTTTTCAAAGTCGTTTTGGGACCTACAATTCAGCGAAATTAAATCGCAACAAATTTGAGTTTCATCCAAATAATTTTCGCTAGTTTTCCCGAAAGTTATGCAAACTTTGGCTCAACGAAATTATGAATTTTGAGCTTGAGAAAATCAAAAGTTTCCCACAAACTTTTAACCTGTTTTAATTACCTGAAAAGTGCTTGGGTAATTTAAATGATTTTGAGGATTTTCATTTATTTAGCCATCCCAAATCTAGCAATTTCTGTTGCCTCAATTGCGACAGCACTCGATCCGAAGCGAAGGGGCAAGTCAGGTCAGAGCTGTCAACGGACGAGGCTCCTGCTCACTGGTCCACTGCTCCGCTGGTCCACTGGCGAGTTGGGGGGCAAAGTGCACCGCTGCGGCGAAATGTTCCGACAGCTCGGCCCATGCACCACATGCCAGGGGTTGGATGGAGCGAAAAGCATTGGGCCCCATAGAAATGAACCTCTTTGTTTTTGTGTGCCGGGCCTAAGCTTGGGGCAATTCGCAGGACACAGGATACTGGACACTGAACACAGAGCACTGGACATTGCGATGTACCCCAAAAAACCATACCATTCGCAATTTGTTTTTAGTGGCCGGTTTATGTTGTGAGCGGCGCTGCAGTGGTGTTTAGTACTCGTAGTTTGTAGTCTTTCGGCGGCTGTCACTTTTCATAGGACACCCAACAGCCCACATCCCACACCCTACACCCACCCGGAAGGTTCATAATTTCCATGTTAATATTGCCCTTGAGTCGCAATTCAGCAATGAAATTAACTCGACTGTGAGCCGTGTGCGGGCTCTGCGGTCCGCGCTAACCCGGGCCGGCAAAAACATGTCCATTGCAATTAGCATATGAGCAGCTCGGGGGCGGGGTTTTGCGGTCAAATTGTGGGCGTGGCGATGCTTGTAATTTATGAATTTTATGGCATTTCTGTTTAGGGACTTGCGCCGGCTTCCAATGACGAGGCGGTCACACTTTTAATTTTATGAATATTGCCGGGGATTTAAAGCCATTTAGGGGGATTCCCACAAGAGACAAATTTAAATTATGACTGCTTACAGAAGGAGAAAACCAATGCGTTTGAATTTAATTTACTTGTTTGAATGAAATCAGAAGCCAAGTGAACCCACAATATTGAATTTATTCTGTGAAATTGAAAGTGCGCTCAATGAAAGGGCTAAATTCGAATTTGTTAACTTGCTTTGTTGGCTCTCTCCAGCTGCTGTGTGTCGACAAACGGTTTTAATTTCATTTGCAAACTTCCATTCATTGTGGTTGTGCCTGCTGCACATTTGGTGTATTATTCAAATTCCAACAAATTATGCATATAAATTTTCATTTTCACTTTTGCCAGTGCAAACATCAGGCGGCCGCTCTGCAATTGCAAACTTTTATTCGGCCCGGTCAACAATAAAGGCCCCAACTACTGGGGAGTAGCAACAACTTTGGGCCACCTCGACCACTCATCTACTTCGCTGTATGCTGTATGCTATATGGCCGAAAACAGGCGAACAATTCGCAAACAAAATATAAATTCTCGAGAATACTTTGGGGAGCATTTAAAAAATGTATGCGGTCAGTGGCTTCCCTTTCAGCCAATGCCGGGGCCACAGTGTCTTTGCCGGTGGATCGGATCGAAGGCCAAACTTTGCCGGAGAGCAGCAGCCATCATCATACAGGAATCGGCAATCCATTCGCCAGGGCTGAGGTTAAATTTTATTGTCTTGTTTTCGCCCAGAAATCGGGCATAATTCCTGGGGCGCTTTAAGGCAGGCGAGAAAGAGCAATCTTTTAGCCCGGAATGCAGAATGCAGAATGCAGAGTTCTGTTTCCAGCTGGCAGGTTGTCTCCTCCAGAGAAGAGCTTACTATACAATATAGTACTATATATGTTATAGTGGCAGCATACACCAGCAATCTCTGGGCTAACAACAAACTTGGTTGGTTGGTTGGTGGAGAGCGTGTGTGTCTGGCAGCGCTCGCTTGTGCTGCATATTTAAAGGCGCTTAAGTGCCGGCAAAAAGTGCAACCATCCACCTGCAACGTTAAACTTGCAACCTGCAGCCTGCAACCTGCAGCCCGTGTCCCCTGTGCCGCAGCAAGCGGAAGCGCTTTTGGGGGGAGGGAAGGAGGCCCGGGGCAGACATCCACCGCCCCGACATGCGTCGTCATCCGACACATCACTCATGCTGTTTTTGAGCCCTGATTGTTTTGAGTATCTGGCAGCAGCCACGGCGGCAACAGCAACACCAACGGCAACGGCAACAATGCTAGTAAAATTGATTGCATTTGTGTCTGCCATTCAGAGACACAAGTCGTTGGCACGGCAAGTGCTGACTCCGCCGCCGCTGACTTGTTTACGCCTAAAATGCTGCGCCCGAGAGCCCTTGGACTTGGCCCTTAGACAAGCACATGTTCACAAAAACACAGTCCCCGCCCTCGATCAAACAATGGCAGTTTAGTGGGCTCGGGGAGGGGGGCGAGGAGCGTAATCACTGCTGCGACAGCCAACACCTTTGGCCGCTTCAAATATTGACTGTTTTGCATATTGATTGGCCTTTGTCTCCGCCCAGGACGCGCAGGATTCCGCCGCCCGCCGCCCGTTGGCCCTCAAAACGCCAGCGACACCTACAATCATCAACTTGTTGACACTGCGGCATCCACAGCAACCGGCGGAGGACGAGGACGAGGAGCAGGGATGCAGAAAACCGGATCTGCGTGAAGTTGCCAAGGAGCCGTGCTTTATGGCTATGAAAAACACTTTATGTGCTGCTCCGCGCTCTGCTTTGACGCTGTTTGACATTGTAGAAATCGCTTTTAATTAAAATATTCTTTCTGGCACATGGCAGGCAGGCAGGCAGTATGGGTTTGAACAAAGAGGAAAAAAGGCAGCCACTAACAATAATCCAGAGCATCCTTTTTTCCCTTCTGTTGTTCTACAGCTGCATGCAAATAGGAGCGTAGGACTTGGTAAACATTGTGCCTCACTTGGCTACTAGCTCGTTTCTAGGGCTAAAAGTGAGATAAATTCATACGCACATTAAATGTTCGTTGTTTCAAGCTTTGAATACCTTCAGGAAGCTAGTTTTTCAGGCTTAGAGCTTATTAAATAGTTCTGAATTGTTAATCTAACCCTTGACTAGCTCTTTTCTAGAATTGAAAGTGATAAAACTGTATACGCAAGTTAAATGCTTGTTGTTACGAGCTTAACTAGCTTATTTAGTAGCTAAAAATTGTTGATATAACCCTTGAATAACTCTTTTCTGAAGCTAAATTCATACACAAATTAAATGTTTGCTTTTGGAAGGCTTGAATACCTTTAGAAATCTATTTTGTCGTGGTTAGACCTGATTAGGTTGATAAAAATTAGTAACTAACCTTTGACAAATAAAATTTCTGATGTTTGAAGCTTTGCAAACCTTCACTCATCTATCTTTTCATGGTAAGAGTTTATTAGGTACTTTAAAATCGTTAATCCAACCCTTGACTTCCCTTTAAGCTCAAATAACTGGGGATTTCTGTTGTGCAGCTTGCTGCGAAATTAGCTCGGGACCCCCTGGATCGTTGCAATGCAATTTATGCTGATTAGTCTGCATCTTCAAGTGACTCCCGCTTAATGAATGAATTGTTCAAGCAGCGGAGTTGTAGTTGGAGTTGGATATTGGATAACTGGGGCGGGCAAAGGGGTGGCAGTTGTCGTGCAGATCCAGTTTTTTGCCCGCCCTGGAGCAGCCTCCAAATCCGCTTAGCAACTTTATAATTAGCCCGTGTTGACGTCGTAGGCGTTGCCTTGTTCACTCGTCATCGCCATCCAAACAAATAGACAAACAAATGGGGAAAAAACCAGAGCGATTGGCCCGGAAGGTTCTTTCGGGGCTTCGATAGCCGTGATTGCATAATCTCCGAGCTCGGTCAGCCATCGCCGAGGCGGGCAAGGAAGGAGCCGGGCCGGGGCCGGGGCCGGGGCCGGGCCGCAGTAAAAAATCAATGGAAATAAATCACCGAAAGCCGTGCGGCAGACTCGAGTCAGTTTTTTCGCCGCCGTCCTCCCAGACAAATGCCTCGTCAGTTGACGACTCAAAGAGGCTGCTCCACTGCGGATTCATCCCATGGGCTTGCATGGGCGTAGCCTGAAAACTTTTCAGATGACGGCTCCTTTGGCAAGGCTGTAATCTCATAATGGGCATAATAGTTTGAATGACTCATAAGTAACTAATGTTAAGCGGTGTTTTAAGGGATCCACATTGGTTTCCCCTCACATCCACAGCCCTGGTCCGCCTCTAATCGTATCGTTAAATTGATTAATTTCTTTATTTGCGCACCCGCTGGAAGTTTCGGTTGAGTAAATGACTGTCGAAGGGGTTGTGTGTTTGTCTTTCAAAATTGGGATTACACCAAACCATAGCTTAAGGGAATGCAGAATTTCCCACTCAAAAATTCATAAATCTCTTCTAATTTTCCCCTCCACGATGTTCAATGGAATCCATTACAATTAGAGCAATGTTTTGGCATTTCCGGCTACATTTTTCTGTTGTCCACAACCCTTTGTCTGCTATAAAGTGTATAAATATATGTACACTCGCATATTTCGACTTCATCGCACATATTTTGACTTTGGTTTCAGCGTCGATTTTGATGGATTAAGAGGGCTGGGCGACATTTGTTGTCAGTGTCGGCATCTTGGCGTCAAACAAAGGCGTGGCCATAGCTAAATAGCCCGGGGCATTCGCCGGGGGCGGATAGGCGGTGGGGGCGTGGTCAGCCGCGATTTGCTCCGCATCGTTTATCTTGCCCGATGGGGTTGCCGGCAATTACGTATCCGCCCCGTGTGCAGTGTGTGCGTATTCTATTCATTGAATGCGGAAAGGTGATTATTCGCTCGAGGCTTCCCTAATTTTGATCGATAGGCCACGGTAAATATTATTGCCAAATTGGTTGAGAATATTCAATGAGTTCCTGTTGCCGCCACTGCGAGAAAATGCCAATAATTAACTTATACCCGGTACTTAAAAATAACAAGGGTATATTAAATTCCTACGCATGTATGTAATGGGGAGAAGAAAGCTTTTCTGATCAGCATCAACAGCCGAGTTGATCTGGTCATGTTCTTCTGTCCGTCTGTCCGTATGAATGCCTAGATTTTGAATAAAAAAGAAGAAATAAAGAAGAAGTAATTACATATAGTTCAGCACAAGTTTGTTTTAAAAATCATCTGCCACCTCCCGCAGCCCCAAAAACCGCCAAATTCTGTGGAGTCTACAATTTTAACTCTAGGGGCACCATATTTGGTTAGTATATTGGTGGATCCAATATCTATCTGTGTTGCAAAAATCAACCGGCTTCGCGCACTACCGCCCGCGCAAATGACAAAAACGCATTGCGCCCACAATCTTACCCATAGAAACATGCCGCGCACTTCTCAATGTTAATCGTTCTTGCTTGTTTTCATTAAAAAATGCTCTCGCTCGAGGATTTTTAATGGTTTTTTACGGCACATGTATCGGTTTTCCAGCTTAAAGAGGCTTTGCACCTCGATGTGCTTTCCAGGCGAGCGGTTTGCCCAATGACCAAGCTCAGAGATTTGCGGAAAATATTTACGTTCGGGCATTTGTGTGTGATTCTTGTGTAAATTGTCTGTGAAAACTGCCATGAAGTGCTCTGGCAACGACTTCGGCTACTGCTCTGGCTTTTTCATTTGCATTTGCCTGTTTTCCTCATGGCAGTACGTAAACGTACTTCCTTTTCCTCCGCATCCGCTCCAATGCCATTTTCCACCTCTCTTTTCCGGACACACGCTCACACAGCGGTGTTCATTTCGCCAGCGCCAACTAAAAATGCATTTCCTGTCAAGTGTAAAGAGGAAATGATGTGATGCTCCCCGGCTTTAGCATGCAATCAATCATTGCCACACGACCCTTTGGCCCCCGCTCTTTGCGGTGGCAGAGTCAACTTCAGGCGGGTTTATTAAGTCTGGCAAATAGTGTTAAGTATTTGTCGAATGTCGAATGTTGGATGGCAAACGGCAAACGCCCTTCGATGGCTTCCTTGGCTTTCCTTGCCGCACATTCGATTTTAATTGCCACAGATCAGAGGGCCCTGACCCCCCAAAGGAACAGTCTACCTCTTTCATAAATACCTATCAAACAAACCTTCCGGCCCTTGACTTGCAGGTCCCTGTGGCTTAAAAATAAATCAAACAATACTGCATTTACAATACATTTCTGGATTACATTCAGTGCTTTTGTTTGCCCAAATAAACATATCTGCTAAACGCTTTGGGCAACAACCTGCAGCATATTTAAATCGATTTACATTTGAACTATAAATTCCCCTTTAAATATTTGTTCTTCAAACTGGCGCTGAATAATAAAGGGAACGCAATTATGTCGAAAACTTGGAAAGTTCAACTACAAAATGTCACCCGAAGCCTTTTCTCGCATATGCTGGGATATTTTCGCCTTATCCCACGCTAAGCTCCCGTGGCGCGTGTCCTGGGGCACTGACAGTAGTGGGTTAGGGCAGGTGGTCTCGACATTCTCCCCTGGCAGACTTTTCAAGTTCAGGCATGTGACATATGCATACAGATCCCCCCCTGCTCCGCCAGTGTTTGTGTCTTTTGTCTGCCTACGCATCTTGATGGCTTTGGGCTACGTGTTCGGACGCTGTAATCGGATGTTTATGGCCCGCAGCCGGCTCACGGACGCTCCACGCTCCACACTCCACGCACTTTCAATTTTGTGCCGTTTCCCCCTGTCCGGACGGAGTCATTGAACGGCGATCTCGCGCCCGGCCAGGCGGAGACAATGGTCAGCGAGCAGAAGGTTTTCCGAATAATGGACCGGCGGCTCCTTGGAGGCGCTTAATTACACCGATTCGAGGCGGCCAAATGAGTTGACAACTTTTCGGGCACTTTTCGGGGAAAAGCCTTTTGGGCCAACCTTCGGACAGTTCTTAATTAAGACCCCGCCGTCTGATTTTCAATGACCCGATTATGGATCGCTTCCCGTTGGCCCTTTTCGAGGCCCAACAAATGCAAAAGGGGAACCTGGCCATTGGTAATCCGATTTGGCCATTGCGCCAGGTTTGCTTTTTTATTCCGCAAACTCGAGAAAGAGTGTGAAACTGTGCCAATGCCTGCCTGCCTGCCTGCATGGGGCAAAATATAAACACCAAATGGAGCAATAATAATAAATTTTCTAAAACGCGACGCACAACAAAGGGACAAAAAGTGACAATCATGCAGCCAATGTGGCAAACGCCGCTGACATACAAAGATGAAGTGCTGCCGACGAGCGGATCGCGCTGACAAGTCACCTATATCTCTGGGCACCAGGAGTGGAAGTGTGTGAGCGGAGGAGGAGGAGGAGGAGGTGGCTCTGGGACAACCTGACAATTCGTTGGCAGCAAATTTCGCGCTCCATTGGCGCGCACTTCGACAAGAAAAACAAAATGATTGTCAAGTGAACTCCCAAGCATGTAATGCCTTGGGGGGGACCGGGCGAACGGGGTTGGGGGTTGTCTGCAGCAAGGTGGCGAGTTGACAATTGAAAAGTTAATTGAACAACGCTCAAATCGCAATTAATTACGGGCCACGGTAGGCCTACAAGGAAGCGCCAAATGCGCTGAACTTGACATCGAAGCTGGAGGCGAAACCGAAACGAAACCGAAACTGAAACTGAAACCGAGCCAAAACCGAGCCAAAACCGTAACCGTGGACAAAAAGACAAATTACTGGAAACCAGTTTCTGGCCCGCAATTGTCAAATTGTCAACCGAGATACTTACTCTTGGGCTTGTTACCGGTTTGCTCTTCGGGTGTGTGGGATGCCTGGGCGGGCGCCACTTCTGGGGCTAATTCTGACGCCCCATATAAAGTGGCCGGTGCCGGGAGTGGTCGACATCATTAAGTCGCCGCAGCTCGCAGAGCCCAGAGCCGAGGACGCCCAGCGGATATATAGCAGTCTTCAGTCTCCGATTTCAGGCCCAACTTCCTGGCACGTGCCATTCCCTTCCGAGCAATCCGAGTCCAAAGGAAGCAATTCTACGTTGACAATGGCAGGCAAAGTAAGTGGCGATTCGAGTGAAAAATTGGCAAATGGAAACGGGAATTTATATGTTTAATCCCAAGGATATTAAGGTGTTTTATAGGAATGTTTAATTCAGGGATTTACAAAGTGCAAAAACCGTAACCGGCCTTTGGGATAACATATTCGGCACCAAAATAGCTTGAGGATATTAGCTCTAAAATGGGTTATTAGGTATATAAACAGACAATGCTATAGATATTTTGTAAAGGCTTTTTTGACCGCCTCAAGAAAACGTTTAAACCTTTTTGATGGGCACAATTCAAACTCGAGGATATTAGTTGAACTGTATGTTGTAAATTGTTAAAATCAAATATTATAGAACTGCAAAACTGTCGGGCAAAACAATACCATTTTGAACCAATTGATAGTAAAGAACCAACTTAAAGCAGGCGGAGTACCATCCCCGCAAAGTGGGTTAGAGATGCTTCGATTTTCGAGGCAGCATCCTTTCGAACTCCAAGCTAAAGCGACTCCTGCACTCACAAGTAATTGACTGCGGCACCGTGACCGGCAATCCTGGATTGCCAACTCGAGTGGAAAGCAACATCCTTTTATCGAACATCCATTTCGCCTTTCCCCTTTGCAGCTCTTCAGCGTCTTCGCCCTTCTGGCCATCGCCGGCTCCTGTTGCGCAGGATTCGCTGCCACCTACGCCGGCTTCCACCCCGCCTACGCCACCTACCAGGCCCCAGCGGCCGCCGTCTATCACGCCGCTCCCGTGGCCCAGGCGGCTGTCTACCACCAGGCCGCTCCCGTCCTGGCCAAGACCCTGCTGCCCGCGGCTCCCGTCTACAAGTCCTATGCCCTGCCGGCGCCCTTCGTGAAGGCTGTGCCCGCAGTACCTGCCCTGCCCGTGGCTGCTCCGGTGGTCAAGACTCTGGCAGCTGCTCCCGTGGTTGCTGCCGCTCCCATTGTCAAGCAGGTGGAGCTGGAGTCCTCGCCGCGCTATGACTTCTCCTACGGCGTGCACGACAGCCTCACCGGCGACATCAAGAGCCAGGTGGAGACCCGTGACGGAGGCAACGTTGTGGGCTCGTATTCCGTCCTGGATGCCGATGGCTTCAAGCGCACGGTGACCTACACCGCCGACGACATCAACGGATTCAATGCCGTGGTGCACCGTGAGCCCGTGGTGGCCGCTCGCGCCCTTCCCGTGGCAGCTGCTCCCGTTTCCGTTCCCGTCTCCGTTCCCGTGGCCTCGCCCGCTCCCGTGGTCTCCCTGCCCGCTCCCATCTACTATCCTCAGCAGCAGGAGCAGCCGCAGCAGGTGTTTGCTCCCCAGGAGCCCCAGCAGGTGTTTGCTCCCCAGGAAGTGCAGCAGCAGGAGCAGCAGCAGCAGGGAGAGGTTGTGGAGGCCAGTCAGCCGGAGCTGGAGCCCACTCCCATTGACTACAACGAGGAGCAGCAGCAGCAGGAGCAGCAGCAGCAGCAGCAACAGCAGCAGAGCTATCCCCAGGATCAGCAGTTCCCGCCCTTCTCCGGACCCTCCGACAGCGACGACTCCGACGTGGTGGAGGCGAGATCCGCTCCCGAGGACAAGAGCAGCACCACCTCCACGACCGCGGCTCCTGCCGTCGAGGAGACCAAGAAGAAGGCCTAGGATCCCCTCCCGCACGAATCCCCCCGAAATTTAATGCGAAAATAAATGAATAATGCGATGTAATTGTTGGTTGATTATGCGCTGTTTGCTGGGCATCGATTTGATATTTATTGGCGAGCAAATAATAACATAAATTCATTAGTTGTCCGCCAAGTAAATAAAGCAGAAAGTTGTTTAACTTCGCGGGACGGCAATTAATTTAATTAATTCCCTTAAGCTGTGTGCGGCTTACTATTAAAACATTTCATTCGGCGGCTTATGCAATAAAAGCACAATGAAGCGCAAACAAAACACAAAACAAAAAGAGTGCCACTGTTCTGCACAAAAAATCATGTTTTTTCCCCCGACTGTTTGCATTATATAAATAAAAAAGCAGCCGAAGGGCATCAACCTGCAGTTTTTGTGCCTTTCGAGCATTATTATTGACAAACGACGGATAAATTGGCATTAGTTTGGCGATAACGCACTTATCTGGTTGCAGAAAAAATTCAAATGTAATTACAGAGTTAGCGGGGAGGGGAGGGGAACATATTACGCTTGTCAATTACGTTTTATTTAGCAAACATTTAAATAAAATGCAGTGGCTCTTTGCCAGCGATAAAAAGTTGTAGATGCAAACAAAATTGTGAATGTTATAGGTATATTTGTGGTTAATGAACGAAATATATTGGTTTTCTTTTTTGTTAAGTCTCCCCAAACAGTATCCAAAACACATTTCCTTTAGACAAGTATTATTGATATTAAATATTAACAGTTCCCTTAAGAAAAATTGAATAAAGAAACAACTTTTTAGGCTGTGCAACTGGGCCTGAAGCTTATTAAAAATTGTTTAATAACCAATTTCTAAACAAATAAGCATGCTTATATATTATTTGTAGATATTAGCAATCCTTTGTATTTTTAAGCTCATCAAAAACCACAAAAATGGAAACAAACATAAATCACAGTCAAGGGACCAAACATTCAAATGGCAATAAGCGCGCAAGTGTTTAGAGTGTAATTGTATCATATTATATTAAATATATATTTAACACAAGATACAAGAAATTTTCTTTGTTAATATTTAAGATCTTCGAACAATAAACAAAAGAAAAAAAATATATATATAACAGTAAAGGTATTTTTATGGAAATTAGAGAGTGAAGTCATAAGCATAACTATTTGATATTAAATATAGATATACTGTAGATAGTGGAGATGCTTTATTTTTTAAGCCCTGCTAAAAGTAAAAACAAATGAAGAACAAATAACAGTCGAGGTTCGTAACATTCAAATGGCAGCAACAGATAGTGCGGTCGCACTGTTACCGCTGGGAGATCGCCAACAGTGGCATAACAGCCGCGGCGCTGTAAATCACTGCCCGATTCACTCGCGCAACCGATAGCTGGCGCAGTGCCTAACCGGGCCAACCGCTCATCTGATCGCCGATAGTTGCTATATCGGAACAAATCATCGCTACAGCTCCACCAGACGCTCCGCTCGATTTGAATTCAACGGCAAAACTTGGAACAAAGCAGGCGCTGAGACCCAGTTCGCTTTCAGTGAGCACGACCCCGTGTAGTTTCCCCAGTTCCACCAGCTCGCTCGACGTGTTAACACACAAAACCAAATTCTCCGTGCGCTTTCGGTTGTCCAGACATGAAAATTTTGTGAACATTTTTTCGGCCTTAGTGGTTTTATTTTTTGGATAAAAAGCAGCAGCACACACATACGCACCAGATATAAACCACAAAAGGAGGTGAGTGATAAAGACGGCGATAAAGCTGAAAGGGAAGGTAAAAGCTTCAAGCGAAAGCGCGTGTCTCGTGTCCTTCGTTTGTCCTCTCCTTGCTTCTTCCTCTTTTGTTCCTGCTTCCTGCATCCTCGTTGCTACCGGCAATCCTTTCATTCCCCTTCCTTCCTTCTGTTACCCTTCTATTCCTCCTCCTTACCTGTTTTCCTCCTTCTTACCTGTCTATTCCTCCTCCTTACCTGTCTCTACTCTTCTATACCTAATCCTTCTTTCTTTTTGCACATCTCTCCCTCCTTACCTTTATATTCTTTCAATACGTCCTCCTTCTCCCAGCTCCTTGTCGTGATCTTTCTCCTAATGCCTCTTTTCGACCCGTTTTTCGTTCTTCTGCTCCTTCTCCCGTTCCTTCTACTGATTTTCCTGCTCCCTCTCCAGCGCCCTCTTCCTCTTCACCGCCCTCTCCCTTCCCTCTCCCTCTCCAGCGCCCTCTCCCTCTTCACCGCCCTATCCCTCTTCGCCGCCCTCTCCTTCCCTCGTGTTCTCCCCTCGCCCTCTTTGTCCCGCTCTTCCGCAAGCCGCAATTGGCGGCAAAAGCAGCTGTTTTCCGCGAAACGGACCACAAAGGAGAGCCGAGCCGAGCCGGTCAACGAGATGGCAACCCTTGTTGCTTGCTCTCTGCTTCTTCCTAATTCCGTTCCTTTTTTTCGGCCCTCAGATTCACACTTGTCATCGTAGCAAACACACACACACATCGAGCACACACACACTACCCGCCCTTTTAATTGTTAAAACAACAAACGAAGGAAGAAACCTTAACACGGCCCGAACATGAGCAAGGCGGAATCCAACCCCCGTCAGGGATCCTACAAATCCAACACAATCAACACGCAGGTAAGCCCCGTTCCCTCCCCTCCCCTCCCCTCCACGGGAAGCTCGCGAAAGCATTCGTTGCTAACCTCACTTCCTCGGCGGGCCGTAGGAGTCGCGCATGCGCCGCCATGAGGTGACCATAGAGTTGCGCAAGTCCAAGAAGGAAGACCAGATCTTCAAGCGACGCAACATCAATGAGGAGGACCTCACCTCGCCGCTCAAGGAGCTCAACGGGCAGTCGCCGGTGCAGCTCTCGGTGGACGAGATTGTGGCCGCCATGAACAGCGAGGATCCCGAACGCCAGTTCCTGGGCATGCAGTCCGCCCGCAAGATGCTCAGCCGAGAGCGCAACCCGCCCATCGACCTGATGATCGGCCACGGCATCGTGCCCATCTGCATTCGTTTTCTGCAGAACAATGCCAAGTGAGTAGAGAGACACTCCCGGGAGCTCCCACAGATCCCTCTAAAGCTGCGCACCTTACAGCACCATGCTGCAGTTCGAGGCCGCTTGGGCTCTGACCAACATCGCGTCCGGTACCTCCGACCAGACGCGCTGCGTCATCGAGCACAATGCCGTGCCTCACTTCGTGGCTTTGCTGCAGTCCGATTCGATGAACCTGGCCGAGCAGGCCGTCTGGGCTCTGGGCAACATTGCCGGCGACGGGGCCAGTGCCCGCGACATTGTAATCCATCACAATGTCATCGACGGCATCCTGCCGCTGGCCAACCACCGCACGCCCAACTCCTTTCTACGCAACATCGTCTGGCTAATGTCGAATCTCTGCCGCAACAAGAATCCCTCACCGCCCTTCGAACAGGTGCGCCGCCTGCTGCCCGCCCTCTCCGTCATGCTGCTCAGCAAGGATAAGCAGGTGCAGGCCGATGCCTGCTGGGCCCTCTCCTACGTCACCGACGACGACAACATCAAGATCCAGGCCGTCGTTGACTCGGATGCGGTGCCCCGCCTGGTCGACCTGCTGCGCACCGATGAACCGAGCGTCATTGTGCCGGCCCTGCGCACTGTGGGCAACATTGTGACCGGAACCGACCAGCAGGTGCGTAATCTGGTTAATACTTTCTAGAAGTTAGGGTCATGCGTGGTGTGTTTAATCGGAAGTATCTATTTTGTCCCCTTTAATAATGCCCTAATGCCAGTTTCTGTCTCTATGGCTAAAGTTTATATTCCCAATTGCATTCTCTCATGTCTGAGGAATACAGATGTATAAGCAGGGGCGCTAATATTACCCAAAATATTACCCATTATTCTACTAACCCGGAAATTTCTGGGCGATTCCTTCGCGCTAATTGTGCATTTTTTGCAGATTATATTCTTAAATTATTATACCATCCTTTGCAAGAACTCTTGGGGCACGACGCCCTTGCAATTAAAGAAATGTTCGGCATAAGTCAGGGGAGTTAGTACCCCCCAAGTCTCAATCCTTTGTAAACACACCACGAATAGGGTTCAAGAGCTTATGGAGCTCAAACCTTTATACCCAATCCCTTACCTTGTTCGATGTTTCTCCCCCGCCCCGCAGACTGATGTTGTGATTGCCGCGGGCGCTCTGCCCCGCTTGGGATACCTGCTGCACAACAGCAAGGGCAACATCGTCAAGGAGGCGGCCTGGACGCTGAGCAACATCACGGCCGGCAACCAGAAGCAGATCCAGGCCGTCATCGAGGAGGGCACATTCCACCAGCTGCGCCACGTGCTGGAGAACGGGGACTTCAAGGCCCAGAAGGAGGCCGCTTGGGCCGTAACCAACACCACAACATCTGGTACTCCCGAACAGATCGTGGACCTAATTGAAAAGTTCAAAATACTGAAGCCCTTCATCGACCTGCTGGACGCCAAGGATCCGCGCACCATCAAGGTGGTGCAGACAGGCCTCTCGAACCTTTTCGCCCTGGCAGAGAAGCTGGGTGGCACCGAAAACCTCTGCCTGATGGTGGAGGAGATGGGAGGCCTGGACAAGCTGGAGGCGTTGCAGCAGCACGAGAACGAGGAGGTCTACAAGCAGGCCTACGCCATCATCGACACCTACTTCAGCAACGGTGACGACGGGGTCGAGCAGGAGCTCGCCCCGCAGGAGGTCAACGGAGCGCTCGAGTTTAGCGCCACCCAGCCCAAGGCTCCCGATGGTGGCTTTACCTTCTAGGCAACACATAGTCCCCGAGTTACCGAGTTATCGAGTTACCGAACTGCCCACCACACCATACACCGCGCCTACACATACACACACACCCACACACACACACATAACGAGACGCTAAGACTTAAGACCCTTGCAACCTGGCAACTAAGCACACTCGCAATTTTTTCAGACAAAAATTTCGACCGCGTGCTGTCTGTAGACTTGAAACGATTCTTTTGTTTAGAAACTATGCCATTGTCATCGTAAAGAAGAACCCCTTAATCTACCTTAAGCTACGTAATCTAGCTACCGATTCCTCTGCAAACATTACCAACACTTGAAGGTGGCATGTGTAGCAGAGAAAGGCTGCACTGCACAAAGCATGCAATATAATATTCACACATGAGGCAGCCCTCGATATCGGCAATATTATAAAACCAACCGCTCCAACATTAATCGATTTGCTTGACCAACCGCTACCCACTACCGACCTTACACGGTTACGGAACGCACCGCGTCTCCGGGGTACACCACACCTAACTCGTAACTAACAAACTCAGATTATTTTGCACAATGTAATCCTTTATACTTTTTGACAGCAGCGCTGTCTGGAGAATGGTTCTTGCTCTCGATCCGCCTCTCCGATTCTTTTGTCGCGTATGTGTGTGCTGGGCTTTTTATTTCCATTTTTATTAGACTGTTAGTATTTATTTATATATACGAGATCGTGCTCCTAATCCTCCACCTACGCAAGCATTACAACCACAGAAACACAAAAGCATACTCGTCCTTCATTTAAAATAATGTATTCAATAAATGAATTGTTTGAGTGAATTGAAAGTGCTTTTCTTGGACGCGCAGCATAGTTTGGGGCTCGAAACGAATTCGCATATTGGGGAACTAGAGTAGTTTCAGTGTCGCCAGAAGCTATCTAGACATGCTCTCTAAACGTTTGAATACTTCGGGTTGTTTGCCTGTCGCTTGGATTGGAAACGGAGAACCCGGTAGCCGTCGGTTGGCGGGTGAGTGGCCGCACTAAAAACAATTCAGATTAGATAAAATGATTAAGCGAATGCTCTCAATTATAGGCGGCAGCATCCGCTTGTCTGCAGCGACGTCACATCAGCTTCTATCTCAGTGTTTTGATAGATGGCTGCAACAGTAGCAGCACAACCAGCAGCAACAGCAGCAGCAGCAGCGGCCGCCTCAGTTCGCCGGAAAGTCTGTGTAAATTCATGGCAAACAATTATAAAAATAGATGAAAAATTTGGCGTCGGGAAAGTAGTTGCCGAAAATGCGAGGGAGCTTTTGGAGGCGAATTAAATATGTTTCGTTTTCGATTCTTTTCGAGCGTTTAGTTGAATTTTGTCCGAAGCTGCGTGCGGGCGTGAATTTCCAAGGGCCACACAATTTACATAATTGATCGCATTTCCGAACGATTTTTGCCAAAAGGTAAAGCAAAACAAGGCCTGTGAAATAGTGAAATTATATCATAAGATACGCGATCGGTACGGGACGATACGGTGCGCTTTCGGTTTCTCGGAAAAGCAAACTATTGCTGCTGATGATGCCACTTGGTGGAAAGCGATTCTGTGACCTCATGCGCCTCCATGGAAATCGAGAGCATTTCCGATTCACCATATGCCACTCGGTTGTCCGTCAATGCTGCTGCTGCTGCAGCAGTGTAAACGTTTAAAAATACAAGAAAATACACAGAACCCCCCGACAAACGAAAAACAAACCCCGAAACCCGAAGCACTTTTGACAAACTCATGATGTAGTTAATTTCAACTATCAGGGGGGGAGCAGCGAAAAAATTGGCACACCGAAAATAAACAACAAACATGAAGCAATAGGGGCATCGCTACTTTATAGCGACAGTGGGCGTGGGCGTGGGTGCGGGTGCGGGTGCGATTCAGAGGCGGAAAACGTTCGGTTTTTATTTTCCAGCATTTTCATTTCAGCGTAACGGCCAGGGGCAGGGGCAGGAGCAGCGGGGGCAGAGTGCATTGTGTTTGTTGCTGTGGCAATTAAGCGCGCAAGTGCGCGCGTCGCATAGAAATCGGCTCTGCTCGGAATCGGAGAACTATATTGTACATATACCTATGTATCCCTCCCTGTGTGTATACGAGCAGGGGGGAAGCCCCCGAACTGGGCGCGAAATTAAAAGTTGCCGCAAATATATAGCCGCAGCAGTGTCACAAAGTTTTCCGCCAGCCTGTTTCCGCTTTGTTTACTTGCCGAAAATAGTGTCAAGTTTGGCCTAGTGCGCTCTTGTTCACTTTATTTATTCAAGGCACTGCTTTTGTGCAATGAAATGGAAGACAATTTACGTTTTCATTGCAAAATGCACTTCAAGGGCCAAGGTGAATCTAAATAGAATTTAATGTACATATCTGATGGCTATTATTCTGTATTATACTCGTACTCTCGCTTTCTTTCCGCCGTCTTGGCTGTGAGGGGGCATGTGGCCCAGTTTGTTGTGTTTCACATGTGTTGTGCATTAGGCCGAAGGGCATTTTCTTGGCAAGTACATACTCTTTGATAGATCAACCATGTGGAGACTATAAATTTGGAAGCATAAACTATTCAGTAAATATTAAAAATTGCTTATATGCCTCGCAGAATTTCAAGAGCTTCTGTCACTTAGTTGTGTAGTCTTACATGTCAGTTTGTCAAGAGTAGGTTAACTAGTTTATTTATCGTACCAATACCTTCAAATATGTTACGTTTCCTTCTATAAAATGGAGTGCCGAGGTACTGGAACACATAGTGTATCAAATGTATTACAGTATTTGCTGTGTCGGAGGCTATAAATTTAGTAAATCTCTAAAACTCTCATATTCCTCACAGTATCCCTAGGGTTTCTGTCACTTAGTTCTCTAGTCTTACATGTCAGCTTGCCAAGGGTCAGCTTAGTTTAAATAAGTAATACCAATAACCACAAGTAATACCAAAGTGTCAAGGTACTGGGATGAATAGTTTTCCAAATATATCAAAGCATTTTCTTTAAATAAACATACTTTCTATTTGCATTGAAAGATCTCCGCTTCCACAAACCCAGGATGAGTGAAGTGTCCAACCCTGCAGAGGCCTCCGGGTCAAAAATTGGCGGCGAGATCTATCACAGCATAGCCACCAGCTTCTCGGATCAGAATGTGCTAATATCCCCGCTTCTGTTGGAAGCCACACTGGCTCTCCTGTTCCTGGGATCCGATGGAGCCACCGCCGAGGAGCTGCAGAAGCTGCTGCGCTTGAAGGAGCGCTTCCCCAGCAACGCCAAAATGGCCAACTACTTCGCCTCGGAGCTGGCGAACATCACAGGCGATCCGGACACGCGGGTACAGTTGCGGAACCACCTGATGCTGCAGTCGGCGACGGGAGACGGGCCTGGCATCGCCGAGGACTTCCAGAAGATTGCCCAGACGTATTTCCATGCCACAGCCGAGAGCGTTGACCTGGAGCAGGCCGAGAAGCTGCGCCGCCACATCAGCGAGAAGATCCTCTCCGCGGTGGGGGGCGGCAGCTGGGAGCAGCTGCAACTGGAGGGCGGTTCGGCCGCCAAGATCCTGCTCCTGGTGGCCGCCAACCTGCAGAGCAAATGGTTCCTGCCCTTCAGCGCCTATAGAACCGGCCTCTACGACTTCCACAGCGGCAACGAAGCCGACCAGGCCAAGTCAGTGGCCATGCTCTTCGACGACGATATGTTCGTGAAGTTCGCGGAGCTGCGGGACCTCAACGCGCGGGCCATCGAGCTGCCCTTCGAGCACGCCGAGGAGCTGTCCATGCTGCTCATCCTGCCCAACCAGAGGGACGGTCTGCCGGCCTTGGAGAAGCAGCTGAGGGGCCAGGACCTGGGCGTCCTGCAGCAGCGCATGCAGATGGAGGGCGTGCAGGTGCTGCTGCCCAAGTTCAGCATCGATTTCGAGTGCAGTCTGCGACAGCCGTTGAAACAGGTCAGTGCGGGTCAACAGCTTCCGGATTACATTAAAAGTAATGCACTCCACCTTGCAGTTGGGCTTTGAGCAAATATTCGCGGCGGCGGCGAATTTCAAGCATTTGCATCCAACTGGCAGCCTGCCAGTGGCCGATGTTCTCCAGAAGCTGCGAATAAATTTAAACGAGTCTGGCTCCGGATGCGAGCAGCCACGGATTGCGGCAGGTAGTCCCAGCAGTGGATATGAATAAAATGCGCAAATAACTCTACCATAGCGGAATAACTCTTGTACCCTTTCAGAGTACAAGCCCATTGTGATCAGCAATTCCTCGCGCCAGAAATTCTTTCGGGCCGACCACCCGTTCTTCTTTGCCGTTCGCAGCGAGAATGTGACCTACTTGGTGGGTCATGTGGTGGGATTTTAAACCAAATGGAGTGCAGGGCCTGCTCACTTGGCCGGAAAAGTGAAAGGTTTGTGTAATATATTAACTTGTATGATAAACATAAGGACAATACAACTAATATTTAATAAACTAGCAAGGACTGGTTTAACTGGATGTGGTAATTTGGTAGAGATACTCGTATTTCAGATTGGCTAAAAGAATTTTAAGCCAAATGGAAAGTAATACCTTTTCACTTGGCCGGAAGAGTGAAAGGTTGGTGTACCTTGTATAATCCGTAACAGAGTTCCAAGGAGTTCCTTTCCTTTTGAGGTAAAAATAAAGTACAGATGTTGTAGCTATGGCTAAACTTNAATATTTAATAAACTAGCGAGGGTTGGTTTTCCTGGATGTGGTTATTTTGGTAGAGATAATCGTACTTTAGATTGGCTAAAAGTATTTTATGCCTATTGGAGTGTAATCCTTGTTCACTTGGCCGGAAGAGTGGAAGGTTTGTGTATCTTGTATAATCTGTAACAGAGTTCCAAGAAGTTCCTTTCCTTTTGAGGTAAAAATAAAGTACAGATGTAGCTATGGCTAAACTTTTTGTGTTGGGATTAGAGAGCTAATTATTTCGAGGCAAAAACAATTCAGGATGGCTTTAATTGCCAAGGCAATCTGAAGAAGTATCTCCAATTTGTAAAACCTCTAGCTCACTTCGTGTAATCCGATTAGCAACAATTCATTTGCGCCCCTTGAATAAAACGCTTGTAGTGATTTTCTAACAAGAGTCTTGAGTTTATTTAAAGATATATCTGTATAATTTATTTATTTTGCTCCAGAAATAGTCCTGTTAGGTTTGTTAGTTTTACAATTATTGTATGTTGAATTTATTCTCTTAATGTGGGGCTTTATCTCTAGGAAAACTTTAAATAGAATCAAAAACTTTGTCTCGCTCGTGTTAATTTGTGTTCTGCATAATAGGCTTTTGTAAATCTAGCTAAAAAGTTACCTTTAG
This sequence comes from Drosophila ironensis, assembly GCA_021223825.1. Classification (NCBI taxonomy): domain Eukaryota; kingdom Metazoa; phylum Arthropoda; class Insecta; order Diptera; family Drosophilidae; genus Drosophila; species Drosophila ironensis. The sequence goes on from JAJJHQ010006256.1 coordinate 825,507, forward strand.
TTTAAATTCTTCCAGTTGGTTTACAAATACGCAATGACGTTAAGTTTAATTTGTATTCTAAACAAGGGACTAGGTATGTTATGACTGGCATCCCAAACACCTTAAACGACGCCTATTTCGAACATGTTTTTGCATTGATTGGGGTAACTAACATAAGTGATTATGAAATGAGACTAAAGGACTCCGATGCCTTCTCAACTGGATTTACACGTACGATGGATATTCACAGAGTTAGCTACTGAAGGGGGTTCCTAAACTCGATTTACATTTATATACAATACACTCGCTAATGCGAAACGAAGCCTCTTAAATGCATCTCAGTTTCATTGAATGTGGCCGCCTCGACGCTTCTATTGCTATTGCTTCTGCTGGGTGTCCTCCTCCCCGGTGGGCGGCGGCGGGGGCGGGGCCACTCCTCCTCCTCCGTCCGCGGACTCCCCCCTGTTGAGCAGGTAGTCCAGATCGAGGGTGATGCGGTCCAGGGTGGCATCGTTGGCCGCCCCAGCACTCTGGGTCGCTGTGGGCGTGGCCGCGGTCGTGGTGGCCGTGCTCGTAACCGTGGATGTGGAGACCACGGCGGCCACCATGGTGGGCAGCAGGGGGTCAAAGGTGGTGCGCGACGTGGGCTCCAGAATGGTCACACGCTTCTGCGTCTTGGGTGTCTGCGTGGGCAAGGACATCGGTGGCAAGGCCGGGGGCCCGTTGCCGCTCAAGTTGCCGCTTATGGTTGGTGGCGGGGGCATACTCAGGATCAGGGGGCTGGGCACGAAGTCCACGTAGGGATTGTGCTGCAGGGGCACATAATGCGATGCAGTGCTGGCCGTCGGCAGCATGGCGCTGCTGTGAATTCCAATTATGCTGTCTGCAATCCAGAAAGGGGGAAACGTGTCAAGGGAGGCAGTATCATGGTTAATTCATTCCCATTTCCATTCATTCTGTTTATTTCTCTATCCATATATTAAAGGATAAATCCCGGGCAAAGTAACTACAAAATGTTAAACTCAAACCACTAAGCTGTACAGGAATACAGCTCGTGAAAATGCAATTTCTGGCTTTTCTACTCGATTTTAATTAATTTCTAAGCGGTTTTTAAAACCTCTATTTTGTCAACAGTTTAATTGCATACCTGCTGCCACGCCCTGCAGAATATCGAGCGTCTCTACGCCCACAAACTCGCCACATGGTCCCGTGCGGTAGTGTGTCGGCTGCTGGTGCAGCTGTCTCCTGCCCAGGCTTCCCACGCCCATGCCCATGCCCACGCCCATGCTCATGCCCATGCCCATGGTGTAGGCGTCGTAGGCGGTGGGCCCGCCCAGCAAGGCACAGCAGCGGGTGTCCGGCGAGGGGGCCACCGAGAGGGGCAGGGCCTGGTGGTCGCCCAGGAAGGTCTCCGCCGCAGCCTCGCCCACCGCCTGGCAGCGCGGCGCCGTCGAGATGATTGTCAGCGGCAACTGCACACCAGGTCCCGCACCGGCACCCGGTCCGGCCACCGGTGCTCCGGACAGCTCCAGGCCCACCTTCGCCTGCAGGGGCGGGGCGCCGGCGGCTGACGAGGACAAGACACCCGCCACAGATGATGCGGCTCCTCCTCCCATCGAGGACGAGTGGCCGCCTGCAGTTGACATGGCCAGCGAGACGCCGCAGTCGTTCTCCTTCTCCTTGTCGTGATTGGTGTAGACTGCAAGAGAGAAGGGTTTGGAGAGGAGGGATGTGCTTGGATTAGACAGGGGATTCCATCGAAAAAAGAGGCAGCGTGTGGCGGGGACGTACAGCTCAGCGGACTGTTGACATTGGCCGTTGTCGTGGTGGTGCAGTAGTTCTCGTCCAGGCTGCTCCGGCTCGTGGTGAACTTGGCCTGCTTCAGGGAGCTGTTCTGGCTGCTCCCGTTGCTGCCCAGGAAGGGGGGTCCGCGCAGCTGGCTCTCGGCCTTGATGACGAAACAGAAGAGGATGGCCGTGCCCTGGAAGTGCCAGAGAACATGGTGATTGAATCGCTGCCGTGATTGCGGCATAAACCGACCCGGCTGACCCTAATAAAATGCTTGGGCTTGGGATAGTTCGATTGAGCCATTATTGGAGTCCTACTGGGATCAGGATTACGGGTAAGGTGAAGGAGGTCCTAGGCTCTGGCGGCCGGAAATCAAAGCAAGCGATTTGGAAATTAAATGCATGACCGAGGGAGGCCATAAATTGATGCCAAACTATATGGGCCATATAAGCTGGTTATGTCCTTTTTCATGAGCGCAATTTATGGAAGGAAGCATGCACTGCCGTCCAGGCATCCAGGCAATTAATTGCGAAATTAGCGGCCGAGAGTCTTAGGCTCAATTGTGCAAATTGTAACCATCGATTTGCCATCCAAAATACACAAGGATTACCGCGGTACCAGTACGGAAGCAACAAATTAAACATCATTTGGAAACATTGCTCGTAGAGGTGGTTTCAATCTCAGGAAGTTGGATTGGTTTTCTGTGTTTATAAAGTAATCCCAGTTTTAATGGCATTTTTGCGCTGTGTAGGGTTCGGCTGGGGCGTTGTTTAAATAATTAAATAGCTATGGCAGAGATAGGAGCACCCACGCCCACTATCAAAGTGATTTCGGTGCACATTAATAGTCCGGACCAGCAGCTTTGAGTGGGTTGTAGACATTGTGGTTTGGATTTCATGGGAANGTTGGATTGGTTTTCTGTGTTTATAAAGGGTTGTAATCCCAGTTTAAATGGCATTTTTGCGCTGTGTAGGGTTCGGCTGGGGCGTTGTTTAAATAATTAAATAGCTATGGCAGAGATAGGAGCACCCACGCCCACTATCAAAGTGATTTCGGTGCACATTAATAGTCCGGACCAGCAGCTTTGAGTGGGTTGTAGACATTGTGGTTTGGATTTCATGGGAACCGGAGCTGGGCAGCTCCAGAGAGCTCAGAAATCTGTGGGGTGGGTCGACCTAATTTGTTTGTGTTTGAATTTGATTGTTCGCAGTGTGTGTGTGTGAGTGCGCGTTGCGTATACGCCACGTTGTACGCATTCGAGTTCACTTGCCGGCTTCCCACATCAAAGTGTGTGCGTGTAATTATGTGATTAGTTTTGCAAGGATACACCTCAGACCATGGAGATAATTGTTTATTTAATTGGATTGAGCCAGGAGCGGAGCGGAGCGTGCGCACAGCGCTAAACGTTTCAATTCCGCCCCGATGGCTGGAGGGATAAAAAACTGATACACGGAGTGTCCCTCCATTAGCGCGGCACCCACTTGACGGGGTAAAAAGCACACTCAGGCACACACTCAGGCACCTGGGGAATAGGAACCAGCGCACTTATTTCATTTGCACAGCAAATCAGCGGAAGGCAATGTAAAAGCAAACAATAACAAATCCGTGTTGCCACTCCCGCCCCCGGAAAAGCGGAGTCAAGTGCAGAGCAAACACAAAAGGCTTCGCTTCGGCCCTTTGATCAGCCAGTTAATGCAGTCAGAGGCACTTTCGCTTTCCTCCTCCAGTGGCACTTTCACTCGCCTTCCCGGTCTGCAATCGCTGTTGATTTTGCATGCATAATTTCAGCGTCAGGTGTAAAAATATGCAGGCTTTACACTTTGATGAAATATGCAACTTGAACAACTCGGCGGAAATAAAAACGAAAGGCGATTTGCATAAGCCTGCCACCCGCACGCCTCCCTCCCGCTAGCGATCTCGTAATAGTTCCCGGACAATCGGAGCGGCAAATGGGATTCCCGAGCCGGAATCAAACATGCGAGCCAGCCGGACATGCCATTGCCGTGCCACCGGGTATGTTTTATTGGTGCGCATAATTGAATTTCCATTTCCACGGTCCACCTGTAAGCAGGGGTGGATCCGGAGCAGGCAACTTACCAGCATTATGCACGAGATGCCAAACGGATATGCCCACCAAGTATCCGGCGACGAATTAACATAAACGATGAAGAAGCCGTCGCTGCAGAGCTTGGCCAGGAGCAGGACGCCCGCCCGGTAGAGTAGTCCGAATCTGTGGGAATACATTAAATTAGAGGCAATGGCAGCGTGAAAAGGATGGCCCTGCCATTCTGACCGAGATTGTTTTGTTTCGCTTCGTTTCGTTGGCTTTTTTGTATCGGATTAGCTCCGACAGCAAAATGGAAATGCAAGCGAGCGGAGGAGAGTCATTAGGAGCCGAGGATTCTCCCCCCGGGCCTTATCTGGGCCCTTTTCCATTTTGCCAGCTATCCGATTTGAGCCATTCACCACTTACCGCCGGCGCAAAGCCAGATTGAATTTATCCAACGGATGCGTATGCACATTGCGATTCTTGTGCCACAACCACAAAAGTTTCTTCATTAAAATGGCAAACAGCGCAAAGAAGAGCAGGATGAAGAGCAGATCGATGCAGGCGAACAGGATGAAGCTCACTGAAGGCGACAGCCCTGCTGCCCCCGCGCCACCGGAAGTGAGAGGCGCAGCCAGCGCGGAAGCCGAAGACGAAGCGGAAGTGACAGTGCTGCTGCTGGTGGCACTGCCGAATGTAGATGTTCCAGCAGCCAACGGCTTCTCGCGCGGCCAGAAGCTGTCGCTGGTGGTTCCACTGCCTCCGATGTCTCCGATGCCGCCTGTGATTGATGACGTTGACGTGGCCACCTCGTCGCCGGGCCCCGAGGACGTCTCTGTTGGCGGTTGGCCCGTCCCATTTCCCATCAGGGCCTCCGATTCGAGCAGTAAATTATCTCCATTCAGCAGCGAGTGCGTTGAATAGAAGCCGCCATCGAACTCGCCGCCCTCCGCATCCGTCCTGCCCGCGGCGGAGCCTCCTCCGCCCGCTCCCGCGTCGCCGGTCCAAAGGACCTCCAGCCACCAGTGGCGTGGCCACTTGCCGATGATGCTGCAGATTAGCGGGGCGGCCACGGCGAAGAGCAGCGGCAGCAGCCAGCTGATTCCGATGGCGCCACGAATGCCCGCCGATCCGGCCTGCAGGGCGGAGGGGGCCCGCCGCTGGGCGACATTGCTGGGTCCGCCCACCGGTGGCGACTGTGCCCGTATCTGGGTGATGTTGCTGAGGCTCTCCAGCTCCCGTTCCCGCTCCCGCTCCCGCTCGCGTTCCCTTTCGCGGTGGCGCTCGCGCTTCTTGGTCGGCGTCGCCGACTGGCTGCCAATTTGCAGATACTTCTTCGGCACCAGCTCCGTGTGGATGGCCAGGGCAATCGCAATCAGCGTCGAGATGCCCAGCAACAACAGCGAGGCCAGGGAGCTGCTAATGATGGCGTGCCAGTTCTGCAAGAGAGAGAAAATTATGAACGGCCGTTAATAAGGAAATGGAGTGCTTTGACGGCTCGTGCTCTCGCGCCTGCAACATCGTTATTTTTAATTAAATATAAAAAGTTGTCATCCTGCCGCATCAGCAGCAACAGTAGCATCCGTAGCAGCAGTAGCAGCCGCAGCAGCAGCAGCANGCCGCATCAGCAGCAACAGTAGCATCCATAGCAGCATCAACAGCCGCAGCAGTAGCAGCCGCATCACCAACAGCAGCAGGCAAAGAAGCAATTTGGGGGGATTTTAGCCAGCACTCCTAATGATGACATTTTGGCGTAAATTTTTTATTACACACTTTCTCGCATCCCATGCTTCGGTGACCGGACAATGGTTGTTAAAAAGTTGTAAACAATTTGCGCAACATTATATACATCTATTTTTTTAGCCTCATAACCTTTTTTACACCCAGGCCGGACTTAATTTCATTGGCCAATTTCAGTTTCCTGGCACTAGCTTGTTTTGAATTAAAGACAAACAATGTCCGGGGAGCCTTCGCCGGCATTTATTCAATTTTCCCAGGCGGTGGGGTCGCATCATCAACTTCCCGGAAGCCTTTGGGGGCAAATGTGAGGCAACATTTTGTCAACTTTTTAATTTTCAATTTACAATACGAACGCTTCGCCGTTTGCCGCGGAAAATTATGAGTTAAGTGCGCTTAAAAGCTTTCGCCTTTCACATGTTCGGCTGCAGTGGCGGGTCGGGTCGGTGCCTTGAGGGCCCACGGAGCGTATGCGTAATTTATGTTTTCTTATTTATTTATTGTTTTCTCCCCATTGCGTTTCGTTTAACTGTCGCGCTGAAATTGTATTTTATTTATGCACGAAAATATATATGCAATAAGTAAAATGAATATTTTAATTGTATTTATTGTGGCATCGCGTGGGCGTGTCCTGGTGGCTGTGGTTGACATTCGTAGCCGCCGGCAGAAGCTCCTCCCGCTCTGGATCTCCTGATCCTGCTGCTCCTGCTCCTGCTGCTGCTGATGCTGTGACACGTGTTCCAAGCCATTAAATTTGCATGTGCCGGCTTGGTCGGTGTGTGCGGTGGCGCTTTTAATAAAGTTCGCCTGCCCGCGTGTGTGCGCAATTAATGTGCAATAATAACAATAACAACAGCAAGTGTTTGTGCGCGCGTTATGTTATTAAGACAAGCGTTTCCCTTTGGCGTTTTCCCCACTGTTTTTCTTTGCTAGCCTTGTGCAACTCGTTGGCAGCGGACCTGAAGTCCTGCTTGCGTAAGTTGCTCATTAACGCCACTCGGCCAGGAGCAGTGCAAGCTCGTTCCCGCCATTGCCATTGCCGGGGGCCATGGCACTCCGCGCTCGCCTATTGCCACGAGTCGTATTTTATTGTCCGGGCGGGGCCGGGCAGCCTTGGCGCCGCAACAACACGCATCTGCGGCAAAAACGTTCATTATTCAGCTATTCCTCCATTGCAATCCTTTGAGACGAAACCCGTATTGCGTGGGGCCAAAATGTCGATGCAGATTGGGGGCCAGGCTGCCCTGCACCGTGCTCCGTGCTCCGTGTGTGGACGGATTAACAGGCGTCTTTGTGAGTAGACTACTATCGCCCTCCTCGCTTGTGCCTTTGTCAGCTTGTCAAGGATGGAGGGGTCCTATCGCGGGTTTGCCGCACCCGGAACACAGCGAGAAAAGGTTCCACAAATCAATGTGGATATTACCAACTTTGTTTAGGGTTTCCCCTGGAAACTCTCAATATTCTGGGAGGGATTTGTCCTTAGACTTGTAGAGTTTTCTATTGTTTTCATTTAAGAAGACAACTTCTAGTGCTTGCCCATCAAATTCCAACTTTGGCCATAACATTTTCTCAACGTGCGCGGTTTTTCCTCCAATTTTTCCTTGCTTCAACCTTTTCGCATGGCATCCTGGCAGCCTGGCAGCCTGGCAGCCTGGCAACCCGGCATCCTCGCCAACTCTGCCGGCTCCCTATCTCCGGCGGGGCCTGCGTCTTTGTCGTGCTCTCGTTGTCGTACACATTGTTTTATTTGTTTTTCATTCATTTATTGAGCCGTCTTTCCACTGCGGACCAGTTTATTACTAATTCAAAAATGTTATTTCTTGTTAGAGCTTTGCAGTTGCCGCTTTTTATGCAGAGCGTTTCACGAGCCCCGGGGATTAGGCAGCCGCTCGTACTTTTTCGTTTCACGTTTATAATTTAGGCGGCTTGCGGCCGCTCCGGGGACCTGCCGGGCCCTGCCGAAAACCTTGGCCCATAGGTTTGGGCCCCGAGTCGCTGGCAAGGGCTGCAGCCATCCCTTCAACACGCTCGGGTTAGTGTGCCCATTAACATTTTCCCACTTCAAACGTCTGAGAATGTGCGTTTATAAATATTAATTTCGATTCCGAATGCTGCGACCTGGAGCCCCGAAGGCCGCCGCGGCGATGCGGATTGTTGACTTTTAATTTCCTTCGAAGGAGGACGCCAAAGATGCCGACGACGCCAACAGGTTAGGGAATTGTTTTCCATGAATTTTCCGTTTGGCTGCCACGAAAACTAAATGTAAATTATTTGCTTTGTTGTCCACACACCCTGCACAATCCTCGCATTCCCGGCATTCCTGGGACGACACGCTAATTTGGTTTGATGATGATTACAGATTTTTCCCTGGCCGTGATTATTATTTGAAAACGTCCCTGCCCTCTGGCCCCGAAAAACGGGGAAAATTGCTTGGCAATTGCCAACAAACAGACAACGGACCACAAATAATTACAACTTAAGGGTTTTACGCCTGCTAGTTTAAGCCCCTTGGCACTCGGGCTTTCAGCTTTAAAGGAGTTGGAGTCGTCGGAGTCGTCGGGTCGGGGGCGGTGATCTGGGAAACTCATTTGGGTTTCGATGGCCCGCCGCCTTTGTCCTCGTTCACGTCTCCTGCACGCCTTCGCGTTTTATTTTACTCGATTTTATGCAACACTTTTTGTTATTACTTTTCCGCCACCGCCTCCGCATCGGCCTGGGCCGCCTCCGACTCCTTGGTTTGTATGTTTGGTTTTGGTTTTCGGGTTGCTTTGCTTTCAGCTTGGCTTTCCATTCCGTTCCTTTTGCCCGTCTGCTTGTTTATTTATTTTGGCGTAATTAAATTTCACGCTTTGGTTCCTGTTTTCTTGTGCTGGTCCCCGTTGCCGTTGCCAGGACTCGCTCTCAAAGGCTTTGGCCAAACGTTGGGGGATCCCCCCAACTGCATTAAAGTGCGCGCATGCATTTTTCAAGAGCTGGGAAAAGCGATACTCACCACCGGCAGCATTTTCATGAAGCCCAGCAAGTAGATGAGCATCACACTCGACGTGGAGACGCAGAACTGCATCTTGAGGAACGTGACGGCGCACTTGCGATTGCACCAGATGGGCGCCAGGATGAGCAGCGCGGAGCCGCACTGGAGGAGGCAGCAGGCGCAGCTGGCGATCACGAAGATGGGGCGCTGCGGGGCGTGCGATGGCGCGGGCTGCAAGAGCAATTGGCAGAAGCCACAAGACAATTAGCAATTCAAACTGTATATGGCACAATGTGCCCAAGGGCGGCTGGGCCGACCAAAAAACGCTGGAATCCTGTTAGCCTTGGTGGGCAAACAGTCGCGGGTAAGCCGATTCAGGCAGGGATTCATCCCAAATCGGGTTACCCTGTTTGCGGATCCTATGGGCCAGATTTTCGTAGTTTTTAGGTAACATTTACAAAGGGGAAACTCTAGGCGTAACCAAAATATACGGCAACGAATTTAAAAAATAGTGATAGGGATTGATAATTGGCATTTCCACAAAGAGTTTAAGATATGGATCTCTGAATTCGGGCCAGGATTGGCCGAGATATTGCAAATAGTCATTGGTAAAACTTTAAACGGCCAAAACTAGGTGAAGGAAAGACATAGTTTTAACACGGACAAAGAGCGAGAAATCTTTGTAATCAACTATTTCCACAAGTTATTCTATGCTACCTCTCCATATCAATTACACATTGTTGTTTTGAATTAAATCTTTGGCATGACATTACCATTAAATTATTAAGCAGAAGGGATTAATTGTAAACTAAATTACAGATAATACAGCAAGAAGTATTGTAAGCTCTCGTTGTCGTACACATTGTTTTATTTGTTTTTCATTCATTGGTTAAAAAGTTTCCCCGCTTATTTTCTTTGGCTCAAAACTATGAGCTTAAAATGGGAATAAATTTAGTTTTTTGCCAGTAAAATATCTCAGGCATCCACCAGTCAAGGCCTCTGTTTGATTGGCAACAAAAAATGGAAAGCCCTCTCGGTAGTGGTAGCCAACCCGCCGGATTTTCCGTCGGTGTGCAGCCCTGAATTAAAGTATATCCGCTGCGAGTGAAAGCGACATCCTAACCCCAGCTAGGCGGGTGCATTTGGGGCAAGTTCATGGCAGCGGGGGCCGAGTTGTTGATTGCGAGCCAGGGAAGCGGAAATGCGGACGTTGCGACGTTGGGACATTGGGACGCCGGACAAAGAGCAGCTCCCCAGGTGGAGGCCACTAAATGGCAGGTCCTAAAAGTGCCATAAATCAAAGGGTGGCTTTCCACCTTGGTACACGTGAATTGCATGAATTGGCCAGTTGAATGCCGTGCGGATTGGCACCCGAATTACGACTAGAGTGCCGCCCGCGGCCTTGACGACCTTGGTTCCATTTCAATGACTTACATTCTGCTGCCGCTTGGTGAGCATCACCACGTAGGTTCCGGACAGGGGGCAGATGCAGCGGGTTATGTTGGCCATCAGGTGCTTGGTGATGCAGAGGTCCGATCGCCAGGTCGAGTCGAAGGACGCCTTGTAGTCGTGTCTGCGCCGGACATTGGAGATAACTTGTAAGGGAACCTTCATCGTCAGGTGTTTTAAACGGAAAACTTACCCGCAAACGGCCACCCAGTCGCCGGATTTTGGAACGCTCTCGTGCTGGAAAATAATCTCCACATGGCCGGCCTCGAAGGGCAGGTCCAGGGGCTCCCGGAAATTATCGTTGGAGCGGTTCGACTGGAACAGCCACGTCTGGATGATGCGCGAGGCCAGCACATAGTCCGAGTCCCTGGGATCGCTGGTAATTAAAATAATAAACACGCTATGATTTTGGCAAGAGTCTCCTAAAAGCTGGGTGTAAATTATTCAGCAGCTGTACTATAATCTGATCCAACTGCTCGCTGTTTCATCTTTAATGTGGCATAATCAAGATTTGATAACAATTCTGTTGGCATTTCATTTCCGTCTGCCCCCGAAAGACACACTTTGCCGCTCGTCCCGGGGTTTTGCAATTTTGTTTCCTGGCAGCTGCATATTTGCATTTTGTTTACAGTCCGGGAATTACACTCGTTGCTGTGGCATTCGCATTGTTGCCGCTCCGAGTGTTGCAGCTCCAACTGGGGCTTCTTCGGTAATGCGCTTAAGCCAAGGAAGCCAAGGATGCAGGGTGGAGGATGACAGACAGCAGCAGTTGGCATTACACACATTTGAGGGGCTGGGCAAACATGGCTTACAAATTATACATCGGTGACCATAAGCCGGGACTTAGCCAAAGACAACCGTCTTGAGCTCGGCATTACATCGAGGAATTAGACATCAGCACTTATTTGCTTAATTTCGAGAGCTCCGTTGCGCGAAACTTTTTAGAAAACTAGTTAAGGTTAAGGTCCTGCAATTTAAGAACTCACCTGCCACGCGTGTAGTAGGTCTTGGGCAGGAAACTTTTGAGGTTCTTGTAGGAGATGACCGAGGCGAATATCGTCGAGTTGGCCATGATATGCAGCAGGCGCGATGAGAGTCCAATGTCCATGTAGAGTTGATCCGAAAAGAGGTCCTCCCTGCAAGTGGTTGAGAGAAGGGCAGAAATGCATAAGCCATCGTAAATCAAGCCTGCACTTAGGGCACTTAATTAGTTAAATTGGACACTTGGAAGCCACCGGCACGAAGAGCATTACCTGTCCCGGAAAAGGACAAGGTCTTGAGCGCCCTCCCAAGCTTCCAGCTCCGAGCTTCCTGCTCGGCGATGTATTCGCAGCAGCGTTGAACTTTTATGGGCCATTCTTCATGCTCCGACCTCGTCTGTTTTATGCATTTTTTATTTATGTTTGCTCATAAAATAAATTTTCCATTAAGAGCGCAGGGCCGGTGGATCGGAGGGCCGGAGGGCCGCAGGAGCGGGGAAATCGTTTTGCTTCGTCGTCGCCGCATATATTAATCAAGCGGCCGTAAAATGAAGTTTACTGTTTACTTGGCTGCGAAATTTGCATTTTCCCCTCGAACGTAATTAGAAATTATTGCAGCCCGGCCGCCCACCCATCCACCCACGTGCCACCATCGGTCTTCTGTTTGATTTCATTTAAAGGCCATTTATCCGCAACTCACCCGTAAATGCGCAAATTGAATGGCAGCGTTTTCACCGACGTCATATAGATGCGCAGCGAGTTGAGCCGGTCCAGGGAGAGGGTGTCCTCGTCGACGGTCAAAATGCTCGTCCCACTGCCCCGGGCCGCCTGCAGGTTGCCCGCCGGACCCGCGGAAATCTCGCCTGCACTGGCCCCTGATCCGCTGCCTCCGATGGTGCCACTAGCGCCTCTGTCTCCGGAGGCGCTGCCGCCCTGTGCGGTCAGCGTTGTGGCGCTGTCACCTGGCGCAGGTTGCTCCTGCAGCTGTTGCTGTTGGCTGTTGCCGCTGGTGGATGTGGCCAACTGGGAGGCCGCGATGGTCTCGCGGTTCAGCGCCGCCGATTGCGTTAGCAGCTGCAGCTTTTTAATTTGCTGTGGAAACAAAAGAAAACAGTCGGTCGAGGGTAAATATTGGCCACGTGCTGTTGGTAAACAGATGCAGATACCGATAAGCCAAGCACTTGTCTGGCGGGGATTTTAACATTAATTTCATGTACATTGAGGTAGAAATCTCTGTCCAAATTAATAAGCTTTAAAATAAATGCAATCCTCAGATATTTGCTATTCATTGGCGAGGATTTACCTTTCATTTGAGATACATTAATCAGGCAATATGTATCCAAACTAATAAGGAGTAAAATATATCCTATCCTTAAAGATTTTACCTAAAATAAGACTGATTTTCAGGATTGCCATTCATTTTCTTTGAAAATTGTCAAAACCACCTAAAAAATTTACCATTAATTTAGATACATTTATGTAGCAATGTCTAACCAAACGAATAAAAAATAAAACAAATGCGCTCCTAGACACTTAATTTTATTATTATTCTTATTTATGTGTTTACTATTTAAAAAAAAAAACTTTTAAATAGAAATCAGTTCTGGACCACAATGCGTATGAGTGATAAAACTTGAAAAATGTAGCATACTTTTTTGGGCGCAAGCCCAGCTTGGCCTTTTTTCCTTTTAAATGATTTGTATTATTATTAAAGTTTTAAGAAACAGATTTTCTGCTACCTTAGAGGCAGCTTATACAGGTTGTGCATAGACATTTACTTTAACAAACTATAAGTACCATCCCCATACGTTTTATCTCAAATAAGACAAGATTTAGCATTCACATCAGATACTTTCAGGTAGAAATTTCTATCAAAACTAATAAGGAGTACAATAAATACTCCAATGATTCGCAAACATTCACTTTAACCATAAAAAATGTAGAGAAAACTCAATAATCTATGATTCTCCTTTATTTTCCATCAATGGCTTAAATAATAAGCCCGCTGCAGACTGAAAAGTTTGCACATTTGTTGTGTGTCTGGCTGGACTCCCTTGGGTGGATAGGTATACGGATGGCAAGCGGGCATTGGCCGCATTCATATTTGCCCCGGCACTGCCATTGCATCCAGTCCGGCGATGAACTTTGGCCGAAACCAATGCCACAAAGGGAAGCGGCCCGGAGCGAGTTGCCCCCGGCCATGTAGCATATTTTCGAGCTGACTGGCGCACAGTCAACGAACCCGGCCATAAAAATCATAAATTGTTACATTCTCGAGTGCAGTTACAATGCCATAAACCGGGCCAATAACCAGCCAGTTGGTAGTTGCAACATGCAACGCACTGCCGTTCCGTTTCGTTCCGTTCGATTCTCGGGCTATTTGTAATGCGAAGGCCATTACGGCGGGTTTCGTTTTGTGCGCACAGAGATTTCGCATCTTGCGATTTATAATGCTAAGCCCGGGATCGGATTTGTTGCAAAGCAGAGCGGGCCAAGGGCCAAGAAGGCGGCAAAGCCGGCAACAGCGTGCTTGCTTCCTGCGCAAATCAAAAATCTAAAATAACAGGGCATTCAACAAGGCATTTGTATTTTGAATGAGATACAAATGCACGAGTGCCCTGGCATAAATGTTCGGGGCCAACTAATCGAAAACGAAAACAATTCCAATTGGAAAAGTTTGCGTAATGGAACTTTTCGGAACGAAAATCCGAAACTTCACCATCATCAGAGCGGCATTAAGCTGGCAGGCCGCGCCCAGGACGAGCTCGTCCTCGACCCAGTGAGGCCACCTATTCGCCTACTCGGATGCGAATGCGAGTGCGGATGCGGATGTGTGAGGCGGCGTTCGCATCATTTCTTTAAAAGGCGTTGAAAAGAAACTCTCGAAAGCGGGCGAACAAAACGAGAGTGGCGTTGCCGTTCCGGGGGGCTGGAAAAAGTTTTCCATGTGCAAATTTCACTTGACTTTCGACCTAGCCACGTTTAGCGCTCACCGCTTACCGGCAAATCACTTTCGGTCGAAGCCAACTGCCTGGGCGTTGGGCGTTGGGCGTGGCCAGGAACGGGTCTCGCACATGTGTGAGCAAGTTTTGGCAAAACTTCGGGGCCGTGTCGACTTGGGGTCACGTTCCCGGCGCATACTTTTTGGCTAAGTGATTCGTCGTGATTTGATTTGAATTCGGAGGGTCCACTCCCCGGCGCCGCCCCACTGCACTGTGAGCAAAACTTTCGGCCGCTGCACTTTCGGCTGCTGACCAAATTGCAAAGTAGGTCACTTAACTTTGTTTGCCATTCGGTCGGTCAATACGAACTTATGCAAATCTAAGCTGATGCCCAATGGCAGGGATGGCAGGGGCCCACACAAGTGTTTTAATCAACTTTTTCGCTCGCATTTCGGCATTCAAAAATGAGCAGTCCTCTCCATCGGCAAATCGCAAAAACTTTTCCAATTGCCATTCCCACAAACCGCAAATGAAGGCAGAAACCGCCTCGCCTCGATCCCTGTGACATCCCCGAACGCAAATGGAAATTGATTTCGAGCTGGCAGAAAAATCACCGAGCGGGATTATTATTATCTATCAGCCAATTGTTGGGGCTTAGTGCCAGGCCCACAGATTAAACCGGCTCTCGCCCAGGGGCCACATGCGCTTTGGCCAATATTGGCAATTTATTGGTCAAACTGAATTAAGTGGCTGGCGTGTTTACAGTCCCCCGATTGCGGGCAGCTCAACTTTTCAACTCTTCAATTTGGCTTGGATCGCAGTGGATTGGCTTAAATGGTTACGGCCTTGGCCGTTGGCTTACGGCTGATTACTTCCCGGGATTACTGGCCCCGGACTGCTGCTGCGGACCTTCGCGATGCACTAATTAAACTTGATTGCGCGCGAAATATTCGATAAAGTTGCAGGGGTCCGGCTCACTCCATTAAACTTTTCGCTCAGTCAATAAAAACGATGCGAACTATTTGCCGAACTTCGGCGAAAGTTGGGAATAGCGAATGCCAACACTTTTTTAATCGACCCAATTATGCTGGCCAAGTTTTTCACTGCGTCAGCTAATAAAAATTTAACATAAATTGTTCTTTCTTCGGCAATGTTCCCGGCCAACGGCTCACATGGCGCATTATTATTGAAATGCCATAACTCAGGCGAACTCCCGCGAAACTAAATTAATTTGAGCGCATTAAAAAGTTTTGCAGCCCCTCTTAGGGAACCTTTCTCCGGCTCGCCCACGCCCACAACTATGTTCCGCGGCAGACAAATCCGAGGCGGAGCCTGGAATCCTGTTTTGTTCTCGCACGCGCCCGGATCGTAAAAGATGAATATTAAAGCCGCCGCCAGAGTCAGTCACTTGGCTAATAGATTATGCGGGAGGTGTCCATAAGCCAGCCGGGTAGTCGACTCCTTGAAAGCGAGCTTTCCAATTATCCTCACTTCTTGACAGGTCCTGGGAGTCGAGGCAGAAAAGGGGAAGTGCGCCATATTCAAACAGTTGCAATCAACACTCTCATAAATTTGCATACCAAAACTCCGGCCTTATCCGCGCACAGGCCCTGTCTTTTCTTTAACGCCGAACACGAAATTTTCCCCCGGAATAATACATGAGACGCGAAGTGTCTCCGCACAACTCCCAACCCTCTACAAATCCCCCCACTTGAGCCGGAAACAATGGCCTGGCCGCAAAAACCACGCACCACCCGACGAGATATAAAGGAACGCACTTTTCACCGCCATTTCGAGGCGGGAGATTGGCCAAGAGCGTCTTTCTGTCAGGTGATAAGCAAGTGGAAGTAGAAGTGGCAGTGAAAGTGGAAGTGGCTGTTGGCCTCATTGTGCCGCGACAATGAAGGTCGACGGCGGCGAGTAAATTGTTTGATTGCCCCTCATTAGCAGCGCCTCGCAGTTACATCTTCTCTATTAGCCGCCCCTGCCAAGTGGGGCGTAAATGGTCCTTTAAATAGGAGTTTGGGACTCCCCTTTGGTTTTTAATCTGCCAGAGGCGCAACCAATTATCACTGCAGTCAAATCGCCTGGAGGAGCAGCAGTCGCATAACTCACCTGGCACACAATCAGGGGGCAAAACCACAGGGACAAACCGAAAAATGCTCGGGCTCATGCATATCGAAGGAGGTATTCATTACCAGCCGGCAGGCTCATCAATTCTCCGGCTGTTTTGGAAATCCGAACACGGATTGCCAGACAAATGTTCACCTATGTAAATTGCACCGCCCAGTGACAAGCTAAATAAAAGCGGCAGTGCCCTGCTTTTTGGGTGAAAATTCGAAAATTCCCAGGACCACCTCTGCCGCGCCGGAGTTCGTAAAGAGGCAGTGACTCTGTTTGTGTGCAATAAATCCCGGGGAGGTCGGAAACCGGGCTGGCAAATATTGAATATGGCTGCAGGTTATAAATTATGGCGCCCGAACGCTCCAACGCTCGACTGCCTCTGCTCCATATGGGAGTGTGTGGAGTACACTTGCCGTAATTTATGCGCAATTGCAGCCAAAGCCCAAGCCTCTGCCTCAGCTTCAGTCCTCTGCCCGGCGTCCCTTGCCACTTACCTGTTGACTGTTCAAGGATTGAGCGTTCTGCATGACTTTATCCAGGATGCGCAGTATAATCTCCGCGGCCATCTCGCGCTCCAGTTGGGTGCCTTTCAATTGCAGGTAGGTGTCGAGCTGTGAAATGGCCAAGGAAACACGGAGTTGAGACAACATAATACAAAGACTTCGTTCCCAAGTATCTGCCCCGAAAATAAAAAGGACGAAACAGGGAACAGGACCAAAGGAGAAATGCCGGCTTCTCGGGGCAATTCGTTAGCTGGGAAATTTGTGTGCGCATTAAAATGAAAAATTGTTGCTAGGCGACCCCGAAGGCGAAGGCGAAGGAGATGGAAATGGAGGGCCTCTGCCAGGCAACAACTTTTCTTTGACTGCAGTTTGGGGCAACCGAAAATTGTGTGAAAAATGGCAAGCCGCCCGGCTCGGCAGCAGCTTTTGCATTCATTTGCGTGTAAAAATAGTTGCTCTCCTTTCTCGAGTGGCTGGTCCTGTTCAGGTGGAGCTTAAACGTGTTGAGCATTCTGTGGCAAGCAGACAAATGGACGCCCGGACCGACAAGCGGTTGTGGAAAGGACTCCAGACCTTGTCAGCTTGTCCCGACTTGCCCGCCACCTCAGGGAAATCGCAATTCCGATTTTGATTAGGCCAATTTAAGCAAATCTGTCACATTACAGGAACGATATGACCGGCCCCACGACGGCCTTTACCTTAATGCCCCGAGCCGGGAGTTGGCAGGTATTGATCTCTTTGACGGAAGCCGCAGGCCAGGCTTTTTTGTGGTTTTCGCCGCAATAAATTGCGAATCTCAGAAATTGCGGCACAGAATTTCTAAGAACTCCGCACAGAAACCACATTAAATTAAATCACAGCAAGTGCCGGAAAAAGGCTTATACTATTGATTAATTTAATTACAATGCTTTAATTTAGGTGTGAATGTGAATTTCTATACCGCAAATGCTTTGAATTTTACAAAATATGCATACCATTAGTGTGAAAGGTAAATGAAATGAAATTACTGTTTGTCTGAGCCCCTGAGAGTCTTCACGCGCCGTAATTGCCCCCAATGGCCACCTTAAAATTCGGCCGCCGAAGGTAGCCCGGCTGGGTTATTAATTACCCACCTCGTGCAGCATGTCGATGAGGAAACTGGCCTCCCCGGGCAGGAAGCTGTGCCGGCGCTGCAGGGTGAAGTCGAAGCAGGCCTTGAGGATGTTGGAGGAGTTGGTCTGCTGGTAGCCGGCGCTCAGGGCCAGGAAGCGGTTGTAGATGAGCAGCAGCTCGTCGCGCACGCAGCCGGAGAAGTCGGGCAGGAGCCAGCTGGAGTTGCCCGTGTCCCGCTGCTCGCAGATGCGGCGCAGGTGGCCCTCGAAGCCCCGCGGGCAGTCGGTGATGATGGGAGCTCCGGGCGCGCTGGTGGGCCAGTGGACTCCGTAGGTGGACTCGGCGGCGCACACGTGGGCCGCGTTCCGCTCGATGACGTTGATGTAGACGCTCCTGGACACCGGGCGCACGCTGTTGGACACGAGGCAGGCGTACTCGGCCGACTTCTGGATGTTGTTGATCTTCAGGATGCTGCCGTCGGGGTAGAGGTCCTCCCACATGGCCGTGGCGGGGTCGGACTGGAAGAGCACGCCGTTGCGGGTCCAGCTGTAGCCGAGCTGGGCGTAGCGTTTGATGTCATCGTTGCCCGGCGAGAGGCAGCGCACCCGCAGGGAGTCGCCGCGCTGCAGCGTCACACTCGCGGGATCCACTCGCAGGCGGGGCGGCGACTTGATGTGCACGTGGAGGGAGCGGCACTGCTCCACGCCCCAGTCGGTGACCTGGTGGGGAAAACAAGGTAAGCAAGGGGGTTGGTGGTCAGTCAAGTTTGCCATTCAAGAAACTAGGGAAAACCTCAAATTATTGTGGTAAACATAAGTGACTGCCTTATGTAAAATTTACAAAACAAAGCCCACAAATAAGTTCGAAAGAAGGCTTTCTGTCGAGTCTAAAGAGATGCTACAATGCATTATCAAAGAGGTCAAGAAATGCAATTGATAGTTGGACTTCCAACGTAAAGTTTAAGGCCTGGAACTGCAGTTATAAGTACAATATTGGCAAAGATATTGAGATTTTGCAAAAACTCCAATCCCAAAAATGAGTAACATTTCGATCTCCCAGCTCAGCCGGCGAATTCCACAAAGAACTGCCTCTTATGCTTCGAGAATATCCTTGGATGGCCCCCACCTTAATTATTCATTTGATGATTTCTGGAACTTGTGTGGCAAGTCATTTGGCTCAATAATTGGTCCCCGGCCGTACGTGCATCGAACACATGCCACATGCTCGCACAGCCCCCAAAGCCTTGGGCCGACCAACAGGCTTGTCTGAGAACAGAAGACAAGCATCCTGGCTATGTCCTTTTCATGGATTTGGGCCTGGGCATGGGAATGGCAACAATTGTGACCGTGGTCGGGCTTGGTCCTCTTTGTCTGTCAGTGTCGTCGTGGCCGCCTCAGCTCCGGAGGATTTGTTTAATAGACTTATTTGCTAGTCAGCTGGACTTCATTGTCTGCTGATTGGATATGACATGCCCTGATTGTGCGGGGGCGGGCCGTTTGGCTTAGAGCGCATATGATATGATATGAATATGCCAGTCGTACATCAAAGGCAAATCCCATTTAGGGCCTGCTAGTTGGGCCAATGTAATTTAAAGGCTTAAGTGCCCGAACGGGATTGCAAAGTAAATAATTAAATAAAAGATTGGGCTGGGATTAGTATTTGCCAAGTCGCTCGGCCGGACATGTCCTGCGGAGGACACTTGAAGTTATGCAGATGAGCGGATGAGTATTTACGGCTGCTTGCCCCGACCAGGATTGCTACTTAAAGCCGTGTGGGCCGCAGACCTTTGCATTTATTTCCACGCGGCTTGCAAGCAAACGAATTGTAAACTTCTGTTGTTGATCCTGTCGTTGTTGCACACACACGTCCTCGAGGGGACACAACCGAAGTGCACTCGAAAAATCAATGGCTCACCAGGTCAATCCCAGACGATACAATCTTCATGGTTTTAAGAGCAAGGCTTCGGCCACCTTTGAGTACATTGTCGGATACAATTTATGAGTTGAAAGCCGTTTTGTGAGTGTACTTGTCGTGGAAACAACCATAGACAAACATGACGATGACGATGATGATGATGATGAGCATAAGGATACAATGGAGCCTCGTCCCCAAACTCCCGCCACATCTGCCCAGGAAACTTCCGTTTCAAATTCGCTAAAAAAGGAAAAAATAGAAATAAAAATGATACAGCTAACGAGGAGGGAGTTGCAGCTGCTCGGCGGCATCATTGTCGCCAGGACGAAGGTATCGCACTTGTCTGCAACCACGTCGTCTGATATCTGGCAGGGTCCCCGAGGCACTTGGCCCCAGACGATCCGGAAATATTTAATAGACATAGGAGCGCACTCTAAAAATGTAAGCCGGCAAGGTAGGAATGGAGGCTGCTTTTTATGGCGCTGCGGCTTTAAATTTTTTTGCCTTTTTGCTGTTGCGGGTAATGTCCGTGGCTTAGCGAAGTCATTTACGACTCTGCATCGTCAACAAATCTTTGCCGGCCACAAAATCCAAATGCCAATTAACTCATTAAGCTGCGACGCCGTTGGACTGCACAAATTTCGACATCGGCAAGGAGCACTTTTATGGCCAAATGCTATTTTATTGGCCCCGGATAAGTCGCGTCTCATTAACAGGCCAAGTCGTTAAACAACACACTGTGTGTCCCGGAATGGCTAAGCATTTGGCCAGGACACTCCGATCTCTGGCCTCATCAATGGACAGCACTCCACCGAATTAATAGTTCATAAAAATTGTTATTCCCCCGGGTGCCAGCGGCAGGAGCAGCATTTATTTAGCTAATGGAAACTGGCCATGCCGCGCAGGCTGAGGAATTGGACCAGAAAACCAGGAGAACTTTTTAAATAACTTCAGAGAAGTGCAAGTGTTTAAAGTGAAGTCCTTTGAGCGGAACTCTTAAGCTCGAGGCGTGCTCGGTGGAAGCTAAAACGACTTAGGAAGTGGGGCTAATGCAGCCACGTTAAAGGCATCCTCAGCCTGGGCCACTGTGCACGTAATGGACCCAGGACGCCGTTTTCCCCAAGGCAAATGAATTAATTGCAACAAGGCGTATACTTAATATCAATACATAAATAATAAATGCGCCAAAGCACACGCCCCCATTAGGGAGGCCGCTGTGAGCGGCTGTGTGGGTGTGTGTGTTTACGGACAAGTTATGGACATGGACATGCAGTCCCCAACGCATAATGGCAGGCTCTTTATTGACTTGGACCTTGAGGCGGTGTTATTGAAAAGGATTCATGCTCCTGAGTTTTCAGCAAACAGCTGCGAGACATGGGCACAATCGACCTTCGGGGACCGGCGTCCACAGTCGAGAACTCCCAGCCCAGCCCAAGCCAACCCAGCCTGCTGCCTGCTGCCTGATTATCGTTCAGTTGTTGCAGCTGCTAAGCGTTTGCCAGTCACCACCCACGGTCCACCCTGATCCGCCCCCCTGGCCGTGTCCTGCTTTCCTGGCTTCCTGCCTTTGATCTGGTTGCGTCATTATGGGGGAGCGACAATAATAAGTGAGCGAGCGGCACGCGGCGCGCCAAAGGCACAAAGCAGCTAAAGCAACTGCTTGCTGGATCCTGCTGCCGGCTCCCCATAAAAAACTTAACAAAATCCCCTCGGAGAGCCTCGGACCGGCAGCAGAACCAGCAGCAGGACCACTAAATACAATGGCCTCCAAGAAAAGCCAGCTGGGCGGCGGCGGTGCAACAGATGCTGCTTCGACTGCTGCCTCTCCTGCTGCCTCTACTGCTGCCCCTGCTGCTGCCACTGCTCCTCGCTTTTTGTGGATGCAAAATTAAAGCGACGAGGCGTTGCCTTTAATCTAGACTAAAGCCACAAACAGCTTTGTGCCACACAAACCCCGAGCACAAGGAGGAAAAGCGCCCAAACCCATTATGCTAATGTCAAAGTTCAATTGAGTTTGCAACAATTCGGGAATTTGATTTATACGCAACAAACGTAAACATTTTATTACAATCTCCCGTGCCCAGGCAATCGAATTACCATTTGATTTATAAGCACCCAGCCCATCGTCAGACACACACCGGCGGGTATATACTATATAGCTCTGGTCATGTGTCCACGTACTTGCTGCGCCGCAACAACTTTGCCGGGGAAAACCTGAGAAAGTTTTCACGTGCCCAAGGATGGGCTCCTTTGTGGCGGGGCCAATATTTTTTACAAGCCATTTGCGTAATATGTTATTACCTAAGCCGTAAAGAAGGCCCTACCGGATAGCCGGATTGCCGGATTCAGGCCCCGGGAGCTGGCCGGTTTGGGGTCTAATGGTCTGGAACAATTTAAAACGCTTATTTAGTGCGGTCTTTAAACCGATGGAGCAGCCCGCTCTGGACTGGACTGGACTGGGCTTAGGATCGGCTTTCGGCTCCCGTAAATTCATCGCCGAAAACCGCAGTCAAAAGAATGTTTAATATCGTAGATTAAAATTTAATTGGCCCGCGCAAAAGACCATTCAAGTGCAAAAGCAGCCCACATTCCATTCCGTATCGCTCTCCAAGTTTATTTGAATCCCACTCCTTTTTATCCGACCGGTCTACCATATTTTAATTAGTCTAATTAAAAGCTACGTTATAGCGAAAATGAAGAACACAGCGCTGGCCGGGCACGGAGCCCCGCAAAGCCGAATGTAATTATGCGGCCTCTAGACGGGTGGTTTTTCCAGACGGGTTTTTCCCGACATCGCTCCCCGATATGGCAATTAGACTGATTAGTCAGCTAAAAATATTGCGAGGCGTCGAAAGGGCCTCAAGTGCCCGGGGAGTCGGATTTTTTATTAGGAAAAGCGGAAACCCAGCAGATTTGCCAAATCGCCGCAAGACTGAACCGGGATTTGCGGAATCTGCGGTGGGAAAGTGAAAATATTGTGGCAGCCAACCAACACTGACTGACAAGCCCAATCGAGCTGGGATTATATGTTGTAAACGCTAATAATATTCGAATAAATTAAATATAGCTTCAAAACTTGAAAACCTTTGAAGACAAATCAAGCTAGGCCCAAATATTTGAACATCTTAAGGACGAGGAAATATATTGTAACAGATTTTAGATAGCATTCAAAACTTGTAAGCCCATAAAGCCAAATCCATAGAGTTAGGAATATATTGTAAAGCTAAGTAAGGCAACTGAATATATTGTAGTAGCTCACAAAACATGACAACCTGTAAATCTAGCTAAACATATATTGTATAATGATCAATCCAGCTAATCTTTATATATATATTGCACATACATAATTTGGCTTGTTAAAGACATGAAAATATTGTAATAGATTAAATAGAGCTCACAATACTTGCCTAATAGCTAGTCATATGTTATCTGTCCAATTAATTTGGAATCTTAAAGGCGAGTGATTATATTGTAACCTAACATACATATTATATAGAGTTTGACAAAAGTCGACAGTCTATAAAGCCCAATCAATCGAATTGGTCATACATTGTATAGCTAAGTAATATGAGATTTTAAACATAACGAAAGATATTATAGTAGATTTTTTAGCGCTCATAAAACTCGACAACCTATAAAGCCCAATCCCAGTTATTAATTTGGCATCTTTAACTGCGTCTTTAATATCTAAAAAGTACTTTAATGTTTAGATTGTGACTCACCTTGCAAGAGTAGACGCCCTCGTCGATGCGACTCGCCTTGCTCACGCCCAGGATCGCCGTGTAGACATCCTTCGTCTCCGGCGGGAGGACAGTGGTCCAGATTTCCCTGCAATACATGGGGGGAAATGTGAAATGGGAAATGTTGAGCGCTGAAAGCTTTAGTAAGTCATGCTAATTAGCACTCCACTTTCGGTTTCCGCGACTACTTGAAACAGATTCGCGCACAGAGCCCGCCGCACGCCGTCTGCCATCTGCCGTCCGCCGCCTGCCAGTCATGCATTAATTCTCACGCCCTGGGCCGGGTCCGGGTCCGGGCGGGGCAGGCAGGCATCTGGCATGGTGGTAGCAAACCCGGACCAGTGGGCCAAGTGAACTGCATCATATGCGGCAGCTCGCTAATTGACCCACTAATAGCAGCTCACTTATCATCGCCGCCCCTTGGCCCCGGACCCGTAAATCAGCGACGAAAGAAATCATAGCTAATGTGGAAACAATCGCGGATACTGCGGTTCGAAGTCAATTAGCGGGAACATGTTTCATTTCCAAATGCTCTTTTTCCAAATGCCCCCCGATGCATTGTTGCTAAAATTGTTATTAGTTTTTGGTTTGCTGGGTAAATGGGTCGGTCGCGTGGGTGGTTGGGAAGTTGGAAAGTTGCAGTGTTGGAATGTGTGTGGCTGGGAGGATGTCTGACTCCTGTGGGTTCGGATTTATGCGGCTCATCAGCCGGGAACCCCCTGCGGGAGGGGCTGAATCAATCAGGAAATGTGCGCTGGCTGCTCTCTTCTTATCTGTGATAAACGATGCGGAATTTGATGACTGAAAATGTACACTAAAATATAAATGAGCTTGCATCAAATTACGCACCGAGTACGGGAGGTGGCGTCGGTGTCTGCGGGAAACGATGTGGAATTCCGTAATTGCGCGCAGTCGCAGCTAAAAATGCGGCGTTTCGACGCTTGTCGGGGCTTTAGTGAAAGTTGCGCTCAAACTCGAAACTGTCTAAAATGCAGGGTAAGCCTATTAGCCCCAAAACTCTCGGGCATGTCCCTTAATCCGCCGGGATGCAGGCTTCTGCTTCTGTCTCTGGCTCTGCCTCTGCCCTGGCACCTGCACCTGCACTAAGTAAAGCAAACCGAAAGCCGAAAACCAAAACCTTGCAGCTGGCAACAACTTAAGTGCTGTTTGAGGTTTTCGTGGCCGGCAAACATCTGCAGCTCTGCAGCTTGCCGCTGGGCTCCTGCTCCTGCTCCTGCTCCTCCTCCCGTTTTTGCCGCCCCAGGTGAGTGCATTTCACTAATAACTTTTACGCATGGATAACGCCGACGTCACGGCCGTAAAAAGTGCCCAAAAACCGCACCGCACGGCGAAAGTGCGGTGAGTTGGTCCTCAACCGCAGCATCCCAGATCCTTCCTTCTCCCGAGCTATTTACGGGTTAGGCGAAGCGTCTGAAAATGCGTTTCGAATGGGCCTGCCTGCCTTTCGGGCCTCTCGCATGCAAAGCACTTAACCCACAATTTACTAATGGCCCACGGCGGAAGAACTCGCCTAACCCGCCAAACCCGCTTAGCCCGCTTTGCCCGCCCTGATACCTGTTTGCCCCCCAATGGAGGCACCTTCAAAATCAATTAAAAGGCAGCGGAAGTAATAACATTCCCTGCAGGAAGTGCGTAACGCTTAAATGCAGCAGCAACGGCACCAGCGTCACCACACGTCCCAAAAAACTGTCTCAAAAAGGCCAAATTTCAAACCTTGTTTCAAGCGCTGCTTGGCGAAATTTTAATCTGATATGTAATTATGTTTACCAGACTGAAGAAGACAATTTTCCACTTGAGAGCAAGGGATTTCCCAGCGGAATCCGATGGATTGTGACCCGATTTCTTTCGGTGAACAACCCGGCAGTTCCAAAAGCCCTACTAACTACATCGTCGCCGATTCGCAAACAGCAACCGCAAAAACAGCAAAGCGCCATTGCGCCCGTTTACAGCAAATGAGCGGAGGCATCATTTGACATCAACCATGGCCCAATGGCAATGGCCTCCAGGAAGCCGGCTGAGCCGCAGCTACTCCGTTAATGCCACGGCATTCTGCTGCATTCTGCTGCATTCCCCTCCGGCCACCGAAAACTGCAGCACAAGCACATGGCCGGGGGGCACCAGGTCAAAGAATGGGCGCTGCACAGACGCGAGCTCCCTATGCAATCTCAGCGATGCGTTCGTGATGGAGCAGCAGGTTTTTATGGCCAACTGATATCGCTTCGGCCTGGCTCATTGCTTGGCCAAGCGCCATTAAAGGCGCTTCAGTTTTATGCACTCCCAACGGGTCTAAAACCGCTTAAGATATGTGGATCCATAGAAAGAATAAGCAAATCCGGACACATGCTCTTCATTACTTCGATTTCCAATCGATTGGGGGGGAAAGTGTTAGTTTTTCCAAAGGTATTCGATGCTACGACTCCTCCCATGATGTTGCTTTGTTAATGATGCATTTTCCCAATGCGATTTCCCTCACGTAACCATCTCCATTTGCAGCACTTGCTGCTCCTGGCATCTAATGCTGGATGCGGTTGCCGAATGCATTTACAGTCTGCCCAACAAGCCCCTGGCCCCGGGTTCCGGGTTCCGGGTTGCAGGATACCAGAACTGCACGCACTACAAATGGCCCGCAAAAAGCCTTTGTGCAGGCGTGCCTGGTTGTGCGTCGGCCAGAGTGCATCCTGTAAATACAACTGCAGCTCAACTGTTGCCAAGCGGGGCGGGGGCTTTGGAGCAGCAGCTCCGATTGCGAGTCCTGCGCTTCATTTGAGATGGCGTGCTTTGGTTGCTGGTCAAACAACTCATAACAACTCATTGGCTGTGAAGTTGAATGGAGCAATTACGTCGGCCCTGGTGGCCAAAGCTTGCGATGTCAGCGGACCCGGCTCCGCAACTGGGATTATGTTAGGCTGGCCTGGTAATTTTCCCCATTTCAGGCTGAAACAGTAAACACTAAGGCGGCTTTCGATGGGCTTTTAGGGGTGTTTTGCTACAATTGTTTTTAGGTGTTCATTCAGGGATTGTAGCAGCATTTGCCCAGACACAGGAGGGGGAACTTATTTTGCCAAGCATTCCATCAAGATAATTAGATAAAATCTGTGAGATATGATTGGTTCAAAGTTTTGAATTCGAGGGCTTCGATACCATGCATCTTACCATGCTTCTTAAGGTACAAATGGTATATTAACTTTATGCAAAGTTTCGTGTATGTAACAGGGAGAAAGAAACAATAAACTATCTGTCCGTCTGTCTGTCCGTATGTATGTATAAACACGTTGTTCTCCGAGATGGAAAGAGCTAGATATGTAATTCTTTTTGAAATAGGTTCGATATATATGTACGCAGATAAAGTTTATTTAAAATTTCAGCGACCCTCCTTTTCGCCTTCGCAATTACCAAACAAGTAGAAACGCTGTAGTCGAGATTCCTCGACAACGAGATACCATGTACCTCTCTTGCCGTTGCCGTGGGANTTTCTCTGCATATTAAACGATATCTCCGAAATAGTTAGACCAAAATATATAAATCTATTTGCTTACAGTAAAATATTTAAATATCCGGACATCTAGCAGGTTTTATAAAGATTAGACAATAAATAATGAAGATACGAAGAAACAATGCAGAGTGCTGATTAAATAGGTACATGGTCTCGTCGAGAAATCTCAACTACAGCCGAAATAGACAATGTATTGGCTGTTAAAAGATATTCTCAGAATTTGTAAAAACAAATTATATTTGCAGTCATTAAGAATACAATTTCCCAATTCCACCACTTGAAATTAATTAGCATCGCCTTGAATTAGCCTTCCAAATTAAACACTTGCAGAACAACAGCTTTTGTATGGTAGGCCCGACCCTAATTGCCTTCTGGGGGTTAATTTACCCAGTAATAGGTCGTTGGCATCACTATTACAGCCATCGACAATCAATAGAGAGTGGGCGGGCAGGCGCCGCCTCCCGGGGGTCAGGGAGTCATCAACTTTTCCGCTTCGAAAGCGTCTGATGTCACATCAATTTGCGTAATTAGGTGTCGCGGCCTTCGCGCATTTTGCCGCTCATAAGTTGGCGGCCCCCCGGGAGTCCGTTTGAACTCTGGAGCCGGTGAAAAGTTTGCTGAAAACATTCAATCGCCGCAATAATGGGGCCGCACAAAAACCCCATAAAAAATTAGTTGTCAGACGCATAGCGATTCCAGCGATTCTCGATGTCCTCAATGTGCCGGGCGAAACATAAAACCACAATTGGAATGGCCCGCAGCGCATACTACGCTGAATGTCGGAGTTCTGGATGTTTATGCTACGGAATGGAACGGAAGAGGTGCATATGGGTTTTTTATGGTTGAGCCTGCGGCCCAGTTTTTCCCAAACGGAAAACCCAAACACTCGTCCCGCCCGCCCGCATTCATATGCGAAATACATAAAATACGAATCCATCGGAGTGTTTTATGAGTTCATAAAATTGGCGTGTAGGTGTTTATTATCGTTGTATTATTTTGGTTTTGTCCCCGTCCCCGTTGCCGTCCCCGTCTCCAGCAAATAGCAGGGGAAATTGAAATTGTGAAGTTACTTTTCTGCTGAATATTTTATCGCCGCCCACTGCCATACTCGTAAATATGAATACGAGTGCGTCCTTGGGCCAGGACAATATCTTAAAGCTGCAGGCCGCATTTCGGCAACCGTAACTTGATTAGAAATAAAGATCCTTCTTCGGCTCCCTCGTTGAAGGGTCCCATATAAAAACTTTATTAAACGCAACTACGCATAAAAACAAAACGATGACAAAGTACGCGACCTCGTCGATGGCAATTTTTTCAGCTCGCCCTGCTCGTCGTCGGCCTGCAACAATTCACTTCAAGATGTAGCAAATTTCATTACAATCGTAACAAGAAAACGTGTCTCGGCGGCCAAATTGCAGGGCTCGGTCGGTCGGACGGACGGACGGACGGACGGACGGACGGGACCAAATCAAAAGCGTGGCCCCCGATTTTGGCAGATGGCCGCAGGCCTGATTGGACGGGAAGGCCTCGGCTCATGCGAAAAATCTGCTGCAGTTCAAAAAGAAAGATACAGTTCTCTAAGGTCACAGTTAAAGTGTGATTATAATTATTGGACTCTCCTCACAAGCCTCTCCTTCATCCGGCGGGAACGCCCCAACTATTGGGACATATTGTTATTTTGCCCTTGGCTTTTTGCTGTCATGCCATTTTTTCCCGGTCCCCCATCTTAAGGCCGATAAACAAACTTCATACATATGTCCGTATTCGTATCCCTTTCTGTTTCTGTTTCTGTATCTGTATCTCCGTGTCTTTTGCATTTATTTTGCTGACTAGCTGGGTTTCCTCTTTGTCATTTTATGGGAATAAGGAGGAATAAGGCCCGAGAATAAGGAGAAGGAGCCGCCTTGGGCTGGGGACGAGGACGAGGACGGCGCAGAAGGTGTTAGTGAATTTTATTCAAATTTGACGCTAATCAAAAGCTGCGTGACAGGAAAGTTGAAAGCGGCTAGAAATCCAATTCGCTCGGGATTTTCTGCCGGGCCGTACGGCGTTCCCAAAGGGATGATTTATCCTTGATTTCGGATCGCTTTCACGATTAGCTTGGCGTCTTTTCGAATCCCAATCCTACTATTTTAAGCGATTGCAATCGTTCTGGTGAAAAATACACATTTGCCTGGCCTAAGATACACCTGAAGATACACCTAAGATACACTTAAAAATTAATAAATTTAATTAAGAGAGCAGATTAGAAGCCAAGAAAACTTAAATTGATTTAAAAAACTGCTTTCTTGCTATTTATTCAAGGCAAAACAAAAACATATTCATGTAAAGTTAATTGCTCCTGAATTTACGGCCTTTTGGATTGGTTACACTTCAAATGCCGCACCTTGCTCCGGTATAAGTAAGCCAATTATTCCGTATTAAAACCAAATTTAAAATAAATCTTGTCCATACAAAGTAAATTGCATCTAAATTTGTTATTATTTAAATGCATTTTGTATTTAAAGTCAAGTAAAATTTAGTTTTTCTACACAATTTACGGATTTTTGGATTGGTTACACTTCGAGTGCCGCACCCTGTTCCGGTGTAAATAAACCAATTATTCCGTCTTAAAACCAAATTAAAAAGGAATCTTATCCATACAAAGTAAATTGCATCTAAATTTTGTATTATTTTAATTCATTTTGTGTTTTAAAGCAAGTAAAATGAAGTTTTTCTACTGAATTTACGGATTTTTGGATTGGTTACACTTCGAGTGCCGCACCCTGTTCCGGTGTAAATAAACCAATTATTCCGTCTTAAAACCAAATTAAAAAGGAATCTTATTCATACAAAGTAAATTGCATCTAAATTTTGTATTATTTTAATTCATTTTGTGTTTTAAAGCAAGTAAAATGAAGTTTTTCTACTGAATTTACGGATTTTTGGATTGGTTACACTTCGAGTGCCGCACCCTGTTCCGGTGTAAATAAACCAATTATTCCGTCTTAAAACCAAATTAAAAAGGAATCTTATCCATACAAAGTAAATTGCATCTAAATTTTGTATTATATTAATGGATTTTGTGTTTCAAATCAAGTAAAATTAAGTTTTTGTACTGAATTTACGGATTTTTGGATTGGTTACACTTCGAGTGCCGCACCCGTTCCGGTGAAAGTAAACCAACTGTTCTTCCTTCTCAAGACAAAATTCAAATCAAAACGTAATCATTCCAATGCAATGTTAATTGCTCCTGAATTTCGTATTATTTCAACACATTTTGTATTTTAAATTGAGTAAAAGTTAGAGTTCAAACTGAATTTACGGCCT
Organism: Drosophila ironensis; assembly: GCA_021223825.1. Classification (NCBI taxonomy): domain Eukaryota; kingdom Metazoa; phylum Arthropoda; class Insecta; order Diptera; family Drosophilidae; genus Drosophila; species Drosophila ironensis. Next base: position 855,596 of record JAJJHQ010006256.1, read on the forward strand.
TTTGGATTGGTTACACTTCGAGTGCCGCACCCTGTTCCGTTGAAATCAAACGAACCTCAAGTGTTTGTGTTTTTCTGATAAAGTCCTTTATTGGCATGAAACAAAATCACAAGCTGACGTAAACTCTTAAACTTTATTTTGTTTTAAACTGTAGCTGTTTTAGTTAACCTTAGAACCCTGTCGAGCGCGCCATATTTGCTCACGTTTCGAACGATTTTCTACGTGCTATCTAGATTTGGAACATGAGGACAATCCAAGTAACTATTTGTCGGGCAAGTGCTCCGACGTGCGCGTGTGTGTGCCTGGTGACCTGGTGACCCGGGGTCATGTGTGGCTCCTCCTTCTCCGCCCAAAAATGTTGCAGCTTCGCTCCAGCCGATCGACAGCCTCTGGCGGCCTAAACGCGTTTCCGCTTCCGCTGCGCGAGGAGGTCGCGCCCCCAAAGGCAGCAGCGTCTCAAGTGGCGCGCAACCGCCAGACGTCGCCGGCTTCATTTGTCCATCGCCGTGCCAGCAGGACTCGCCCCGCCACCCTCGCCCTCGCCCTCCCCGTCGGCGGTCGCCTGCTCGATGGCCCGGCCCGCACTGGGGTCCGACACGCTGCCGAAGTAGTTGCCGGTGGGCTCGATCTCCACCACGCGCTCCACGTCGTCGAGTTTCGGTGGTGCTGGCACCGTTATCATCAGTATCCCGTCCGCGGAGAAGGTGGCCCGCGCGTGGGTGGCATCGTAGTGCCGGGGCAGCTTGTAGGAGCGGGTGAACTCGCGCGTGATGCACAGCTGGCCCTTCTCCGCCCGGTCGTCCGACTGCTTCCCCTCCACGCACACGGTGTCGCTGTTCTTGGCCTTCACCGTCAGCTCACCGATCTGGAAGTGGTGCACGTCGAGGACCACCTTGAAGGTGCCCCGTCCGAGGGAGTCCGGCTCAGTGCCGGTCTCGATCACCACCCGTCCGACCAGGCAGGAGCCGTGGCACCAGGCGCTGTCGTCCATCCGCAGGTGGAAGTCGCGGGCGCAGACGTCCAGGTCGTGCGAGAGGTAGTAGCGCCGCTGCCGGCACTTCGGCTCCCCGGTGGACCAGTGACGCCTGGGAGGCCAGTGGTAGTGCCCGCCCACATGCTCGTGCCCGTGCTCCCAGTCCCAGTCCCAGTCCCACATGGGCATGCTGTTCCGTTCCCGTTTCCGTTTCCGGTTCGTTGGACCCGGAGCAAGCGTGTTGATTTTTGGCTTGGATGGCCAAAAAAACCGTTGCCCTCCGCCCGGTTCGACTCTTACTAGCTAACTGAGTGCAGTCGGCTCCGAGTGAATGGTGAACGGTGAGGTCGGAGTTAGTCGGAGCTGCACAACTGTACCTGGCACCGCGGCCACTGCTACTGCTGCTGAGCTATTTTTGCAACGCCTTCGCTGCCGCGCATTCAAATACAGGTGGAAGTCGGAGGAGCTCCCAGGAGGGAGGTTCCCTTCAAACTTCCCCAAAATGCAGCTTAAAACTCAGACAACATGTTAAGTATCTGAACCACCGATTAGACTCCAATTCTGGTGAAGAAAAAGACCTCTTTTGGGCTAAAACCTTCCAGGCATTTCCCTTTTCCGAAGCTCGACTGTATCGCATTCCTGCAGACGGGCACGCATAGCCGAGAAAGTGGGTCCCAGCCTTGTCGGACAACCCAAACAGTTTGATCAATACCCGTCCCAGCGAGCAGGCAGCCATCCAATCAGCCGGAGCTGAAGTTTCCTTCGTTTATTGCACAAACGGCGCCAAGCAGCCGGAATTGGAAGGAACGTTTGGCGGGCAAAACACTGCACAACCAGCCGAGCCAGTTATGAGATAATGCCACAGAATTTCGAAGGAGCCGAGTGGCCACGGAGTGGCGATGGTGCCGCTAATTGTGCCACTCTTGTCGCCCCATACACAGCGCCAAATGCACTCCCGAGCAATGCCAGCGCGAACGGGAGGGAGTCGGAAAGGACAGATGCATTGTGGCAAATGAAACTAATGAAAATCGTGACCCCCACACCGGAAACAGGGAGGGCACTGGGAAAATAGTATCGGTAGAAATAGTATCCGAAAAAAACAGTAGGAAACTAAGAGCCCCATTTGGTTCTCCTTCCCCGGGGAAAGAGTCCCCCCAGCCTTGCCGTTTATAGTTTCTGATGAAAAAGTATTTGACATTACGAGGATTAAATTTCTTGTGTAATCTTTTCGAGCAGAGGAACCCTTTCGAGCAGCACCCGGCAGCACCCGGCAGCGAGTAGTTGTGGGTGGCAGTGGCAGTGGCAGACAACGACAACGTTGCGTTGTCAAGACAGTTGTTGCCTCTTTGTTGCTGCTATTTTGTATTACTGTTGCCCCGGGTTGAGCCAATTTGTAAAATATACGAAATATATTTTACTTATGTCTCGTGCTGGGGTCAGGCAATTTGGCTCCTCGGCTGCTTGGCTGTTTGGCTGCATGGCTGGATGGCTGGTGAAATTGAATTTTTTCTCTGGCTTTTAAGCAAGTTTGACAAATTTTCGGGGCCCGGCCAAAAGTGACTGCTGCAACAGTTTCGTTGGCTTCAGCCAAATCCTTGTCTTGTCTTGTCTTGGCTCGGAGGAGCCAAGAGGGGCTGTGGAAATTGCATCGACAGGCAGTCAAGCCGGTCGCCTGCCCTTCATCGCGCTGTGCGACAAATATAGATTACGCAAGTGCTTAAGGTTGGGCTAATATTAGCCTGAACTTTCAGTATTTCCTCTCTAAAAGGTCAATTGGTTGGCCCCGGCTTTGAGGGCAGTCTTTTACATAACACATCGTTGCGAAAGACGTCAAGCTGCTGCTGCTTGTTTTCGGACTTTCGCAGGCTCTTGTTGATGAAATTAGCAGGGGATTGCCATGCGAACCGGATGCACAATTGCTCTTTTACGAAACGTCTCGGTCCAGTTGCATTCAGACTTTAAACCGGCTCGGAAGCCACACAGATCAGTAAGCAAACACAGCTCCCCCAAGTGAAAATTAAAGTGCAAACCTCTGCTGAATGGCCTAATGGTCACAATATTTGCTCGGCTGGAGTTGAGCCATCGAAACGCCAATAATAATGGCATTACACAGAACCGGTGTGGCACTTAATCAGCGCCGCACATCCGGCCCAGCGACCTTGTCGCTGCTCAGCTCCCCGCCCCGCCAAGAGTTGCAAAGGACGAAGGATTAGGGACGCAATTAATGGCCAAGCCCCGGTGGCGGTCATAGATTATTTCACACATGTGTCCTTGGCTTGGCAACGCGAACGGGATTGCGCACGGGATCCGAGGGATCCGAGGCATGTTAATCAAAGCCGGGCGACCTGGGAGCCCCGGAGCCCTGTTCCGGCTCCTTGGAAGCCAAGTTGGGGATGCGTTAGCGGCGTGATTGGAAAATAATTGCATTCATTAAGTGGGTTATGGGCCCGGCTGCGCGTCCGATAAACATCTGCTAACTGGGTCAAAATTGGGCGCCTGGCAATCCGATAGATTAACAGTCGAACGCCTTAGTTGGGCCTCCTTGGGTTTCCAGCGTTTAATTCGCACGAAAATGCTTGGCGCCCGAGTTTGGGGTTTTGAGAACTTTCCCTAAATAGTCTTGGCAGCGAGGTTGGGTCCACCGGACCTATTCTAATAATAAATTACATCTCCCGGCGAGAGCCGTTCCTCCTTCGGTGAAATCAAGCATTAAAAATTCACTTACTTCCGGTTATTTTAGTACGCAAAAGTAAAGTCATCGGTCGGATTTAATGCGTAGTCGTTTGTATAATGCAAAGTTGGTAAATGTCCAAATGAATGACTTCACTCACTTCACTCTAGTTAAAATATTTACTAATACTCGCCCCAGCGCCTGGGGAAACATGTGTTTGCGGCTTTGTACAGCAGTCATTTTTTACGCATCAGTGCCCCTAAGTGGGCCCTGCCCCTCTAGCCCCTAGCCCCATGCCCCATGCCCCTAACCACCCCCCTGCCACGTGTGTGGTGGGGCTAGTGTGTTGGGGTTTTTGCTGCAAACATTTTCCCACATGGGTACATATTGAATACATACAAATATGCATAAAAGTAATCATAAGTTTCGGGCAAACGTACTGCCCATGAAAGGGTCCGGCGAATTGTTTTACCAAAGCCATTTCACTGCCCGTTGGGGCGGCATAGTTGGCTTCACAGGATAACAAAAACGCCCAGAATAGATTTGGATATCGATTGCGAGTCCGGCAGGAGCGGGAGCAGAAGGGGGAGCCCTTTCATTTATTTATTCGAAAGGTAATACACGGATGAGCAAACTTTGATTCGCATATAAAATAGAAATAGAACACGACCCTACGCTGATTAAATAACATGAGAGATACCATAATATTAGGATATTTCATGCAATCTAGTGGGGTCGAGTTGTGTCTTGTTTTTAAAAGGTGAAAGTTTATTTTCTGCACACTTGTAGGCTGCAAATGTCTTCAAAACACGCTCTGAAAACCCTTGCCCTAAAGTTGAATTCAGGCCACGCACAAACCAAGTGCGAGAAGCCCTAAATGCATTCCTGACAAGGTTTAAATTTTTGTTAATGAATTGCAAATTCTATCGGCATGGTACCCGTGCCTCCCTGTGGCACATTCTCCGCCAGTTGCCATTGCGGCAGCACATTTAAAGTTTGAGCTTTGTGGTGCGGCTGCAAGGCGAATTGTCAAGGCAACTGGGAAGGGCTAAGTCCTCGTAACCCCTCCAGAAAACCCGACTTGCCGGGTCCAAGTGCCAGCCCCTCGTTAGTTACGGCCATATGCTTTTTATGTAATACACCCTCGCACAGAGGCAGTGTGGTTCGGGGAGCGGAAAGCCATTCGTATGTGTATCGCACATGTGTTCCGGCCGCCCTGCCCCACACTACTGGATTTATGATCAATCATTCCGGCTAGGCTCACTGCGGTTAGGGTTCAGCCCCGGTCCAGACCGGAATGGTCGAGCAGGGGAGCTCCTCGTGCTCCTTCAGCTGCGACTGCGACGTCGTCAGCGACTGACAAATCTTTATCTTTGGCCTGACTTATTTATCCTTTTTGGCCGTTTCATTTTTATTTTGCCAGGCATTTTTATGTCATGTTTATTGATGTGTAAAAGTCATAAAGTCAAATTGAACACTTGTGCTGCCTGCCGGCGTGCCAGCGTGCCCAAGTGGATTGCCCGGGCGGCAGGGAGAAACCAGAGATTTACCCAATTTCGTCCCCGTTTTATACTATTTTATTAAAACTCAAGATTCCATTTTGAGCCAGCGGGTCATTGGGGTTGCGGGGTGGCCGGCTGGGAGCTCTGGGGCCGCGCGATAAGCAGATGGTGCCACAAGCCGAATAGCCACCGCAAGATACAATAGTTCACTCACCTCGTTGCCTTGCTGGCGTTCACCGCAGCGCCGTCTTTGAACCACTGAAACTGCATCCGCGATGAGCCCTGGGCGGTGCAGGAAATGATGAACTCGCTGGCCTCCCGTACGCCCGCCTGCGGTTGATTGACGCCCAGATCCTGTGAAGGTAGACGGAGAGACAATGTTACGCTAATTAGACACAGGACACAGGAAACAGGACGCTGGAGTGCGGGACTGCGGTTTCGTGTCTCGGTTTTGAGACGCGTGATTGAGGATTGATGTTCCGGGCGGGATTCCCCGTCAAACTGGTCGCCCTGAGGTTTTGGCGGCTTGCTCGTCTCGCGATGTTAATGCAACTTAATTGCAGGCCGCTGATGAGACCGATTGTTCGGCCGGGCATGCCGCAATTAATAAATAATTATTTTGCGATCCCGGGCCGAGTGTCAAGTGCCACACTGTTGACATATTTATGTGCATATTTATTAACACGGCACTTTGCCACATTGGCAATTACAAGCGGGCGAGTGTGTGGCACCGGGGCCGCTTTTATTGGCTCGTTTTTTCCAACACGTGCCTCAATAGTTAATAAATTATTGTTTAATATGTATCGGAAATGGGGCGAGGGCCATCTAGTGCGTATAGTATACCCGGAGCGTGTAATGCGAATGCGAATGCGCCAGTATATTTATTACGCTTTTAATAGGCGGCCATCCCGCCTCGGATGCGAATTAATGAAAATACCATTCGATGAAATCAATGATGGAATACTTCCATTTGATGGATGTGCGTGCTCCGACAAAGCCCAGTGAGAAAGGGCGCCGGGAAGTTGAATTTAAAATTCACATTTATGCGTATTTCTGGCGCAGCCGGAGAAAATTCAATAGATAACCCAGCCGCCGGCGAAGGGGAATGCTTTACAAATGTCTGACTGTGTAATAACTTCTATTCATTGCCAGCCGAATAGCTCGGCTCCAGCGGACAAATTGACGCTTTTTTGTTGAAAATTGAAGATGGAGATGGATTAATGCTTTTACGGGCCGTACTCACCAGCAGACTCAGCGGCGGGTTCTCGTCAAAGTGATGGAAATTCGCCACCAGGGTGAAGTTCCCGATCCTGCCCCGCTCCACCATCCGCGTGATGGCCTCCCGGATGCGCTGCGAGTCGCCCTTGACGCCGAAGAAGTGGAAGGTGATGTCCAGGCGATCGGTGGTGTTGGAAATCAGTTCCAGATCACTGATTTTCGTGATGTTAAAGTTGCGCAACACGCGGCCCAGCTGCAATGACAGGCAAACAGAATTTAGTGTTTAGTATTTTACGAGGCGAACCGTGGAAAATCCACTCGGGCGGGAAAGTCCCCGAATATTATCTTTTATGGGGCCATCTACCTTCTGCTTTACCTAAGCCAACTCGTTCGGGCCGTCGCCACTTTTTCATAATTTGAAATTAATGATAATATATTCCGCCGGCAAATAGCAAACAGCACCACTGGGCATTCCTGCCACCACACATCGCCGCACGGTTGGCAAGCTAGTTGGCAAGTTTAAGCCAAACAGAGCGCCGAACTTTGGGCTCCCGAGAGCGCTTAAAGCGGCAACCGGCAACCTTGGATGGCGAGCACCTTTCCGGCGGTGGCTTTGTTCTTATCGGCTTGCTCCTCAAGCTCAAGCCCGCTCTGTCCCACCCGGCAGGCAGCTGCTCGTCTTTCCGAAATTGGCCATAAAGGACATTTTGTCCCGCCCCGGTTTTGCCGTCTTTGGTTGCACAACAAGGACTGCAGGACTCACTCTCCGCCCGGCTTATCCTTGTTTAAATGATTATGCATTATGCCGAGGTGGGCGGTGGTCTGTGGTCCGTGGTCCGCCTAAGTCCTATTACAGCGCTTGGTTCGGGTGTTGTCTGAAAGTTTTAGCAACTTTATCTGCCTTTTTGTGGCACGTACAAATATGAATATTATCGAGCCGCAAGCTCTTCGCTTGCAACTTTAAATTGTGGCCACTCCTCTGTGCTGTCACGGACCAGAAAAGGGGTCTCTCTTCGCAGACATAACCAATTAGCGCTTTTAATTAAGATGGCATTAAACTCTCACAATACTCGTAGTGCGGGGGAAAATGAAGTGAAACTCCGTGCCGAGGAGGGGGCAGGGCATGAAATCAAAGCTGACAGGAAAATCCTTTCGCAGCGTCACTTATTGGAAGTTATTTCTGCACGCCCTTCAAGGGAGGGTGCTCCAAGGCCTTTGAGCACTCGAACCGGCCACTTTTTACCTCGCAATGTTACAATTTTAGCCATTAGCTTGGCATTTGGCGCTTGTGGCCTAATTAGCGAGCTGGGCCCGCGCTGCTACTCATACAAATTAGTGGTCCCATTGTCAGGGGCCACACCAGGCACTCGAATCAACAATGCTCCGTCCTCAGCCCCAGCACCGGGAGTGGCAACAAATCCGGCCCAGAATTGGAAAGCAAAGCCAGAAAGCGAGCCGAATCTCCGGCTTGGCACTCTTCATAAGTGGCCGCTGCGTCGTCGTCATTGTGGCGAAAACTTCGCCCGAGTTGTGTAAATATATAGTTATGGAATTAATCAGAAAAGTGCGCACAAAAACGAAGCCACCGAGCATAAGAATAAATATTTTCGGTTAATATAAAAGAATTTCGCCCCGAAAACAGCCGCAACTCAGCAGAAACCCAAGCCCTTCCCCCAACCACGCAGCACCTTTTTTTCTTCTTGGTTGCCGTTGCCGTTTGCGTTTGCGTTTCTTGCTTTTTTAATAAATATGCCGCAAAATGAAAGATGGCAAGTGGCAAGTAAGGAAAAAAGTGCAACAGCGAACGCGCAGCAAAGTGGCTCCGGTTGTTTGGCTTGAAAGTTCCCTAAGAGGCTTGTGGGGAACGGGTGAACGGATGCTGTGTCCTGGCCAACAAGGACCAAGGCAACGAGGGTAGGTAGAGGGTAGGTAGGCCGTTTGTTTGGGCCTGCTGCGAGAAAAAAAAAGTTGTTAAGTAACAGTGTGGCAGCAAACAAAAGGCAAAGGTTTGTGCAAAGTTACACCCTCCAACCGCTGCGGGCGCCCGGAAAATGTCAACGGGCATGTTCAAATATTGATCAACTTGGGAAGCTTTATTTTCGGGCGTCCAAAATAATTTACAATGCGCAAGTACAGTGAAAAAACTTATTGCTCGCTTGTTAGAGGGTATTTGGTAATTAAAAACAATTCAAGGGGCCAGCTGGCGGCCAGTGGCGGCGCCTTCAAATGATTTCTTCATGGTGTTTGTTGCCTGCGGAATGTTCCGGCTTGGCTGTGGCATAGAGGACAAGATACGAGTGCGCTTCCCGGCCGGCGAGCCCTTGAGCCCGCTTAAGCAGGGAAGTGCATTTGCAGTTTGCAGTTTGCCGACGTGCCTCGAGTATCCCAGAGATTGTTGCTGCGTTGGAGAGCGAAAATCGCAGCTCCATTAAATCTCGGGCCCTTGTTCGCCCACGCCGTTGAGAGGATCCTGGCCGTGCCGCAGAGTATTAACCCGTCCCAGGGATTCCAAGGGCCGGGAGCCAGTCCCGGAGCCGGTCCCGTGCTGTTTAATCGCTCTCGTATCGTTTTTATCCCGACTCGATGCTAATGGCATTTTAATTTCGAGTGCTCCGACACTAAAGGCGTGCCTGCAGCCTCCTCCACCTTCATATTGATACAAGAAAACTACCGAGAATGCCGTTCAAATGGGCCTGGGATGCCTGGATGGATGCGCTTTAATTAAGAAATTGTTGCATTAATCTGCAGCCCATCAGCGTGCCAGGAGTTGTTGGCGGAGCAACTTTAGCAACTCTGGCAGAAACAAAACGGAAACTACTTATAGCAACCTTCACTGCCCATTTACGGCTACCTTGTCGGAGTCGGAAGGAAAGTTGCTGCAACTCGAAAAAGTTAAGCCCGAGAGGCGAAAATGAAACCGGGCAGAGATGCTAATGCAGTGACTGAATATAAAAGTCCGGAATAATGGCCTGTTGTCGTCCCTGGCAGCGTGTTTGTATCGCATCTACCAACTGCTTATGCGGAGCACAAAGCACTCGCATACCCGCTGCCTGCTGCCTGCTGCCTGTTGTCCTGTTTTCTCGATTGCACTCCAGGGCAGTGGGTCTCCCGGCGTTGGCAACTCCTTGGCCGGGCTGCCCTGCCAAGTTTTTCGGTCTAAATTAATGCCGGCCCTTCTCGACTTTGGGCCATTACAATTTGCAACCTAAACGGCCACTTTTTCGGCTCTCTATCGTTTCGTAGGCTCGAACGGGACGTGGACGTGGACGAGGAGGAGGACGAGGACAAAGCGCTGACAGGATGCCCGGGGTTGTCTTCCTAATCGTTGTGCCGACGGCGAATTTCGAGCGGGAACTGATTTACGGTAAGTAGAGGTTCACCGGCTGGCAGCCGGGCTGGAAAACTGGCAAATTGAATAAGCGCCCCGCCTAATTAAATACAAAGTTGCAATTTTGTTTACACGAAATTGTGGCATTTATCTAGGCGCAGGGCCCACCACATAATCAACCCCCATCCGCCCATATTTTCCGCCAACTTCGTGCGAGTAGGTATCCATCCCCATATCCTCATACTCGTCGTTCCTGCATGCCGGTGCTGGTACCTGTGTGTGCATTGGCTTAGGCGCGTAATTACGTTGTTTAGTGGCGTTATTAATTATTTTATGACATCGTAAAAGTGTTCTCCGGGCCTAAGAGCTTGCCATGAATGTTGCATGAGCCCCGTCGGACAGGGCACACGTGGGAGTTGATTTTTGTTTCGCATTTCCAGAGTGCTTAGGTTATCCGAAACCCGGGCTTGTGGCCACGCCAGGCCGAGGGCCGGAGGCGAATTTGGCTAAGATAATTTACAGGCGGATGCCAAGGGAGGGCGGCGCATTTCGCAGCCAAAAATTTAATATTCAAATTTAATTAGACACGAAGAGATTGCTCCGCGGCAAAGGTAGACATGGGTTGAAAAAGTTTTGCTAAAAATTAGATGATTGTGTCTATTAGGCCTTTTACTTTATAGTTTAAGTTAAATCAAACTAATTATACCAGATTCTAGTGGTATATTGTTTGTGAAACTGTATTTAACAGGGACACGGAAACGATTCTTGATCAGCATTAATAGCCGAGTCGATCTAGCCATGTCCGTATGTACGTTTGTCCGTCCGTCTGTCTGTCCGTATGTCTGTCCGTCTGTATGTATAAACACGTCGTTCTCCGAGATGGTAAGAGCTGGAGACGTAATTCTTTTTGCTTTAGGCATGTTATATGTGTACGCAGATAAACTTTTTTTCAAATATTTGCCACGCCCCTTTGCAATATGCATAGAACTGTATTTTCTATATCTCAGAGATGCGAGTAGCTAGAGACATAAATCTTATTGTTTTACGGGAGTTTAGTACGCAGAACATTTCGTGTTTGAATTTTAGTCACTCACCTTTCGCCTTTGCAATTTTGAAAAAACTTTAAATTAGTCTATATCTTCAAAATAGTTTGACTTTTAATTTTAATATATAGCCATGTACCAAGTTTTACAAGGATCGGACAATAAATAATGAGGATACGGCCAACAAAAATGTTCACCGTTCCTTCATAAGGGAGACTTAAGTCGCTGTAATTTGGGGTTAAAATATATAAGCGTAAAAACTAATTGATAATGAAAATAGGTACAGAAAAGGTCGAGAAATCTTGACTTCAGTCTTAATTCCCAAGTACCCAAGCCTTATTAGAAGACCGGGCTTTAAGAATATTAGCCACACAATATTAATTGCAGGAAGACAACTTTAACCACTACTAGCCAGCTCGTAGCAGCAGCAATCATTTATCACAATCAGCGGCGATAAAAAGCACATAATAAAAACCCATAAAACAATATAATTTATGAAATAAATGGCAGCGGCCGAATATGGCATCTTGTGCAATCCGGGCGGCAAAAACGGAGGCGGGCAGGCAGGCAGGAGTCGTTTTCAGCCGGGAGCATTAATCAAATATTTATTTAAATACAAAACAAGGCGATGGCAAAAGCCATCAAAGAGAATCATCATTAATTTAGTTTGTCACTATGGCAGCCTCGGCCTGATAATGACAATGGAGCAGTTCCCAGCCGAAGGACAACTTCCTGGGGGCCGGAATGGCGAACGGGGGCGTGAACAGAGTCGGTGCAAAATGACAAAGTGAAAAAATTAAGTACCACCATACCCTAGCCAGAGCCAGAGGTATTGTAGCTGGCATTCCCGGGGAAAACCTCAATGCTGGGGAGGATGCTGTAAAAACAGAACAGGAATTTTTGGCCTTGACAACAGCTTAAAGACGCCCAAACAAAAAGACTTGGGGATGTGGAACAAACAAGCGAAGAAAGCCAAGAAATTGACATGCACTTGGAGCTCATAGGTGTCAGACATAAATCACGAATCTCTCAATTCCAAGGCAACCTGAAACGTAGCCATTCAATGGCAATGGCAGCAACCGAGACAGAATTAAATAGCCAAAGGCGGCAGCATCCTCGGTGGTAAGGTGGTAAGGTGGTCAGGTGGGGAGGTGGGGAGGCCGACTTTGGGAACTTTTGCCACTACACAAAACTATGCGAAACAAATTCATCCACACACGCCAAGGGTGCGCCCAGTCCCAGACCAGACCCAATCCCGGGTCTTGGGTCCGGGTTGCCGGCTTTTGGCCTAAGCGCATTTAAGCTTTATTTTGGCATTTGTCAATGTGGCGGATTTATATTACATTTCGATGTCTGTCTGCCCCCGCTTGAGCTTTTTGGCATAATAAATTGTGATCCTTTGTGTGGTTTTTATGTAGACTTTGATTTGATTTTTCGCCTGCCGTTTTATTTATTTATTTAGCGCAAGTGGAGCTTAGTTTGCCGCAAACTGAAAACAATGCTCTGTTTTTTTTGCCGGCCCTGTTTAAACACTCGAAAGGCCGGGCGAGGACTTTAATTCGGGTCCAAGCCCAAGTTATCAGTATAATTGCATGCCAACAATCGCTATTTGGCCAGCCAGCGAGCGGGCATTTAATTAGCGTAATTTGCAGGAAAATTAAGCTTAGCGGTGGCTGTTGGTCAGGAGAGAGCAAACGGCAAATATTTGCTAAACGCTTAACTGGATGCCAAAATATCACGGCAATCTGCACTAATTGCAGTATAAACAGTGCAATTGCTATGAATTAACTAATCACAGGCGAGTTAATCCCTGGACAGCACAAAATCGGGCATTCCAAAGCACAAATGCATCCATCCCATTCCATCGAGTGGCTTGGGTAAATTTGGACAATCTGCAAATGTTAATCAGCTTGACCTGCCCGGTTTGTGTTTCTGTTTCTGTTTCAATTTCCATTTCCATCTTCATAGACTTGGCTGCTTAATCGTAAATCAGCTTACGTTTATGTACATGGCCGTATCACCTTTTCATTAACCCAAACCAGGCACTTCCAATAATGCCCCGGCGGAGGCGTCGGTCGGCCATCCAGGACATCAGGGCCATCCTGCGGCCGCCGCCGGTCCAGGTGGCAACGGAGGTGGCAACAATAATCTGAACATCAATCTTCCGGAGAATAACAACGCAATACTACGACTCGAAGTTGAATTACGTGACAAGAATGTGGCCAAGTATCGGCGCGGCGGGGGCGGAGGACCCGGCATCGGTCGTGTGGGCGGTGCTCCACCTAAGCGCCCAGCAGCTCCTGGCTCGCAGCCGGGACAAGGACATGGTCCGGCAGTGCGGGCACCTGACACCACCACGCTGGTCGCCCCGCTGGACAGGCGTAATTTAGTGGTGCCGCTTGAAAAGGTAAGTCGTCTGATGGCCAGTCCGGCCCGGCCCCGGGTGCCTGCTCCTCCACGAGTGGGTCCGGTCAAGTGGGCAGAGCTTTATCCTTCCCCAAGCACTTAAACTTGATTTTCGTGTGCGTGGAACATGCAGGACAAGGGTTCGATGCCGGAACCGAGTGCGAATGACTACACGCAGATAAAATATGGAATGTCCCATGAAATGCCCATGCCAAACCTGTCCAAGGTGCATGAATCAGGGGTTTTATTTACAGATAATCAATTGCCATCAAAGTCAAAGTCTAGAGATTGTCCCCAAGCTGCATGAATCAGGGGTTTTATTTACAGATAATCAATTGCCATCAAAGTCAAAGTCTAGAGATTGTCATCTCATAAATTCCCACAGCAAGTTCTGCAGATTTTACAGCGATTATCTTACAACTTCAATGTCCGATTGGGTTGAAATGAAAATCAGAGGATCCTAAATTCCTTGTAATTGTCTTTTGAAAACGAATTGTTTCCGGTGCATTGGGGAAATTGTCACAGGCACAAGGACTGTCCGGTCGGTCCGTTTGTTGGGATGCACTTAGCGTTTCGGAACGTGACTCGAGCGCGATGCGTAAAAGGTTATCCGAATCGTATCCTGCCGGAGATTATACTGATGAATGAGGTGGCTTAGCTGCTGCCGGGGGAGGTAAAAGATTGATGGTTGGATGCACCGTCCGGGAAAGCCAGAAGCCAGGCAACCAAGGTCGAGACAAATCGCCAATCCGTCAGCCTTCAATCGTCAGACACGGCAATAATCACATTCCCCGATCCGGGCCAGGGCCGGGGCCGTGGCTGGGAGCCGGGGGCGATCCAATTAAATGCAAAAGCTGTAAGCCATAAGCCCGGCGAAAATGCCACACTAAGCTGTTGCTCCGCTCTTGTTCGCACAGGTACTTGAGGAGTTACTTGTGAAGCTTGAAATTGAGCACGTTACTTGGACGACCAGCAAGAAAGGTTATTTCCATCACGTCGTTTTCCCGCTGCAGGCGGGCGCCGCCTGCGAGACCACCCTGCACTGTCTCACGGAACTGGGCATTGGCACTAAATTGAATTCCAGTGTCAGGTAAGTTGAGACATTCAATGGCGGGGCGGTATCCAAGCATCCAACACGTGCCGGGCAAGCCAAGGAGCTCGGCAACAGCTGGTTTCCGAGGCGGCCTCAGTGTCTCCGGGGGTTTCTATAAAAATGCAATAAAAATGCAAAATGTTGGTGGTGCAGGGCTGACCAGGAGCGATCCGGGCGGGGGTGGTGCAGTGCCATATTTTGATTGCTTGTAGGCGGAAATGGCCACGAACCGGGATGCCATTTGCCTTGCATTTCAAAACCATTTCCACCACCACAACTGCTCGATAATGCTAATGCAATTTATATGGCAGAGCCCTGCCAGCGCGGAAAAGTCATCGGGGACTATTGTTCTTTCCGATCATTGCTGCAATAATTATGTTAAACAAAATACAGAGGCGAGAAATGAACATCGCCAAGGGCAGGACCTCAAGTAACTCAAAGGTGAGCTGGCAAAGGCGCAAGGACAAAGACGAGAGCAAGCAGAAGGGCGAGCTGGGAAAATAAGTAGGTGTGATAATCATTTAATGGCATTAAGCAGGGGATTAAAATGCAGTCGAAGGTGTGACCAGCCGGGAAGGGCAAAGGGCAAAGGGCAGATGCCTCGCCTGGCCCTCTCAGGAGCAGACAAGTAAAAGAAGACAAAGTGCGACTTAAGCTGATTAATATGCGCAGAAATTCAATTAAGAACAAGGAGCTGCCAGGATGCACCTTCAGGCGTTGAGAGCTACTCGTGTAATCTATAATTCATGTTTACTCCGACGCGTGCCACCTCTCAAGATGCGCTCTGCTACAATTCCGAGTCTCATGCCACACGTATTGGCATTGCCGCCAAATCTGCAGGCAAACATGCTTCCATTTCAGACATATGTGTTCCGGCAGAAAGCAAAATGTCAACTGCATTGGAAGCTGCAAATAATATTAATTATACCATATCCCTTGGGGCACAAATGGTATATAAAGTTTGTGCAAATGTATGTAACAGGGAGAAGGAAACGTTTCTTGATCAGCACCAATATCCCAGTCGATCTAGCCATGTCCGTTTGTCCGTTTGTCTGTCCGTCTGCATGTATGAACGCGTGGTTTTTCGAGATGGTAAGAGCTAGAGACGTAATTCTTTGTGCTTTCGACGTGCCTAACAAATACACAGATTATGTAATTTTTGAATTTTAGTCACTCCTACTTCCGCCTTTGAAATCCAATAAAATTGAAGAGAAATGTCTGGATATTTGTTTCTTTGTTTCTTTCTAAAAACCCTTAGCTTACAGTTAAGACTTGTAATATCTATCTCTATATAAAGTTTTAAAAAGATCGGGAAATAAATAATGAAGATACGGCCATTTGTATGTGATACTTTTATGCGTGCATGTGTACAATACGAGTATTTTGGGGTTTAAAAGGAAACAACTAAATAATAAATATAGATGCATGGTAGTTAAACTTGCTTGAAGGGTTGGAGGCACTGGGGTCTAGGAATGTATGTCCATCTTTCGGGGATTGATTAGCCAAATGTAACTGCATAAATTCACGATTTCCCTAATGCCTTTCTTTCGGTGTATCCATCCACAGCGTGCTGCCGTGCAGCGTTAGTTATGATGCCATCACAGATGCGGCCAACATGCGAGATGACTACAGGTGAGTGCGCCGAGTGGATCCCCCGGCATTGTGTTTCGCTCCCGGTATTGTGTTCGCCGGGTGAAGTGTCTTTTGTCAGGCTCCTGCAGCTGTCGCTTTGTTGAAAACTAATTTCAGGTGTTCTCGTACGTGTCAAAGGCGTCAGTCATTTCATTAACTTTCACTTGCACTCGTTTCCCCCGAGCTGATGCGACTCAAGGACTTAGTCACTCACTCACTCTCGGCCAGCCGTGGGAATCGTGACATTTGGCCCGTTGGCTTTGGCTTTGCCTTTGGCGTTGGATCGCTTTTTGGCTTTTTTTGCGATTTTACGGCTCGTCTAGCCAAAAGGCAGGCGGCTGTGAGCCTTGGCCCGGGCCCAAGTTTATTACTGCTGGGAGCCGAGCCGACTTACGGCTACTTGGAAGGGGTTTTCTCGGTTTCTCGGCGAATTCTTCACCGAGTTGGAAAGTGAAAATGGCGAAATTTGCATATGAAAGCTAGAGGGGAGGGCCACCCTTTCTACAAGGGTTAAACGCATCCACTGTGTGCGCACAATTTATAGTATAGTATACTACTATATGTGCTTGCTCTCATCAGAAATGGCAAAGCCGACAGTAAATATACAGACGACAGTCAGTGACTTCTTGCCAGGCAATTGTCACTGGTCCGGGTCCGGGTCCGGGATCCGGGGCCGGACTACCTGTGTGCATACCTGATGAGCTTGTAATTGAGGTTAGCTTGTGGTTAATTTTTGGGACTACAATTGAGGCGACGCCATGCCTGAGTAATTAGAGCCACACTCTAATCAGCACGGGTCTGGCAACTAAATTCAATTCAAACAAGGCGAGACAACACCACATAAGTAATAAATAAGATGCGGCTTTGTTTGGGTCATGCCAGTGAGGCTTTGAATCTGAAAAGGTTTAATGGATTGGTTGTTGGTATTCTTTAAATTTTCAACCTCAATTGCATCCGCAATTGTTGAGCACAAGTTGCCGGTGCTAACTCGGCTTATTTAAGATTATTGGCAGCTTAATGTCCTTCTGTTTTACCAGCTTGCACTCTAGCCAACCTTTTCTTTTATTTGCAGCGAGGAAGCCGAGGATGCCTCGAAATGGAACAGTTTTGTAGAATCAATTAAGTCGAAATTAACCGTCAAACAGGTGGTGGATGGCGTGCGGGCCGGCGGATCCCTGTCCTTCGATTATCTGCTGCTAATCGTTACCGCAGAGTAAGTGCAGTGTAGAGCCGTTTAGAGAATTGATTCTCCTGCCAGTGAACAGCTGACGGCGTGGGTCACTATTAAAAATAACCATTAAAGAAGCCCGAATGGCACTGGTCTGTTTTTCCCTCCTGCAGCTCTTTGGCCGCCCTCGGTCTGGTGGAGAATAATGCTCCGAATATAGTGGCTGCCATGTTGGTATCCCCGCTTATGGGCCCCGTAATGTCGATAACATTCGGCGCAATTATCTCCGACAAAGAACTAATGGTAAGTGCTGCCTCTCCCTTATGCCTGTGGCTTTTCCTCGGCCCTCGCCATTTTACGTAGTGCTCCACAAAAGCCATTCAAACCACCGTCAGAGCTAAAAACAGAAAGAGCGTAAAATAGTAAAATAAACCTAGAAGCACTGCAGTGAAAAATGGAATAGTCTGAATAGTTGGCAGCTCCACGCTCCGGAAAAATCGAAAAAATCGAAAAAAGCGGGAACCATTTTGACGCGCGTTAAATGAAATCGTCAACACTCTTGCGCGGCTCTTCGGAATAGTGCTACTATTTGTGTAGCCCGTACTTGTGAGTGATTTATGAGCAAATGACATTTGGAAAATAATAAAAACTGCACCGAAAATTGGTATGCCAGTCCCCGGTCCTTTCCGTCCGCGTTGCCAGCTGTCAGAATTCGCATCCAGCCAACAGAAATATGCGAAAACATTGGAACGGGGGGACCGCGGGACCGCGGGTCCGGGTTATTTCAGTCAAATGCATCGCGACACAGCGCTTGATGTTTTGCAAATTTGCATCGCTTTTGTGGTAAATGGCAAAGTTGCTGAATTGTTTATTGACAGCGCTGGCTTCAAAAGGGTGGTGGCGGCACATACGTATGAAATATTTAAATGTTTTTTGCCCAAAATTGGATGGAGATGTAACGCGATCGGCAAACCATTTGTTTGGGCGTCGGTTTGAAATCAATAGACACAAGTGCAGCGGCATGGAAGAGGCTCAACAATAGTTTTTATTCTCCAAATTATTGTGGATGTATTTCAAAGCCCTTGTTGTTGTTGGTTGGTTGGTTGGCAAGCAGCAGACAGAGGATTCTCGAATGTTTGGCATTCCTTTCAGGAATGCCATTCAAAGTCTCAGCAGCACTTTGTGTTTCAAAGAGTTTGCCCCGGCATTGCGAGTACTTCAGTTTTGTGAAGAGCCCCCTCGCCGGCCGGCCAGCCAGGTGACTGAAAACCGGGCTAAGCTACTTAGAATTAAGGGACGCAGCAGCAGCACTTAGGGCCGCAGCAGTCGGCGGCGGGCCAATAAAACTGAACTTTAACTGCAGCCAGACGGCAGCTGCCGCTCTCCAAAGTGTCATAATTGTCACCGTCAACCATGAACGCCAGGAGGACGATGGCAACAGGGCGGACCACCACGAAGGCGGACACCCCCATCTCGGGGGATCGGTAGGGCCGAGATAAGTTAAGAATGTTGGTCTCTGTAGTTTTCCCGAATCAAAGGCAGTGGTTTGCGCTTCAGGAAATCCAAAGCCCGCAACTTAATGTGCAGGCGAAGCGTTAAATAGAAGCTGTGTCGGATAAAACACAGACCGCACATAAATACTACGATACATACTATATAATTCCAAGAGTATACAGAGAGAAGGCGGCAAAAATAAACCGCAACAAATAAATAAAATAGACCGACGACGAAACACGGCAAAATAAAATAAAATGAAATGAAAATAAGGTGCACATAATCGTGCGCTGTCGGTTCTAATGAAGAGACGGCTGAGCTAGTGAGCCCGGTTTTGTGGCCGCCCCGGAGGCAACTTGTTGTCGGGCCCGGTGTCTGCTGACACAATTTTTACCGCACACCACGGCTCACACGGCTCACACGTGTTGCCAGGTGTCGTCTTGCCGGCTGTTGACATCTGCGTCGTGTACTTCAATTAAATTTTAATTGAAATGAATATATTCGTGCGGCGAACCCATGCCAGTATGGCATACTATGCCCGAATGCCAGAATGCCAGACTGCCAGAATGCCAGAATGCCAGCCTGCCGGTGTGTGCATCTTTTTTGTGGCCTTCCGCCTTTGTGAAGCAGTAGCTCCCAGATCCGGCTGCGTCATCATAATCTTTGATAAAGCCCTGCGGGTTGAAGGCCCCAGAGAGAAGCAAAATGCATTGGCAAGCTCGGTTTGTGGTCCCCAAACACGCTTCCCATCCCCAGTCTTCTCAAATTATCCCTCAGCCCAAGGGAATATTTTGAAGTTCAAACATTTTGATTGCCTGCTAGCTGCTGTTGTGATGCAGATTGAAGCACACGCTGCGAAATAATTCAAAAAGCCATTGCCTCTGACCACTAAAATTCAAATTATCAAAGGGTATTAAGCCCTGCACACAAAAATACCAATTACAAGCGAGACGACAAAAATAACAGCGCGAATGGGGCAGTCAAAATTGATGGGCTGCCATTAAAAATAATTGGTAGAGAAAAAATTGCCACCGGAAGCCAGCAGAATCGAGTATGCAGAGGTTTCTACTCGTATTTGTGGCCAAAGCTAGTTGAATGTTATTGAATTGCAATTTTTGCAAATATTTGCACGCCATTTAAAGTTGATGCATGCTCGAATGTGCAATAACATTACGCATACGCCGGGTGGACGGGGTGGGTTTGCATACCTGCAAATAGAAGAGCAAACAATAAACAAGAAATTAGCAAAAGTTTTCACACCCGCAACTTAAATTCCAGTTGGTTAAATTGTTGTGCAAACTCTTTAAACAGCATTTACTTGAAAGTTTCCCTCCACGCAGAATGCAGCCCAGGCCAGGACGAGGGCTTGGTGCATTTTGTCAGCTTGTTAGCTGGTTGCTTTAAGCCCCAAGACAAGTTGCTTTATATGCGCTGCAGTTGTGTTTGACTACTGCGTGTGTGTGGGTGCAGGGGGCGATGAGGAAGGCCAAAAATTGGATGGAATGGTGCAGAAGGCTGGATGGGAATGCTGTGTCACCAAACCCAAAAGCCAAACACCTCCCTCCCACGGCCCCAGCGACCATGGTTCTGGCTTGGAATACTAAGACGCCATCATGTGGCTGACATTAGAGCGTTTTTCTTTTGTGTGTGCAGCTGCCAACAGCAGTTTTGCAGCTGCGTGGCTGCAAATTTGGGTTAACATGTCACGAATCCACTGGCACAGCGCGCAGCTTCTTGGCGCTCCCAAGTATGCAACATTATCGCTTAAAGTGTCGGGATCCTTTTGGCATTTAGCTCGATACCTCCGCTCCCTCCTCAAACTCACCCTTCTCTCCAGCACGCAACTCATCAGCTTCCCCCTTCTTACTTTTTGGGTTACTTTCAGCGCGTCGGCTTCCTGTGCCTGGGCCTGGGCATGTTCATCTCCCTGCTGTTCGGCTTCATTTTCGGCCTAATCCTGGGCACCACCGAAATGCCGTGGGGCCAGAATTCCGACTGGCCCACCGAGGAGATGCGCGGCAGGTAAGACAGACAGCCCAAACAAGTCCCAAATCAAAGTCAATCAGGCAAACAATTGCGGCAGATTGCCAAATGCCGCACGTCCAATTCACGCAGCAAATCACCGGGAACAATAAATTAATTCCATCGTCGAATTTGGCCATCGACGACCCGACCCACTGGACGTAATCAAATTTGAATGACATTGCAGTTTCGAACCGAAATTGGATCGAATCTCAAATTGATATGGAATTTAATTAAGAGATATTTATGATTTGCATTTCACGGGATACTGCTTGCAAAATATGCAAGCAACCGAACGACAGCTGTCAAATTATTTGAATTCATCAGAGTCACTCAAAATCTTTACGATTCAGGTTAAAAACACATAAGCCCTTGGTGGGTATTGATAAAAAATAATCAATTTACACTCTGCACTAATTTTGCATTCAATCATCTGCACCCCGCGAAAGAGTTGTAACCCGTAAGAACGATTATGTTATGGTAGAGTGTCTCGAATATAAATACCCTGTTTCTGTTTTCCCCCTGTTTGCGGGGATGCGGAGGAAAATGACTGTGTATTTTTAGGTAAAGATAGATATTGACTATACTATTAACAATCTATGTTTGGTATTTGTAGCTATAAATTAGTAGGTGTTACAGATATTCGGAGTTCGCTTCTCTGAATAGTAAATTTTTGCCAGTAGCGCGGGTAGATGTGGTTGTAACAGTGTAATTTTCACAGCATAGATAGATATTGGCTCTACCAATATAGTAATCAAATTTTGCGTTTCTTGTATTAAAACTGTGGAAACCACAGAATTTCGTGGCTTGGAGATGAGCGGGGGGAAGAAGCCGATTAAAAGAAAATACTATGCCAAACTGATATCCCCAGAATCATAATATGCATTTACTTTTTGTCTATCTATTATATTCTTCAAGATCTAGGTTGTTGAAGCTGATCAAGAGTATACAGGAATGTACTTTGTGGGATTCCTTTGCCTTGTTACCTACTTTCGTATGAATTCAATATACCCTGCCCTATTTTTTTAGAACCGGGTATAAAAATGACTTGCAAGCTAACTTTTATAGACTTCCGAGATAAAAACAACTCTTTTGAAAGTCAATATTGCCGGGAAATATCAATTTTCGCATTTTAATTAAGACGCAATACCCAGAGCCATTCATTTGCCGCCATAAAGGAAAATGAGACAGCCATAAATCCCTCGACTTTCGCAAGTGAATTAAGAGTTTGCCGAAAATCCAAAATCCATTAAGCATGTTAATTATCCAGTGTCTGCGGAGGCCTTAGCCCTAGCCCAGGCTACTACTTTAATTCGGTGGGTAAATCTATGAGTGCGAATGTAACAAATTACTTGCAAATAATTCAAATAATCTCAGGCCCCGGCAGTAATGTGAGGCGTGTGCTCATTACGAGGACCTCCGCCGGTCGCTGTCTGCGCGAAGCTTTTACTAGGACAATCCCCCGCCCCGGCACAGCCCGACCCAGCCCGGCCCAGTCACTTGAGCCTGTATTTATATATGGGCACACATTTATTACGGCATCGTTTTTTGCCAAACGAATCTTTAAGTCGCCACGCGCCGTCTGCGTAAATCTCACTCGTACATTGGGCCACAATAGGCTTACCGAGCCTGGGGGCTCGGAACACGCCTCCTGGGCGGCAACAATAAATTAAGCTCAGCCGCAGAGTTTGCCGGAAGTTGCGAGAAATGAATGTGTGTCGGCAATTGTGTTAATTGCACAAAATAAATTGTTAAAATAATAATACACCAAACACAATAGATGCGAGCCTGACATCTAAATACGCACTCGCAGATGCGAGCTGCGAACTGGGAGAGTGTTACGTATCTGTATAATTAAGTGCCTCTGGTCTACGGACAAAGCCTGTGCATTATTGTTGGCCTAGGCCTCCCACAGCGCCATCTCCATCTTCATCTCCATCTCTGGCTCGGTCTCCATCTGTGTATCATAATAATACGTACACATAATGAATTCCTTCAGATTGCGTGTGGCTATCGCCGCACCGCACATGCAATCAACATGAGATTCCAATGGTCATGGTCCTGCGTCGGTTGTGGATGCTCACTGGACTCGATAATTGTGTCACGTGGCGCGTGAAAATAGAGCCTTGTCACTCGGTCCATTGGACCAACAGGACAAAGGGGCAGCCTCGCCCACCTGCCCCGATGATTCGTCAAAAAGGCCCAGCCCCCCCACACCTGACGGATAACAATTTTGGGTGATTAGCCATAGCCAAATGGCAAGCAAATTAATTTGGTTCAGGCCACATCTCCATCTCCAGCATCTCCAGGATCGAAGAACCCTTTGGAGGGGTAAATATTTGCACTGCCCTATCGCATTTATATAAACCCTACAACAAAAACGCTTGGAGTTATGTTATTTTAATTAGACAGTCCGCCGGCAACCCGGTCCTGGCATTTTCGCCGATGGCAGCATAAGTAACAACACCAAAACAAATTAAATTTATGCTACTTTGCTGCATAGGCGTGGCGCCACGCCCACACAGTTGCAACTGTCGACAAATGCCACATGCAAAACAGGCAAAAATAATCACTGCACAGGCTGCGGGGGTGTATGCGCCCAGGGTAGTGGTCTGCAGCGCTTTGTGGCTGTATTTTACAGGTCCTGCCACAGCCCTGGGCGCTGATTATTACAATTTAAAGGGCTGAGGTGAGGCTAAGACCCATTGGCCAGGTCGCAATTATAAGCAGAGCGTCTGTTCTGGTCGTTTTCCATTATCCGTTTTCCAGAAAAGGGCATCGCGGCGAGGGCATGCTTAAACGATTTTGCGATTTTGTGTGCTATCCAGAAGGGAAATCAGGTCCTGCCGGAACCCACATCAAACCAATCTCGATCCTGTTCGAGGCTCATTTGCATTGTTTTCAATTTGCTGCAACAAATTTATACGACTTGGCCAATGTTGGGGGCATAATTGAGCGTAAATTGCCGGCGTATAATAAAGTTGTTTTATGCATAAAAGTTAAATGCTTGTGTAGCTCAAACTGCGGCGAATCCATAAATAAAGCTCACACTTTTCGGCGACACAAAAGCCACCAAAGCAAAGTAAAAGCCCCATTAATCAGGCAAAAGTTGGTCCCAGGTAAAAAATTTCAAAATGTTCATATAGGCAGCCCAAGAGGCGCAAATGAGGCGCATGAATCAAACAACGAGCGAGTTGCGCAATCCCAAAAGATACCCTAGACTTCCCCCAAAAAGCAACCGACATTCCAGGCACAAAGCAAATCTGCTGTGAAGATAAAATATCCAACCGGGTGGACGACGACGACTCAAGTGCCGGCTACAGATTTGTATTAAGTTTATAATTTGGTGTATATATTTTTTGTAATCTCCAAAACCCGAGTGGCAAGAGGTACTTAATTGCGAGGGAGACTCCAGCCAGTGCCTTGCCTTTGGCTTAGATTTTAGAACGTTTAAGATGCCACTTCAAATTTCATCTCCGTCATCAGAGATCCACCCCGGGGGCTTGACGGCGGGAATTACGACTAATCACGGGCTTGGAGGGACGCAAATCATAATACCCCTAAGAAGGGTATAAAGGCCGGGGCGCAATGAAAAGTTTGCCAACATTTCTCACCATTAAATGACTCTGACTCCTGACTCGACATGCCTGGGGCCAGGCCGGGACCGGGCCGGCACCGAGCCGGTTGGCGGAAGCGATAACAAAGCCGCTGACACTTGACAAACTTGCGCGAGTGTCAAAAAATCTCCGCGGCCTGGGTGGTGGTCCGGGTGGGAGACGAATAACCAAAAAAGTAACCATCACCTGCCGTCACCGTCACCGTCACCGTCACAAGTGTTGGGCCCACCTGCTGACCCCCGCCCCAGGGAGAGAAGCAGATAAGCAGTGTCAGCGGCAGGCGCTCGCTTCGGGGCTTCGGGTGTCCTTGGTCCTTGCTGGCCAAACATTCATCTTAAAGTGACTTAATTTGCCGACGGAAGGCCGGAGGATGACCGGCGGATGGGCCGATGGCGTTTAGCGGCCTGCTCGACATTTGTCAGTCGCCTGCTGTTGGGTTTTTAATTAATTTTTACACCCCTCCGTCCCTAGCCATCCCTGGACATTTCACAGTTGATTTTTCAATAATTTCCCCTTCGATTCGCAGGGGCAATGTGCGCGCCCTCTGGATGGGCGTGCTTTGGGCCTTAACATCTGGCACTGGCGTGGCCGTGGCCTTGCTCCAAGGCTCCGCAGGACCCCTCATCGGCGTGGCCATATCCGCGTCCCTGCTGCCTCCGGTTGTCAATTGCGTAAGTACTCGTTCCCGCCCCCAAAGTGACAAATTACAGCCCCAGCACTTGCGTAATTTACAATCCATTTTCAAAAGTTTTATGGCAAAGAATTTGGATAACTCTCAAGCAATTAAGTTGGACGCATTTGGTTCAAATCTTAATAAAAGAGATTTATTTTTCTATAATTAATTTTTACCTAATTTTGTGTAACCATTATTGTTAATATTGCCCTCACAAATATTGTTCAAATTAGCTGCATTTACATAATTCATTTTGGTCGCTTGCAATCTGTTTTCGGAAGTTTTGTGGTTACGAATTTGCAAAATTCTAATGCAATTAAATCAGACTTATGATATTTGAATCTTAATGAAATAGCTTCATTAAATCATTAACATTGACCTAATATTGTAATACAAATATTTAAAAGATTACCCTTACATAATGTGTTTTAAATTAGCAGCAATTACTTAATTTATTCTGGCCGCTTGCAAGATATTTTCGAAAGTTTTATGCCAAAGAATTTCTAATTAAATTAAACCAAATCTTAATTAAACAGCCTCATTTTCCATGATTACTTTTGACCCCATATTATATAAACAATACTTTTAAGATGATTCCCTTGAAAAATGTTTTTCAAATTAGCAGGAAATTAAATAAGGCAGGAAGTCTTCAGCACATGTGTGGGCCGGTTCTGTTGACGTTATGAAATCTCCGCCAAAAGTTGGCTTAATTTGTAAGCCGATACGTGAGGCAAACAAAGGAAGGCTCCGCTCCAAGAGGGAACAAATGGCGACACATCAATGCGTTAATACACATGAATATTTCCAAGAAGAAAGAAGCCCACTTACAAGGCGGCAACGGCGGCTTCTGCGTGCCCTTGAAAGCGGCTCCTGCGTAGCAATTTTCTTCCCATTAGCAATCTATTAAGAAAAGCCCCAACGCCCCCAAAACGATGGCAACGAATGCGCAGTTGATATTTCATCACGGGCGAGAGCAGGTGCCGGAAATGACTTTGACTTTGTCGGCACAATTTATGGCAAAAGCCAATGGCGGCCCAAAGGCATTCCTCCAAATGTAAATAGCATTCGGTCGTCGGCAACAGCGACCGAACATTCCAATCAAATATCCACTCTGGTCAGCCAAATGGAAAATTACGCAATTCCCATTTCTATTCTATTATGTGCTCTTAAGTTTTGACTCCACTTGGGTTTTCCAGTATCGATAAGGGCCTCCTTCTGGACCTCCTGCACCTCCTGTTCCTCCTCCCCAAACGTTAGGTTACCCACAAAAATTGCTATATTTCAACTGCGGCAAACATTGTGGAAACTTCCGAGTGGCCCCTAAGCCGTAAGTCGATGCTGCAAGGACCAGTGACCAGCGCTTAGAGTGGAAATGCAAAGCGAGGCAAGCACTTCCTTCTGCTCGGATTTTTTTGTGCTGCCTGCTGGGGCCCGGGGAGAGGGAGAGGCCCATCAAGTGAATTTCGCCATAAATTAGGCCGAAAATACAATTTGCTGATTAATCTGAAGTGCATTGGCCAAAAACTTTTCGCCATAAATCTGCCCGACCGGCCGCAGGAGTGTGTGCGGACGGGGAGGAGCTGCATGCCACCGGGGCCATCCGATTCTCAGCTGTTTTCCCACTTTGTGCGGCGCAACCGCAACGAGTGCATAAATTTCGACCCAATTTTCAAGTGCAAATTGCGAATCCAAGCCGAGCAGAGCCTCCAGCCTGTAACATTCACTGTTTTCCCAACTGCAGGCGGATGTTGCGTAAAATTATAAAGCCACCACCGAGCAGGACATGCTGCACAATCCGAATCCGAATCAGAAACACAAGAAGGAGCAAGGAGCAGAGGCAGCAGCAGCAGCAGTAGCAGCAGCAGCAAAGGCCCCGAAGGGAAGCGGCGCAGACAAAAACTTGCATATACAGAGACAGGAAACGGCGTGGCAAGTGCCACAGAAAGCGGCAAACAAACGGCGGCCCAGTCGGCGCAGCCTGACATTTATCAATGGCGACAGGGCTGGGACAAAGGCGCAGGCCGCAAGCATGACAAAATGATGCAAACGGCGAATTATGGACACTGGCGGCTAATGGGAGCATGCTGCCAACCTACCGAACTTTAACCGGCTAAAACAATGGCGCCGAAATCGCTTAATCATGGCGGCTGCTGCGGTCGAGCATGTGTGCAAGTGTCGCCCCAGTCCCAGTCCCAGTCGCCTTATCCTTGTGCCCCTCCCTGTACATATGAGCTGCATAAATCAGTGGCACGCACTGAAGCTTGTTGCCTTTGTCCATGTTTCCCTGCTGGTTGTTATTTTTTTTGGTTGCTGGTCCTTGTTTTGTTTGCTTCAGCAGCAAAAAGCGTGTTACAATTAATTGCCCTGCTTGCGGGACCCCTAAGGCAATGTCTTGGCCAACAGAGCGTATGAGTAATTTCAAGTAGTTGTTTGCCGCTTCCATTTTCTCCCGAGAAAACTCAACGAATTAAGCAGCCGGGCAACGAAAATATGGAAAGGCATCGCGGTTGTGGCGCTGTAATAATTGCAACTCTTAATTTCAACTTATTAAATTGCAAGCCACCTTATTTATGGGGCCGCTGCAAAATGAACTCCGCCAGCGCGCCGGCGAAGGCGTTCCTGCGTTTCTGCTTTCAAATCCGAGCACGCAATAATTCAGCCAAAAATGGTCGTAAATTCGAATAATAGCGAAAATAGAAAGTAAGTCGAGGAAAAGAAAAGTCATGAGCTCGCACACAAATGGAAAAACAAACACACGTCCGGAGATTTGTGGAAATCGCACAGCGCCGGTCGCAGCAATAGTGTCGCTTTTAAGTCAAACATAGCTGTTTAGTCTGGCTACAAAATTTAAAACCAATCGCAGGGGAAGAATATGAATTTTAGGATATATAACTTGGGAAAAAATAGCTTTTGTTGGGTGTATTAGTTACTTGAATGCATTGCTACAAATTTTAAAAACATGTCATAAAAAAAAGGTGTCATAAACATACTTAAAAACTGACAAACAAAAAGGAAATATAGCAAAAACGTTAACTGCAGCTATTCAATTTTATACGGGAGACTTAACTTTGAAAAAATTAATTAAATGTTGTCAATAGATCAATTAGTAATGCATCAAATTGTAAAAAAAATTCCTCAATAAGGTGGGCAAAAGAATTGACAAAAGAATAATTAGGCGTATTAAATTTTGACCAAAAACTAAACAAAATAAATAGAGAAACCTATAGCTGAAACAATTTGCTGCCAAACTCCTCTTTTCTCCCCGCAAGCAAACGAATCCTAAATCATTTTTCTTGTCTGAGAGATAAGCTCTAGCCTCCTACCATTTTGACCGCAACTGTGTTGGCCCAAACACAAAGACGCACGCACTTCCGCTCCGTCTGAGCAATGTGCTGAGTCATTATAATTTATAATAGCAGAGCGGAGGAGCAAAATGGCGAAATCGGAAAAAGAAGGACCGACTGGCAGAACGAAGAACGAGCAGAAAATGCGACAATGAAGTTCCATCTGCGATTGTGTGGGTGGGTGGCTCGCCCCAACACGCATGAAAGTTGTAACAATTCAAGGCCGGGCGGCAGGCACTTCTTACTTGGTATGCCAGCGGCAGTGGGTAGCCAACCGGAACTAAGCACGCGGCGACCTTATGACCCCAAAACCGGCGGCATCGACAACAAAACCAAACCGGACCCGACCCGACCAGACGAGACCGGACTGGACCACACACAACCGACCGCTTTTGACCATGAGAACTTCAAAGTCACGCCCGCTCAGGCCACTCTTTTCCGCTTCCGCTTGTGTTGCAGGGTCTCTTCTGGTCACTGGCCTGCATTTGGCTCATCTACCCGGAGAAACGGATACCGCACTTGAAGAACGAGGCGATGAACTCGACCAGTGCGTATCCCTTCCTCTACACGAACTACTTGCCGACGGAGTTCCTCATCAATGGCATCGTCTCCGCCTGCCTGACGGTTGTGAATGTGATTTGCATTTTCATCACGGCCATCATCGTTCTCAAGATTAAGGAAGTATCGGCGCCCTACACAGCCAGTCCGGACCTAAAGCGGTGAGTTTTCCAGCCATTGTTTGCCATTTTTCAAGCATGGTGAGTAGGTCTGTGGCTTTCCCTTCGATGGCGACAGGGAGCCCATTGCCCAGTCTATAATCAAGTCAGGGTGACCCTTAAAAGCTACTGATATTCAATTCCCAACCTTGTATGCAGGTTGCATGCAAAATTAATCATACGCCACGTTGTCACTTGATAGTTTTGTGAATCATTGGTGGCAGTATAAATGCTTATCCTGTTTACATGGCCAGTGCTCCGCACATAACATATATGTTAGCTTGAACAGTACTTACTGGGTGAATAGCAGCAAATTAAAAATCTGCAGAGCGCGGCAACCGCTGGAGTGTATTTAATGATGGGGGGCGGAACCTGCTTTTAAGCTTATCATTTCCGTTATATCCGCTTGGCCAGAGCCGGCCATTAGCAAGTGTAATTAATAACGACAACGGACAAGGGACAACGGACAGCGGACACCCAACAAGAGTCTTCGGTTTCGAGTGCATTCTTTGGCAGTTTTCCGTTGACACAGCCATTTAAAATGCACATCCCCAGCAAGCACGTTGAATGCCACATCAATATTGACTTTGACTTAATCAGGGGGTAAGTTAATAAATCCGGATGTTTGCCTATTTGCTTGCCCGATCTTAGATTGCAAATATGTGAGAGCCATTAGTGTAAACACACTCGCCACCGACAACCGGCAACCGACACGTGTGAGCCGCAGTGGCTGGGGAAATTAACTTGTATTGCCTGACACTTGGCCGCCTGTACATTTAAATCAATAAAGTCCTCGGGCCTCGGGCAGACTGAGGATTGCGAACTATTTTCGGCTTTTCCTACGAAATGCTGTCATTGGGGATAGAGATTTTCGGTTGGAAAGCCTTGGAAAGCCTTTTGGGGGCCGGCAATTTGTCAGGCCCGGCCTTTGACTCCGCAGCGTTAGGAATTATGTCCGAAAGCGTGCCGGCTGTCGGCACAAGTGCTTCGCTCAAAATATGATATATCGCGTAATTAACTGACTGATTTCATGTTTTTTCTCCCCCGCTTTTTTCCCTTTTCCCCGTTTTTCCGACTCTCGCCGAGTGGCCGACCTAAATGAAAATAAATGCCCTCCATGGCCGGGCTCGAATGACAAATGGGAATCTAAGCTTTAGTCTGAGTCCGCGTCTGAGTCGACGTCTCCGTCGGCGTCTGCGTCTGAGTGCCTGCCGCTGGCCCAGACATGTGCCGGTCCTGTCGCGTCCTGTCCAGGCCTTTAATTTCCCAAAGTGGCGCATAAAATTGCTTTAAGCGAGGGCTAAGCTTTCCTCCTCGTCGCGCCTGTCAGCGGCCCGCGAAAGTATGCTACAATTTTATTCGCAGTTATCCCTCCGTTTGCGGCATCCTTTTTATTATTATTATAGTTGTTGCCTACAATGTACATACATATGAATGTGCTGTGACCATTTCAACGTTTATTTAAGCACGCTCACGCTCGCCTGCCCGCTTGTTTGGCTTGTTTGTGTAGCTTTTAGGAATTGTTTGTGCTACCCTAGCAGGGGGTACTTTTATTTTGGCCGCCCTGCATTGCTGGTTTATTTGCATTTGTTGTGCGATAGCCAGTTATTGACCCTTGAGCATGCACTCGGATCAGATTTTTATATTAGCCGGCCGCTAGACAGAATGGGTATTTGTGTAAATCTGCAAGCGAAGCTGGATACAGCCGCCTCTCGATTGCTTCTATTCCCTGCCCCGGGGCAGAGCAAACAGATGCAAAAAGAGGGTCCAGGCCGCGGCCGGGTCCGGGACTCCTTCCGCAGGCTGTTGCATTACGCATAAAGTGCATGATTTCATATTTATTTGTTGTGCTGGCCCCGGTTCTCGGCCGTGCCCGGCCGTACTGTGCTCACTTGCTTTGTTTTCATTGCTGCGGTTTTCTTTTGACAGCGGTTTATGGTTGCGAATCTCTTGTCTCCGGCAATTCAAAATGATTTTTATGGGCCCCTGTCGGCGGCGGAGAGCTGCGACTCGGCTGCCAACGAAAATGGGGACAACGGCTGCTGCAGGCGGACGGGCCCGCCAATAGCCCGAGGTTATTCCCTATAATAGGAAAAGTTTCTCGATGGGGACTTGCGTAAAATTGAACTAAAAGTTTGCAGAGAAAAAACGCAAAAAGTGGTGCGTGGCCAATCATTCAAAATATAATTTTACAACTCCCTTTTACGGAAACTTTAACCAGGAAACAAAAGAAGCGAGTGCGTCATCGCTGGAGTGGGTATGACATGTAGCAACGCTTTTGTCGGGATTTCTCGACAAAGAGATACCATGTATCTATTTTCACCAGCCATTTACAAGGCTGTATCATCATTATGTAATGTCCGATATTAATAAAACTTTTTACAAGCCTAGATATTTAAATTTTTGACTGTAAGCCGAAAGATTTAAACCATTTCTTAGATATGTATGAGAAAATATAGTTTTTTAAAAATTGCAGAGGCTAAGGCAGGCGTTGCTAAAATTTATTAAGTATATATTCTGCATATATGCTAAACGCACCTAAAACAAAAAGAATTATGTCTCTAAATAGTATCATTTCGGAGATTTTGTCATGATTGTAGATGAAAATACAGTATAATGTACATTGCGTGGCAGAAATTTAAAATAAAATCGATATCCGTACATACTTAACGCTCTTAAAGCAAAAAGAATTACGTCTATAATTCTTACCATATCGGAGAACGCAGTCTTTATACATACAGACGGACAGGCAAACGGACAGAAATATGGACATACGGACATGGCTAGATCCACTTGGCTGTGAATGCTGATATATATAATTGGTTGTGTTTAGAACGCTTTCATTTACTTGTAACATACTTTTGCACAAACTTAGTATACCACTTTCACCTTAAGTTACGTGGTATAAAATTGTTAGAGGGAGTTTCCCTTGCCAGCTGCATTTTGATTTTCGTGTATTCTACGCTTACCATTTTGTCAAATATACATTTCTCCTCGCCGATACAGATTTTGGGAAACAGATCTTCGCACCGTTCGCAAAACGAATCGCTCAACAATGCGGCATCCTCGGAGCAGCGTTTTCGGAGGAGGAGCAGCGGGAGGAGGTGGCCCTGGCGGAGCTCTTGGCCTAGACAAGTTCGGCGGGTGAGTGCAAAGCTGGGGGGAAAACTCTTTGGAGACCCGCCGCCCCTGAACCAATTCTCATATTTTCCGTATCCTTTACAATTTCCTTTTTGTTGAATAATTGAGCCCGAGCGTGTGTGTTTTTTGGCCCTGAACCCGCACACGGGCGGGCCCACGTCCTGGGGGCAAGTCAATTTGCTCCCCCCATTTGTCTGCGAAATGCGAAAATGCTCGAACGCCATTCGAAAAGGTAAATAATGAAGGTATTTATGTCGTCGGAGGGCGGGACCGCCAAGTCCATAAATATACCATGTAGCCTGCTAAACATCCAGGGAAATATTTATCGCATAATTGAAATCGTGGGCCAGTATTTATTGCAATCTTGAAATAGCACACAACCCAAAAAGTATTCCACAAATCATGATTTTGAAACTGCTTCAAGGGACTCAAATTTTATAGTTTGGGCTCCTTTTATTTATTTGGCATTGTTTGTTGAGCCGCCAATTTGTCCGTGAACTGTTTATTTGCAAATAAATTGAGTTCAATTGAATCAACATGAATTCATGCGAGTTCTAATTTAGGTTGTCCTAAAGGCAAACAGCAAACGAGCTGGCCATTTGTTGTAAATGGCCATAGAGCAATCAATTTAATCCCGGAAAATGTGAAAAAATACAAATTGCTGATGAGTGTTATGTAAATGCCGGAAACAAATTGATACACGGCTGTCAGTCTTTTAATTAGGCACCAAATTCCATCTCAATGTAGCAGTTTTGTTTGAAATGCACACTTTTTCACCTATCTAGGGGCTATCAAGGATTGAATGAGCGCGATGCCCAGATGGACAATGCCTTGGAACGAGCTTTGGCCCAGGCGGAGAACGATGCCACGTTCAAGAAGGTCAAGCGGATGAGTTACTCCAGCAATGCGGCTGGAGAGGTGAGTATTTGGTTATGGGAATCCCTGGGTATTGGTTACTCAACTCAACAAACCTTATGAATTGATTAGGTTTATTTGAACAGGTAAACTTGGGGTTTTCAAGGAAACTTTCAACGAGATCAATCGAAGTTAAACTACGATTATTCACTATAAAATTTCCCATTTGCCGACCGTAAGACTAGAAAACCTTTAAGGCTTTCTTTGCGTTTATTTGCTTAATTACAAATTGTGGTAACCTGGATCAACCAGAAGTGCTTCTGCGGCCATTGCTGTTGCTCCTGTTCCTTTTGCCTCCGTTTCTACGGCATGTGATCATCCTAATCACAGGTGACCTCTCGATTATCCGCCTGAATTTCAGCTTGATCCTCAAGCAGCCACCTCTCCTATTCCCACCGGACGAGGACGCGGCTGTTGTGGTCTCGGAACCTGGTCGTGGTCTCGCTCTGGCTTCATGGTCACCAGGACGGAGCCAAAGAGCACTGATGATTTCCTCATCTTGCTGCCGGTTGGAGTGATGTTCTCCACCCACTGGAAAGCAATCTTTTATTGCCTCTTTCAAGCCGATTGACATCGATTGCCAAAGTTTGCACAGCTGCTCCAGTTTGGCCCTCTCGGCCCTGCCCTCGATGGGCCTTTGTGATTAAGATTCTGCCAAACTAACATCAGGCAAAATATTTGACATCTTTTATTCATGAATGACTAGATGGCCAACTGCCGCCGAGTATATTAGTTCGGCTGACTCAACAGAATCTAGGCATGTTTGCTCGCTTTTATTGTCTCCCGATCGATTTATGAAACGATTAAAATGCCAGGCACACCTGCTAGGTTGACTGTTTTGCTTTGGCTTTACTAAAGTGGATGGTGCAATTAAAGTCACAGCTTTCAGGGACCAGGAAATACGAGTATCTTGAAATTGCATTTTTCATGTTGCACAGACAACCCCCGAGGACGGACAAGCGGCATTTAAGCTTAATTACGGGCAATTATTCGGCGGAGTCGAAAGCGGAGCGCAACTGGGTGGCCAAGTGACCTCAATCATTAGTTTGATAAGCACTGCAGCCGCAACAGAAAGTGCAGTCCGGGAAAAAACAGCCGACCAAAACTCTGAAACTCTGAAGCAAGTTGGGGAGATCATAAATCAAGGAGGCATGCGGCCAAGAAAAGGTCACTGGGGAGCAGGGAACGGGCAAAAAGCCTCGCCTGCAAGCTGGGTAGTAGTTGAAAATCATGTAAGATTTATAGTTGAGCCAGCTGAACCTGTTGGACTCACTCAAAGCCCGGCCAAGACAGAACAAAGAGCTAGAGCTGCAAATAAACTCCTGTCCGTTTTTATGCGCTTTTTGAAAACCGTGCCCCCTCCGGGCCATATCTGTTGCTGTTGTGGGCAAAAACTCTCACAAAGCTGCAGCTTTGTGCATCAGACCCTGTCGCTCAGCCCGGCTCAGTTCGGTCCGGTTCAGTTCAGTCTGGTTTAGCAGCGATTGGTGGCGAGTGTGGTTTTTGCGAAGAACAGAAGACGTCACTTAACGCCGGGAATCACCTTTTTGCAGGGCCCCCTAATGACGTTAAGTCCGCATTCAACATGCCAGAATTCATAATCGCCAGGCCGGCGGAGGGAAACTTTCTTAATTTCCTGTTTAAGGGCCGGCGGGACGGACGCTTCAATTAAAACTCGCCGGCAAGAAACATTCAAAAGCCATCCAAGCGTCGATTGCCACAAATCAACTTCTACATTAATTCGTTTCCCCGACAAGGGAGACGCCAAGGCTGGGGGGAGGTCCTGGGAGGTTCTGGGAGGTTCTGGGAGGTCCTGGGTGGTCCTGGGAGGTTGTGGGAGGACGGTTGAGTGGCTGGCAGACTGGCATGCTCCAAATATTTCAAGAGACAGCTACCAAATAACCGAGTGCGATGCAAAACAAACTCGCAAAGCCTACGCCAGGACCTCGCCCTGGCAACCGGCAGCTTGTAATCAGTTTAAAGTGAGTCCCGGCCACTAAAACTCAATTAACCCCATTTGAATGGGCCACGGGGCGAGTGAAAAAAGATATGGCCCAAGCGCCCACAGAAACATGAAATGAAAACGAACGAAAGCGAGTTCGAATTGCGGCAATCGGAACGGAGGGCGGGCAAATCAAGGCAAAAGATTAAAAACGGAAACGGTTGGCCATTGACTATGGCCCGAATGGTAGGACCGAGGGCAGGGGCAGGGGCAGGGGCACCACCAGGAACTGTGACTGAAAGGTTGGGCTGTTGCCAAGGGCGCTGCACGGAGGGCGGAGGGTGGAGTGCGGAGGCCAAAGGTTGGCAGCATTTTTCACTTAAAACCGCATTGATACTCAATTACCAGGTCGACTCTCGAGCTCACAAGTTGGACAAAACAAACGGCGGATGCGGAGCTCAGGAAAACGGAAGCACTTTGCAACGGAAATGAAACATCAATTAAACTCGCACAGCTCCGCGCGAGCGTGTCCGTTGAAGGCGAATGCTAGAAGGGCGGATGCGTCCCGCCCTCCCAGCCACCCGGCCTCCCGGCCACCCGGCCCGAGTTCTCCTCCTGACTGACAGACCAGTCAGCTCCAGCCTTCGCCTCCGAGAACATATTGGCTTTCGTGCCGAGCACTTCGCTCCTTGTTCTGCACAAACCC
Organism: Drosophila ironensis; assembly: GCA_021223825.1. Lineage (NCBI taxonomy): Eukaryota > Metazoa > Arthropoda > Insecta > Diptera > Drosophilidae > Drosophila > Drosophila ironensis. The sequence continues at coordinate 891,200 of JAJJHQ010006256.1, forward strand.
TTGCTCGGTGGCTGGCACAAGGCCTAGGGGCATATTTCGTTAGTTTTATTGCTTAATTGTAATTTCGCATATGGGAACAGGAAAGTTTAATTGGCTGCGAGGGTTTCAAGGGAGCCGCAAAACAACTTCTGCAATTGATGACTAATGGTGCACGGGGAGAAATGCTGCAATTGCTGAGGGAAACTGCTTTAAATTGGCAACTTCCAAGCCACTTTAATGGCATCTTTTGCTTGCTGGATCTACTTGGAATACTTCCTCGTTTCGACCTTGTTTTGAACAAACAAAATTATCTTTAATTTATACATTTTAATCACAATCTATATGCTAATATCCCTCTATTTGTTAGCTCACTGAACGCCTGGCCAAGATTGCGGGACTCAACCGCCTGAAGACCGACGGCGACGCCGGGCAAACAAGCTCCGGATCCGCCAGCCGCATGAACTCCATCCCCAACTCGCAGCTGAACGTGGACCTGAAGGCGCTGGACAAGCTGGTGAGCACTCTGCTGGAGCAGCACACGTCCGGAAGCAAGGCAGTCGGCCCGGAGGCCACGGGCACCCGCACTCCTCCCCTGCAGCGCATGGCCTCCAAGAAGCTGAGCCGCTGGCGTCCCCTCTCGCGCTCAGCCCACAGCTTCAAGCGGGGCCACGGCGGCGACTCCCTGGGCAGCAGCTTCACCCAACTCCTGGAGCGGGTGGATCCCCCGGCCGCCTCGGTGTCCCAGCATCCGCCCAACATGCCCACGATCATGGAGAGCAGCGCCGGCAGCCCGCCGCCTCCGAACAATGGCCAGGAGCCGCCTCCGCCTTGGACCGCCTCCCTGGAGCACCGAACCGGAGACGAGGACCACAGCTATGTGGGCTAAAATGTATCTTAAAACTACAAGCATTCCTTAAAGTTTAACCCAAATATATATGATTATTGCTCCAAATTCAAGGGGAGTTTGCACCCACTCTTTGCAAATCAATTGAATAGCAATTTAATTTGACTCACCTGTCGCTCCATGACGCCCGACAACTGATCCCGCTCAGCATGCCGATAGTACCCCGTGAGGTTGGCCCCCAGTCGCATGGTCACCTCGTAGCGGGTTTTTCCGCTGCGTCCCGCGATTCCCTTGCTTTTCGGGGTGGAAAAGCCGTGTCCATGTCCGCTTTCGAAAGCGGAGGCCTCGCCGTTATGGCCATCAAAGTCACAGGCCTGATGGCAATCGATGGCGCTGGAATTTCTCGTGCAGCCTGCAAAAAAGGCGATAAAAACTGTAGTAATTGCTTCTATATGGGCAGTGTTGCTGGGAAATATGGTATGTTAGACGGGCAACACCTTTGCAAAAACCTCCCAATTGATGAATAGCAGACAAAGCCCGATGTGGAAACTATGCATGGCATTTTCCGGGGCCACTCTGTCCACACGAAGAGTAGTTGAGTGTCAAAATCGATAAAAATCGACATTTTTTTTGGAATATTGCTTAACCATTTGCATGCAAATTCCCATAGTCTGCTTAAATTTTTCTTGGTTTTCAGGAATGCTAAGTATTACTTCCGGAAAATTCAAGAGGTGGGAAACCTTATCGAAGAAAAAGTATTCGAGTGTCAAAATCGGAATTTTTTTGGTACATTGCTTAAGCATTTGCATGCAACATGCCATAACGAGAATCTGTTTAAATTTTTCATTGGTTTTCAGGAATGCTAAGTATTACTTCCGGAAAACTCAACGCTCACCAAGAGGTGGAACATTTTATTGAAGAGAAATTCTTAAATTTACCATGTCAGGGAAACAGGAAACAGGAAAAGATGCAGTGGCTTTCCTTGCTGCCTTGAACTGCAATATTTTGCGGATTTTCACTGTAATGCCGCGCTGGAACATTTGGCAATCTGATTGTCGGATTGGTTTCGGCCTCCCCTCCTCCGCTGCAGGACTCATTACCATTGCAGGCGCAGGCTCTTTGCGATTCAATGGACTGCACAACTTAAAGCTTAAACATTGTTGGCGGCTGGTGACATTTTCGTTGTTTTCCTTGTCACGGTCCGCTCTCGCCCGCCGCCCCGAAACTGCATGGAAATTGGCACGGATCCCGGCCAGTGACAACCTGAGGTTTACCCACTGAGTTGGCTGTGCCCCCTCGCAATGCCCGCCGCTGCAGTTGGTGTACATTTTCATTGTTTTTGCACGCACTTGGCGCTTAAATGGCGCGAAAGGACTTCCAGCCGGAGCAGCAGGAGCACGGGAATGCGAAGGACCCGGCGAATGCCTTTTCTTTCAATTTGTCTGCACTGTGTCTGCGGGCGTACCTCAGCTGGGAGCATTGAGTGCATTTTTAATGCTAATTATTTCTGTAATTACATTTTCACTTTAACTGGCACTCCTTGTGCCGGGCGTTTTTTATGGTCCCCTGATTTTTTTTTCGGACCCAGGCACAACTCACAGCGGGTACATATCTCGAAAATAACATTTATTACTGCACTTACCCAGTGTCGTCTCGTTTATTTCGGGTATTTCGCATCTGGTCCCCTTGAAGCCTCTGGGGCAGTGGCAAGTTATGGCGGCGTCGCCGATGTGCCTGCAAATGAGTATCCGACAATAAGAGATTTTGGGTCACAAACAACCCGATAACCGGGGGTTCCCCCTCCCAAAGAGGAAAGCATGTAGTCTTTCGAGTGCAGACACTTATCCGTAATTTTATTCGCACAGTCAACATGCAGGGACAACGAAAAAATGCTGAGATATCAGTGAAGAAAAATGGAGCAGTATGCATTTTGAAATTTAATTATTTATGGATCCATTTTGAAACACTGAAGCGTAGGAGCGGGAAACATTTTTGAAGCCATAAATAAACAAGCGGAAAATGCGGTTCAATGATTTTTGTGCCGTTTAGTTCGCCAAACAGTTTTTTAAATGGAATCAAAATGTGTTGTGATTTTTTTGGCTTTCAAATTCATGGGAAATTCATCGATGTGCTGCATTCGAAATACTGCTTCAATGTTTGGCAAATAATTATAAGCCACGGTGAATAGTTTCAGAATTATTTGCCTTCAATGTTTGTTCGCAACTCTATGTATTTTGATGTATTTTTTGTTGTACTCACTTGCAAGTGCCGCCGTTTTGGCACACATTCGTGTGGACGTCCGCGCAGAGCGGTCCGTGTCCGCAATCGCTGCCGCTGAAGCCGGGAAAGCAGGAGCACCCATAGGAGCTGCAAGGATACGCAAAAAACCAAGGACGAGGATGTCAGCACGTTTCAAATTGTGTTTGCCGGCAACCGCCAGGCGGTGTTATGTGATTCGGGAGCAGCCAAACCGGTCACGACAACTTGTCACAGCGGCCGGGGCATTTATTCAGTCCGCCGGAGACTGTGACTCATAAAAGTTTTATTGGGGCCACTTGATGGGATTTTTTTAATACGTGCCTAAGCCGAGTTTGTAGTTATTTGAGGTCCGGCATCATCGCCCGGCATGCCGAGGTCAGGCGGTCGGCCACAGACAATAATTTAAATATGTAAGCTCCCTGCCAAGGTCGAGTCTCAGTAGGAAGCCTTGGGGGGATTAATTTATTGATTGAGCGAAGGCGTCAGAACCCGTTCCCACATTAACAAGGAGTTAGCGCTTAAAGCTTTTGTAGCCCAGGAAAAAAGTGAGAAAGTGTGTGCTGTCGGAAGCCTTTAGAAATGTCAAAATGCTTCTTCATCAAACTCCTTTGTAAACTTCCGCCTATCGCGCATCTCTTATCTCGCAGGCCGGAAAATCCCCCCTTTATGCTGCAGCAAAACAAAGTAATTAAAGACGACCCTTGTTTTGAAACATTTTTAATAAAACCCCGCCCCACATCCACATCCGCATCCGCATCCAAGCGTATTTCGCGCCGGTAAATTGCTGACATTTCAAATCACGAAATATAATTTAAGCCGACACCAGTTTTGACAATTTAATTGGGCCACCAAATTTGACTAATTCTTTTTTTTTCGGGGTAAATGTGTAACCATTTGTTGAAAATAATTGGGCACCCTTTGCCATTTGTTTTAGCCCGTCGCTCGTTTTTCAGCCGGACGAGCAACAATTGTAATGGTTGTCCCCGCTCTTTGTTGCCTTGTTTTCCCAGCCATGCGTTCCTGACACACGTCAAGCGAAATTAATTTTCCATCCCGGCCTCATCCCCGAAACCCGAGCGAGACAAGTAAGAACAATGTCTCGACTATGAATACCCGGTTCTCAGCTTACACCTGGTTTTTAGATCATTATAATAGCTTGGAAAACAAATATGAGATGTGTGCGGCATGTTTCTTTGGAGAAGCTGGAGCGCACAACTCCTTTTTTGACATTTTCTTGAACAGAAGTGGGCGTAACCAAATGAATTTCACAACACCGATAAATATTATATCTAGCAATGCGCTATTCAAATTTAGTGACTCTAGACTTAAAATTATGGACGCCACAGAGTTTCGGAGTTTGCGGGAATGCACAGGGTGGTAGCCGATTCTTTAAACAAACTTGTGCTAAACTGGCATTACCCAATTATGAATATGTAGTTAGTTTTTATCTATCTATTATAATCTCCCAAATCAAGTCGTTTATACGAACTGACGGACAGACGGACAAGGCTTTATGGGGTAGGAAAAGCTTCGCACGAATTCAATATACCGTTTTCTATTCAAGAACCGGGTACAAAAAGGTTCGGCACCCGGTGGAGAGCTATAAAGCGTGAAATGCTGACATTTTGTCCGCTTTGTCAGTGCTTGCTGCGAACCTCTTAAGCCTAATGCGTATTCAATGAAAGAAAAATTCTAATTGATCTATTAGTGCCATCTGCAGCCTCCCCCGGAGCAGGCTCTCTCTCAGCCTTTATCATCAAACTCGAATCGCACTTGGCCGGAAAGCGAAAAAAGTTTACCGCCGCTTAGTGAGAAGGTCGAAAAATCAAATGCTCCCCCGGGGACGGGATCGGGGACAAGGCCCAAACAAAAAGTGACAGCAAAACTTTTGATGCGCATGAAACTTTTACTTTTATGCGAAATCTTTTTCGGGACCAGAGTTATTGTAAGCAGCCGTTTCTGGAGAAGGCGGGCCAGTGAAGTCACATTATGCAAAATATTCGGATATTTCGGATTACCAAGAATTCAATGAGCTATGTTGGAATTTCTCGGCCACTCCAATTTATCACTTGCAATCGCAGGACCCTTTGGGGTCAACATACTGTAGCACTTGTGGGCGGAAATTAATTGCCTGTGTGTTTTGACATCTGCGATGCTCACTGCAAGCACTTTTTCGCGTTTAATGTTTAAACTGCCCGAAATAACCCAGAAACCCATAAAGTTTCGCTTCAAATAAACAGCCCTTATTTAACCTTAAAATTAAACAATCGACGCCGATTCGTAGGGTTAAAAGCGACCAAAAAAGTGGGAAAAATCCTGGAGATTTGCGCTTCAGCGCCGGCACTAAACCTTCTTCATTTCAATGAAACGGGCTTTGCATTTTTTACGAATCGCCGAAAATCACCTGCAGCTGTTTTTGCCGTGTGTTCGCAAGTTTTGGGCGCTTTTTCTCGATTTTTTGTTTGTTTTTGGCATCCTTTTTTTTTTGTTTTTTTGCATAATTCTGTGTATTTTGCGACATGTGCACTTGGAAAGTTTTTTGTACATAAAAAGTGTTTGGCCCGCTGTGTTTTATTTTCCCTTCGCTCTCGCTGGCGCTGCCGGGCCTTTTGTTTTAAATAAAAATTAAATGTGCGGGGCGCATACGGTGTAGAATTTCGCTGGTTGCCGGTTGGAAAAGATAGATTTTGGGCGGGGGATTGGGCATTGTTGTGACTGCCCCCGGCAATCCAAGTTTGCGCATTTGAAATTCATTCATATTCCAAATGCTGAACAATTAAAATCGCTTGCCAAAAATCTGCAGCCACTTTATGGAAACTGCTGACAAGGGACTGCTCTGCCATGGCATGGCAATGGTTGAATGCATTTGGACTCTGACGACGATGGGCGAGCTCGGCAACACACACATATGTCCCAGGGAGCAGCAGAGCCGCCATGAATATGTCAAGGGAGACGCCAGCACTGGCCCCGGGCCGCCCGAAAACGGGTTACTTAGTATCTGGATTTTTGGCAGATTTTTGACAAAGCGCCAAAGTGCATGGCATGGAAAATATGAAGCGGCAACAAACCCTGCGCGACTGGGCCAAGCGGCAACTTAAGCCGGCAAAAGCCCTGGAAAATGAATGATTCAAGGAAATCACTGACTGATGAATTTTCACTCCCACATTTAATTCCCATTTAAGCGTTGCCAGGTGCCTCGCACGCGTTTGTAGCAACAAATAGTAGGTGGCCGGCCGATGAAAACGCAATGAAATTACAACAAATTGCTTTTTCTTGCCACCGGCACGTGTACCCGTAAAAAGAAGCGGCTGAATACAAATAAAAAAGAGGCAAGAAACCGGGGGAAAAAGTCAAAGAAAGGCTGAAATGTTGGCAATTACTTTTTCACCCATTCGCCTAATGCAATAAAATTTAATTTGATGGCCGTATGTGAAAAGGTGACTGCGCGGGCGCCAAGGACGGCAAGGAGGGGGTTGTGAAATGGTTTGCGGCTAGGCGGTCGTAAAGCACAAAGGATGCCTCCTGCGAAATACATATCTATGTGCTCTCTATTTGCATTTTAATGGTTTTGTTTTTAACCATAAAATATTTATATTGTATGGTATTTGTTCCGGGAAGAACTTGGCTGAGGTTTGGTGAATATAATTGGCAAAAAACCGAAAAGCCTTGGCACCTTTTTAGTGCCACACTGGAGGTAGAATTTTCCGCATTTAAAATTCATCTGCATGCCGCCTTTTTCGGGGAACCTTTTGTGTCTTACAACTTTCGAAATAAATAATAACGACCCTTGTTCGGGGAAAGAGGCCAATTTGCGGTGCAAGACAGGAAAATTAAAAAGACGAAATTGCCACAACATTGGCAGGAAAAAGTTTTAATTGAGCGCCACATGCTTGGCCTCAAGTCGGGCGGGGCCCGGGGAAATTTGCGCAATTCGGAGCCCAAACAAAACATAATTGCAATATGCAAGCCTCGGACTCGGACTCTGACTCGGACTGAAATGTTGCCGCTGCAGGTTGCTGCAGCGTGCAGCTGGCAGGTTGCAGTATGCAGCTCCCTCGACTTTGGGGTAAATGACAATGTTTGACATGGCAAACAATGCACGAGGCGCACGCAGGCGGATCGCAATGACACTGACACAGTTGCCGTGCGGCAAGCCAAGTTGCATGCACTCCCAGTCCGCGCCCACGCCACGCCCACGTCCCAGCCCCCGCCGACTCCCTTCATTTGCCTGTGCGCCGCCCTCAGCCTGATCTCATTTGGCGCTGACATTTGTTTGCTCAGCACCAGCTCGCTTTTTGTTATTAAAGCAAAAGCTGAGCCCGAAACGTAGCCAGCGGCATCGCACATTGATTGCCCAAAACCCCCCCCGTTTACGTAATTTTTGAGCACAATTTGCCACCCGATGTGGCCTAATTCGGAGCCGATGTCATTGCCGTTGATGCCACCGCTCTCCAGCCCGGTTGTCCGGGCAGCAGACGTCGCAAAAGGTTGCCAATCAGTTGGCCCTGCGATTGGGTTTTGTGAGCCTCTTTTGCATTTTTGGCCACTCAAATATACATTGTTGTGTTTAGATCCAACGTCTGGTGGCAGACTGTGTGTGAGTTAACAAGTTCCAGGCGGATTCGCAATGCCAATTGGGGAGAGTTCCTTTGCCAGTTGGCCAGTTCTGTGTTGCACAACTTAAAGGGAAAATAGATTAAATTACAGATTCGGTTCAATATGAGAGCTGGTGGTGCTGCTTCCGATTCCCGATGCCGTTCCCGGTCCTTTGACGGCTCTCAAAGCGAAAAAGTTTTTCAATTAAGCGTCTGTTAATGAAAATATAGAGGGAACCCGGCAGCGAACCCGGCGCAAAGAAAGGGAAAACAAAAGTAAGGGAAATATGGAAACCCAAAATGGCTTAAAACCGGAAAAAGTATTTAAAAAATATAAATTGGTTACGGCTCTGCTGAGTTTTGCGGTGGAGTGCAACAGATTTTCCCGGGCCGGCGAATTGATGAACGAACGCCAGAGTGCCGGCAAATAAATGCGTACTATACAGGGCAAACAAAAAGCGCCCAAATAAATCGGGTTGCTCCAAATGAGGGCCCCTCCTCGGCGCTGGCTTTGGGCCAATTGTTTATGCCTTATTGTTTCGGCAGCCAAAGTTTGTGCAGAGTGCAGCGGAGCAGCATTTTGAATATTTCATGAAAATTTTATTGGCAATCGAAACGGGTTATCAGGGGTCGTTGCCAGCGTTAATGAGCTTCGAGAAGTTTTAGGAAAAATGAAAGAAAATAACCCGAAATGTTTTCGCTGAATCCAGTAAATAAAAGCCAACCAACCCGCAACGGCATTTCATTAAAACTGGCTTAAACCTCAACAGCACTTGAAACTTGTGTCTTCATTTGAAGGCGCTTTCTGAAAACGTTGACACTCGGGATCCCACAAGCAATTGCGGCCAAAACAAGAGTGTTGGCTTGAATTGATCAAAAAGTTTAATGAAAAAAGAGCTACAACAAGGTGTTACCTCCCAAAAAGGTGCCCAAAGTGAACGTTTAAACAGATACAAACTGTATGTTTGCTGTAAGCCAAACAGATAAGCTTATAAGCTTCCTAAAGCTTCATTTTTTGTCACTACTATTTCGACCTCAAGTGTACCCCGTGTGTCTGCCTCAAAGCCAAGTGTGTGTGTGGCACTTCAAAGTGTAGCAGTGGCTGCAAAAAAATTAATAATCGGGGGGAGGACTTAGCAAGCGCACACCGACTCCACGGCCATAAAGTTTCGGGACGAACGCCCCGCAAACGCGCTTTTACCATCTATTTAGCATTCTCCGATGCTATGCATTTTTCGCACATTAACTTAACAAAGGAGATGCTGAAACGAGTGCCATAAACGAGAATGCAGTGAGAGATTGTGCTGCCAAGTGAATGGGGGAGACGGATGGGCTTTAGAGGCAACCAGGCAGCCAGGCAGCACAGCTCCTGCCCCGCATCCTTGGCTTTTGGGGTAACAGTTGACAACATGAGCGTGACTGTTTTGTTGTTTATACAAGTACGCAACAGCAGCTGCGATGCCCGGGCTCCGGCTCCGACACAAGTCACTTGACAGCCCCGCATCCACCATCCACATCCACTTCCACTGCCACTGGCACATTGCTCGCTTCATCGTGCACTGAAAGATATTCGGTGGCAGTGGAGTTTGCGCGGAAGTTCGTTATCTGAGGCACGTAGGGCATGGGGCCTTTACGCATTTGCCTTTAGTTGGTAATTAAGTTACGGGACGGTACGTGGCAGGCGCGAAATTACGAGCATACTATGTATATTGCCAACGCTCCGCAGTCTGATGAGCGAACCATAAAACGCTGCCGCCGCCGGGCCAGTGCAACTTAGCTCAGCTGTCACTTTTATATTAATTTTGCGTCCCCCCGTCGGCGAACTTCACTCTCACTTCGACATTGATATTAATATTCAATTAGCTGTCCGAATGCGCGGCCTTGGGCCAGCCAATTAATTATAATTATGTTAAGTAGGCGTGGAAGTTGCAACGTGGAAGTTGTGCCTCTTACAGGCAAAGTTCCTCGAAAATATTCGGGGGCTCGTCTCGGCGCGGCCCTGTTCCTTCCCTCCCCCGGGCCAAACAAATCGCGCAATTAATTTGATTTGCTTAACCTTCTCTGGGGACCACGTTCATCGTGACACTAGCGTATTAATTGCCTGAAAATTGTCTATTTGTTGCCATTAAGTTGGCTAATTGATTTGCCCCTTTTGCAAGGGCAGTGCTGTTTACCTGCTTGGCAACCGGATATCCAGGGCCCTGATCTGGCAGCATGGCAGCGGAAAAATCCCACGCCGGCTTAGGTGATTTCGTAGCAACTCCAAAAAGCTCCTCAATTAATCAACCAGCTCCTGAACAACCCGTCCACGACTTGTCAGCCATTGAACAGGACCACAAGCCCTCACGTCAAACTCAATTGCGAAGCTTATTCATAAAACCGCACAACCTGGATTTTGTCAGGGAAAATGCATCAAGCACTCCGCCTGATGCTTTTCCGACCGCCGTTCGCTTTTCTCCTTTGACTTTTAGCGTGTGCATACGTTTGGTAGCTTTGCTTCATTTTTTTCCCACTGACATGGGTTGGCATTGGATTGGTTGCTCCATTGTTTCAACCCGAGCGAAGGTAGTTCTTGTTGGGTTTTCTTCCCTTTTTTCGGAGGGGGCGCTCCACTTATTGAAACATTACAAATGTATGGCTCCCACTTGGTTTAGTTTGAGAGCCTTGAACCGGGCCCAGGATCCCTAACCCGGACCCCGAGCCCAACCTGCTTTCAAAGAACTTTTGCGATGGGAAAACGGGGTGAAAAGATTGATGTGCCTGCAGTTAGCAGTTTCAACGGCTACCTGCCGGTGATTTTCCGTTGTTGTGCTCTTCGGTATATAGATTTGTCGGAACGGAAGGAAAGTGTGTTTTAAAATGAACAAATCTGGGACCGTTCTCAGCCGTTTTCACTTTCCGTGGCCATACTGCCATTGGCCTCGACCGGCGAAAGGTCGTCGCGAGCCGTAAAAGTTTCGCTTGCGCTGGAAAATGCTACATTTTCCGGACGCAGGTGCCCGTGTCCGCAGGGAGCCCGCCGGTAGACTGGCTGCCGGATCGCCCGAGTAGATGGGCATGACTAATAAAGGGCGGCGAATGTGACTTTCGCTCACAAACGAGCACATGGGAGCTTGGGAAAATACGGGTCTACCCCATAAAGTAGCCGTTCCCATCAGCCACTACAATGGAACCGCTTTGGAGTGTATTTTTTTCAACACAATTATGCATAACCTTAAAGTTGTTAAAGGGAAAGGGGAGGTATATGTTTACCTAGCTATTATTTTTCATCGGACAATTGGCCCTCTTGACCTCTAGTGTTTGACTTTCCTTGCTATTCATAAAAAATAGAATTGGATACCTTTAAAGCGGATAGTTAACAAAATATTACGTATACGCCTCGGGTGACATCTATACATTTTAGGCAGATAGTATTTCCTAGTGCAAGTAGCTGGTACTTGAACAGCACTGGGCCTATTATCTATCAGGATCCCAAGAACTAAAGGAAAAGGATAACTTTAAAGCAAGTAATCAAAAAACGAAATATTACGTATACGCCTCGGGTGACAACTACAACTTTTAGGCAGATGGTATTTCCAGTTCTATTATCTGGTACCTAGTATTATATATTTGAAACCCTTACTCAAAAAAGGGATGACTTTAAAGAAGGTAATCGTAATCAACAGTAAGGGGGAATATTACGTATACGCCTCGGGTGTCAACTACAATCCTTTGAACTACAAATCTAAATTTCTAAAATAAATTGGATTATTTTTGGGCATTAAACTTGAAGGTCCGTGAAGTCAATGCCACTACAACGAATCCTATTTGATGTGCAGTTTTTTAAGCACAATTCAATAACCCTAAAGATCTAAAGGGAAACGGGTAGGTTTATTTAGCAATTCGTTTACCCCCTAGCACGGCAGCGTATGTTTTTCCTTAAAAAAAGGATGTGCGTGTGTAGCGGCAACCATGTTACTTTAAGTACTCGTATGTTATAGTGGCATAGTGAAACTAATTGGCTAATTACTCACCTATAATCGACACTGGCGTAGCAGTCGCCGAGAAAGCGACACTGCAGCGTGTTGCACTGCGCCTCCTTCACCTCGTTCTGGACCTCGTAGGTGATGTTGAAGCCGTAGACGTCCAGCAGGCGGTCGAGGGCACGCAGGTGGGTGCCGTCGAGGGTGGCCATCGTGAAGCGGATCTCCAGGTACTGGCTGTGGAACTGCACCCACGTCACCTGGGTGACGTCGTCCTCGGTGAGCGTGAAGACGCGGTGGGCGGGCACCTTGAAGTCGTCGGAGTAGTACATGTACTCCGTGAACTTCAGACCGCTCAGCACATACAGCTGGGTGAGGTACACCACGATGGAGACGTTGCCCTGGGCGGGCGCCTCCGAGGCGTCGATTATCCACACGCACTCCAGCGGCGTGGCGAAGCGGTGCGGGAAGTTCGGCGTCTGGACAGTGCCATGTCGCGCTTTGAGCACGCCCCCGCATCCCGGACTGCTAGCGGAGGAGATGGAGGATGAGTCCTGCGCCCCGGCGAAGGCATTCAGGGCGAAGCTGTGCTGCAAAGCCGTAAAGGGCGGCGGCGGTGGGAGCGGTACGGCGGGCAGCGAGAACTTCTGGTCCCCCACAACATTCTGCTGGGGAGCGGTGGCGTCCGTCTCGAACTGGTGGGCCCTGGCCAACGACGGCAGCGCCAGGAGCAGCAGTGTCGTCGATGCTATCCGGACGAGGGTGCTCGCCGGCAGCGTCATTGACTTGGCTTTTGAATAACTGCCCCGGCTCCGCACTCAAGTTTCCTTTTTTTCTTGCCTTTATCCGCCAAGTGCTGGCTTATCGTTCGGCCAGGAGACAGACCGGTATCCTGCCTGGCGGTATAGTTTTTCGCGTTTCCGCAGCCCACTCACTCATTGACATTTGGCCCATTTTTTGTGTGTGTGGTGGTGTCCTTATCGCGGCGGCTGTGGCGGTGAGTGGCTGGCTGGCTGGCTGCAAGTGGAGGAGAGGAAAAAAAGGGGACGATAAAGTCGAATTTTTAGTTAAAACCATTTTGACAGCTGTCGTTTGCATTTGAATAACTGCCGCTGGCTTGCCAGCGTCCTCGCGGCTCTGCCACCGCCTGTCAGCGTGGAAAAAAAGCAATTTGGAAATCCACTAAAACGCGAAGCCGCTCGAGGAGCGCATCAATCACGAGCTTCACGGGCTGCACGGGCTTCGCTGGCTTCGACGGGGCGTGGCCGGTCATAAACAAAAACACAAAGGTCCCAGCGCCTCGGCTTCGCAAATGGTTTTCCCATATTTGCCGGCTCCAGGTCCGTTTTTTTCGTTTCTATGTGACAGCCGCACAAAGCTTAGATTTTATCTTCCCCCCAAGAGGGGGAAGGCTCCTCCCGAGTTGGGTTAATAAATTTGTTGACGAGCAGCCACACAGAAATGCAATCATTGCTAATCAAATTCACATAGTTGTGGCAGGAACGGGGATACACAAATGCCAATGCAACTGGCAACATTGGAGGGTAATTAGGACGGACTAATCGGATAAGTAAAAACTTGGCAGGGCAAATCAAAATACGGATTGCCACAATCTCCGGACATGTCGTCAGCAATTCTGAGCCCTGCGGTATTTCCCGGAGAATTGTGCGTCTAAATTATTCATAGAGTGCTGCAGTGTGTGCGCCCCTGTGCGGCGCTGTGGTTAATAAGATTATGCAATAGAAGTTCCGGCCGGGGCAGGAAATACCCAGGCAGATATTTTGGAATTTATGCTCGGGCTTCGCTTTGCCTCTTCGGGCCAAATGAGCTCGCACCGTTGACTTTAAACTGATGTCAAACTTTGGCATCCGGCCCCCGAATCCGCCAGAGGGACTGGGTCGGGGGGTCGGAGGGTCGGAGGTCTTGGGCTCAAGGCGGCAAGATGTGCGGCCTGAATGTGTGTTAACAAGTTTAATCAAACGACAATGTCGTGAGATACGTGCATACTTTTAGGCCCGAAAGTCAGGGCCGCGGCATATGAGCACGTAAAACGGCGAGGGGCCGCACGCGTTCATCGCGAGTGAAAATGAGTTTTACTTTGAAATTGCTTTAGTTACGCATTTAGGGCATAATGAATAAAAACTCCGTTTGTTTTGCATGAAGTACTTTGCGCCCGTCATGGCCGTTTTGAGAATTCCAATTTGTGCCGCCCGACAATGACATTTGGCAGAAGATTTACATTTAATTTTAAGTTTTTGCGACAAGATAGTTGTTCCTTGTTGGCGTAATTCCTGCAACAGAGCCTTGTAACCATTTGGAAACCAAGATTCAGAAAACAAATTGATTGTTTCGCGAAAAAAATCGAATGAAGGAATATTACGTATACGCATGGGGTGACACATACAAATTTTATGAGAAAATAATTGTCACTTTAAATACACCGATTTAAAAACACCTATTACATGTCTAAGCCACTAAATCTATAAAAAATAGAAAGCTTTAAGGCAAGTAATCGAAAGAATTAATATTACGTATACGCCTCGGCTGACAAATGCAAATTTTTTGAGTTTTATTTTTATTTGTTACCTGTTACTCATAAAACAGAAAGTCTACAATCTATAAAAATTCTCAAATAAAGCAAAAATTAGATGACTTGGAAGCAAGGAACCGAAAACGTTAATATTACGTATACGCCTAGGGTGACAAATAAAAATGTCGACGTATATCTTAGTTTTTAGTTTCAAAACTGGTAAATGTAACATCCCAGAGCCAGTTTTTTATCCCAAATCTCAACACGTTATACAATGTTATTGCAAGAACGAATATTACGTATACGCATAGGTTGACATACATATATAAACTTTTGTATAATCATTCTAAGTGTAATACCTGCTAATTGAAGATCAGAGAGACTTTTAGCTATCTGAAACCCTAAATCTTAAAAGCTTTTTAGAAAGTAATCGAAAGAGGGAATATTACATAGAAGCCTAAAGTGACAAATACAAATGTATACACCAAATTACTGCAATATTTGTTGATTATTTTATGGCATCAATTTAATGGAAGAACGACAACTCAAAACTGCCAATTTAAACCTTCCACTGAATTCTTCAATATTTGAGGCAGTGTGTCTAATGTTATTCCAATGAAACTCGCAATATAACTGCCAGGGAATTACCAATTGGAGATTATAAAATTGGTACATTATTCTTTAATCCTATGTAACCATATTGAAAGCCAAGTAAACGACCTATCCGCTAGAGACAGATATGAAAATGGCTAAGCTTGGCATGTATGCATCCGCTGCGAGTTCGTTGCGAAGCCCCTCCGCTCCGGGGAGCGCCTTCCATGGCGGCGGGGCCAACACAACGTCTAGCGTTAACAGTGACGCCTGGCAGGCCCAACACTTCTCCAGAGATAAGGCCACTAGGCAGGCACTTCAACTGATACCGATAAGCCGAGAGCCAGCCGGCGGTCGGCGTCGCGGCCGCGGTTGCCGTCGCTGTTGGCGGCGCTGCCGCTGGCGCGTCGAGCAAATTGCCAATTTAAATTGGCCGCGTTAAATTAGTCGAGTTATCAGCCTCCACGGCGACAGGTGTGTGGACGGTTTACGAGTCGGTCGCGGGCGCAGTTGTCACTCATACCCCCAACGAGGCGCAGCGCCCAAGGGCCGCGGAAAAAAGTGATTCAGACCGTAAATGGCCCAGATGGAGCGGAAATGGTTACGTGCGAAATTGTAAAATGACCAGGGTGCCGCTCCGGTTTTTTGTTTGCCAAGGAAGTGGAAAATGTCACGGAATTCTGTGTGCATCCGTAGGTGCGATTAATTTCTGGCCATTCGCCTGGTTTTTCAGTGGCTCAGTGGAGTTGGTGGTGCTGGCATGCCCGGTTGGCGTGCACGCTTCAAGTGGTTCGTTGAAAAGTGAAAATAAGCAGCTCGCTTATTGTGGTTGGAAAACATAGTTTTTCGGTGCGAAAACCTGATGTTTCGGCATTAATTTCCATTCTATTTGACAAATTAAAAGTCAACAAATATATCAATCATCTAGAAGTTGCTGATATTGATATCTAATCAAGAGATATGGCTGACATACTCTGGAACAGCATAGTGGAAATGTTTGAGTGTTTTAAGTGAGAAATTAGCTGTGCGTCACGCTGCTGCATAAAAGTTAAAAGCTAAAATTTAAAAGTGTCATTTGCTGCGGCCACCAGGGCGACTCAATGTGTAATTTTGGGCAATGGTAGAAGCGGACCTTTGCTTTCCATAAAGTCTTATCGGGCTGTAAAGTGTGCGAGCACTTGTCATAAACCAAATCAAAGCCCCAAAACAATTCGGTCATTATGAAATGCAATGAATGAAAACGAAAACCCAGGAACCTTACCAACAGAGTGAAGAAGAGTGCGTTGATAACTGCCAGCGAAATGTCAATAAATTAATATAAACGAGCGACTCGTGACTCGCGCCTTTTCCTGGACATTGGCCAGGCTTTTAGCCCTCTGGCCGCAAAATCAAGGCAGCGGGAAAAGCCACACAGCGGGCAGTGTTCTTTATTTTCCCGGCCAAGAGGTGCACACCGCACACCGGCTGCTTGGCTTGTTGGCCGTTATCGACAAATCGTATAAGGAAATACAATCGAAGGCGCGGTGATAAAAGCCCGCCACATACTCGTACATACCCGTACATATGTTTATTTACCAGCAAACTTGTTAATATAATACCTACTCTGGGAGTAATGCAGCCCCAATGCCGGCATTGTTGCCTTTCGAGGCATTTGCTTTAGAGCTCTTGGCCAAACAATGAAAATCCCCCCGCATAAATAGAAAACAATTAGGCATTTGGAGACGATAAGAGCGAAATGATAAAAGCCAGCAAGCATTCTGAGTCATCGCCGGAGCGGCCAGCAAGCTGAGGAGACGGAGACCCGAGACAAAACCGAGAAATTGGTAGCAATTGGTCGGTCGCTGGAAGCGGTAATTAAACCAGCCAGTTGACGATGCGCATAATTTCTGAACTTTGAAACTTTTGTTCCACAAACAAATTTATCAGATGCAAAGCAAAATTTCTGGGACGCTTGATAACCGATGTGGTCAGCACAGAGTTTTGTGGGGAAACTCTTTCGGGACTCCTTTGTTTTCGATGGCCAAGAAGCGAGCATTGAATGCTGGGGGTCCTATACTATATTTCGCCATAAACTAGGTTTTTCTAGTCAATTTTATCACAACAAATGTGAAGGAATCTGTGGTTAGTTATTTCGGTTGAATCGTATTCCTGTTGACTAGGTAAATTGTGAATTTAAATGGCTATAAAAACACGAAAAATCAAGACAAAGCATTGAAAATCTATGAGGTAACTGATGCTGGTCATCACGGAATTTTGTGGGAAAACTCTTTCAGCAATCCTTTGTTTTCGAGCCCTGAAAGCTGAGAGTTTTTCATTTAATATATTTCACAAATATCCAGCGTGTGACTTGTCATAAAAACATCAGTTTTATCATTATAAATTAAAGGATTCTTTGACTACTTTTTTCAGCTAAATTATTTCCTTTTAACTAGGTGAATTGTGAATTTAAAGAGCAATAAAAACCGGGAAGGTGTAATAGTATATTGACAAATAAAGGGATTACAAATCTATGAGGTAACTGATGCTGGACAGCCTAGAAATTTTTAAGGAAACTCTTTTAAAATCCTTTGTTTTCGAGCACTGGAAGCTGAGGTTTTTAAGAGATATTTTGTATACATAGTACTCTTACGACTTGCCATACACTAGGTTATCCTAGTCAATTTTATCACTACAAATGTGGGGATACTTATTTCAGCAAAATCATTTTCTCCATGACCAGTTAAAGTGTAAATTTAAAGCCTGTCAGACGGGAAAGTCAATAAATCTAAAGCCCACACAGTGGATTGAAAACCTATGAGGTGGTGACTGACGTTCGCGAATCGTAAAACCGCCAAAATCGAATCGGAGTCAAACGATAATCGGAGCATACATAATCCGCAACAATTGCAACCGAACAGAACCGAACAAATTTATGGCCGCAATTAAATCCTTGACCATAAATCACGGAATATGGCCGCGGTAATCAAAGTGTTTAACCCGCACGCAGTAAAGCAGCAGCAACAGCAACAGCAGCAGCAGCAACAACAGCAGCAGAAACCGCAGCAGGCGAATCGAGATAAACGAATGTGCTGAAACAACAGCGAGCGGAGCAACTAACCTCGGCTAATACACATTAACAACGAGCAAAAGTCATACATTTGCCCATTAAGCGAATCAAAACAAGTCCGGCCAGCACCCACCCCCGTCTCCCCCCTTGCCCCAACATGGCCTGCTTTCCCCGGCTTTTCCACCACCGGAGCAAGAACAAATTCACGCCCGCCGTCGACGAGAACACCGATACGATACTCAACACCCAGGACAGTCCCGTGGTGAGTTGGTTCTTCCGGAGATCGGGCGCGCTAGTGCTGCACTTGTCTGATAAGTCCGCTGATAATTTCCTCGAGTGCTTAATTGAGTTAATCGGGGCTGTGCGAAAAGCCACAAATAACAAATAATGGGTGTAGTGGATAGGGAAACGGCGAAAATTCGACCATTAGATACCTTCCCTGGGAGCCTCACTAAGCTTTTCCGATTAAAATTTGGGATTTTAGGGAAGAAATACGAATTTTTATCCTGCTTGTAATCATAATATGATTTTCTCAAATAATTTTGTGTTAGAAGATAATCATTATTTGATAGTCTCAAACTTTCAGATTTTAATGGGAAAATATAGTACAGAAATGTGAATATTGTAATAATAATATTTCAGGGATTATTCTTACAGCTGGAAAGTATGTTTTTAGAGGATAAACATTGTTTGGTAGCCTCATTAAAGTTTTCAGATTAAAATGTACAATTTTAGTGAAGAAAATAAAAAATCACATTGTAACAATTATGTATATGTGAATATTTTAAAGCTGAAAAATGTTTCTTCAGAGGAATTTTAGAGCATCAGACCTGCTGAAAAGCCTCATTAAACTTTTCAGAGATATGTAAATGTGCAAATTTTAGTATAGAAATATGAATGTGTTCTCTCCTTGCCACAAAAACGTATCAGTGAATGCTAAAAACTATTAGTTTTAAGAGGATTTTAAGGCAACTCCATGAACATTTTATTAGGTCACATTTTAAAGCCTAAAATAGAAAAAAACTTGTACTACTAAAATAATATTTACGTGTAATATGAACCTTGTTCTGCTCCAAGTACTAATATAATAACACAGGTTTTTCCTATAATTCAGAGTTATTTTTTTGTTCCCAGATAAACACAGAAGCACCACAACAGTTGGGGTATTATTTCATTGTTTAGTAAAATGTTTATGATCGAAACTGACCTTGTTTCCGAATATAGGGTATTGAATCACGCTGAAATCCGTTTGGTGCAAAACCTTGTTACCCTTATCATAAAATTTCTGTCCATGACGTTCACTTTTCAAAAGGCTTATCGCGCAGCCACGGAAAATAAAACGGGGGAAACACATGAGTATGGCACTGAAAATCCCCATTAAATTGGGGCTGCTGAATATTCATTGGAAATTGCCATAAATATGTTATAAACTTTCGCCCGCGAGGCTCTGCGTTTCCGCTGAATTAGACATACTTGTGGCGGGAAAAACCAGCGCTCTTCCTCCCAAGAAATGTTAAATATTAAAGATTGTAACGCCCCTTGGTGTCCTGGGATGTCTTTAAGGTAATATATCGGATTATGTTAATTAGGAATATGATTAAAAGAATTGGAATCTCATTGGCTTTCGTGTTTCTCCGGAAACCGATGTAAAAAACCAATTAGCATTGCATATTTCGATTTGAAATCCCGGCAGGTTTCCCTGCGATACTTTGATATATCCCCCTTCGCAGTGGTCACATGGAGTGGCGGAAACTTGTCAAGACAACTCCAATCCAGGCACTTGACTTCTGCAATCTTTGCGTTTCATCAGCGGCAAACATTCGAGTGTGTTTTAGGTATGCAAAAATATGATAAGCATGCATATAAATAGGTGTGGGGCGAAACAAGAACAGAAATCGTAAAAAATGAAAAGGAATAGAGGGGAAAACCATTTTGGGGAGACGCGGGAAACTCATGCATAAATCTAAACCGAAATGGCGGGGCGGGGCGGAGCTTGCAGCCAAATGACGTATAAATATGCAGAATCCGTCGGCTATCTATAGAAACATCTGTAGCTGTCTCCGGAGCCAGACTGACATGGTGGTCCTAGGCACTCGGATGACAATGAACGTGATTGCACGCACCACTTGCACGTCACAGTAATTCCAAATAACTGCGCGGCATTCGGGGCCAAAGCTGTTTTGGAAAAGCATACGCCCCCGGGGAGGAATACTCACAAATGCCTCTGGCAAGCCCTTGCCCTTTCCATTCAGGGAAAACCTTCGCCGCCTTGGAGGAGTTGCAAGGCTGCGCGTCAACCTTATCGGTTGACTTTATCGGCGAAGAGCAGAAATTCGTGGCTTCCGTGGGAAAACGGAAAACCTGTCAAAATGCCGTCGTTTAGGTCGATTAGCATATCAAAGCCAGGCCCAACCAGGCGGCCCGCAAATTGACACGTGTTTATTTATGCCTATGCCTGGGCCTGTGCCTGTGCCTTCGCCTCCACTGGGCCCCCGAACGGGCTTGAATATTTCATCGGCCCCACGCCAATTGAAAGATAAGATGTAAGAGCTGTTCACATGAGTGAACAGCAAATACCTGCGAGCCGGGCGAAACTTTTAAACGTGCGCTAAATTAAACAAACAAAATAAAAGCCACCATAAACCTACCGCAATATTGCCACAACATTTGCGTATTTTATGGGACACCTCGACACTAACATAGATTCTGAAAACCCGCATGCATTCCAATTCTATTTTGCTTCGCTCGATTTGGAGAACAGCATATTTTTATGTCAGAACTTTACGATCGGAAAATGGTAGGAACAATAACTTGCGACATCGAAATGCTTTTGATGCGGAAAATCCGTTTTATTTGATTTGAGCTCCGGCCCCATCGCCACTTTAAGCCAATCAATCCGGAATAGTTGGCCAAATCCCCGGCTGACGTGTTGAAAGGACGAGGCACAAAAAGCCCCCGCCCTGCAGCGCTTAAATTGTGGCAACAAATCCGAGTATTTAGGGGCCGTAATGGCAATGGAAATTGGTTGTTTCGTTGTCAACGTAATGGAGATTTTACACCGACAAGGGCCACAGAGCCGTATCGGTCTGAATAATCTGCCAGACGGCCGAGTAAGCACTAAATTGCTTTTACATTAAGTGATTTTAGATTTCCCCGAATCACAGATAAGATGCAAAGAGGCAATCTTTTGTTTTTACCTTTTCAAAGGCAAATATTTGATTTAATTATTCAGGATTTTTCTGTGAAGCGATTGCCAAAAATAAAGTCATTGGCTTCTGTGAAGATTGGCTGGAATGGCAAATATTTTGCCCACAAACAGGGCAGATATCATGTGTTATTTGCTAAATATTAAGTCACACTTTCAGATAATTCAAGGGAAAATAGGAGGTTACTACAAGCTGGGAGATTTAATATGTTGAGTTTCACAAGATTTGGGAGTATTTATAAATAAGAGTAAAGCTCTCAAACATGTACATTTTAGAGGTCATCAATTGTAGTTACTTCATCGATTTTATAGCAAGTTTCTAGTGAAAGTTTCTAATGAATGCCTTGTGTTTTTCCAGCAAATTGGCTTGTACATTCGTCGCGAGGAGAAGCCACTGTACACGCCCATCGTCACCCCCAGTGCCAGCGAGGTGAGTACACAGGGAGGGGTGTACTCGTACACTCCAAGTTGCACAGCTTCGCTTGGCGTTCCACCTGTTCCATCTTTTGGTGGGACTCGACTAATATTTGCACACATGCTTGTATGTTTCTTATACTTTCAAACGAATTGATGTACACAATACTATCGGCACAAAACACTTGTAAATATATATACCCTGAACACACTCGACAACGCCTCCAATGTCCAACCCAACACCGATGCCGAAACTTTTGCACCGCTTTGTTTGTCTTGATAAATGTTTGGCAGGCCAAGCTCCAGCGGCTGAGGCAACAGCCTGCCCCCCCAGCCTCAGCCCCTGCCACTGCCACATCCTCTGCCACTGCCACTGCCACAGCCACTGCCTCCTCCCCCTTAGCATCCACTTCCGTCTCCCATCCGGTCGCCGAAAATGGCAGCGCAAACAATGGCGGGCAGGAGAAGAAGTTCCACTCCAACATGGCCAAGCTGAAGGCCAGCAGGGAGACCAAAGAGAGGGATAAAGACAAAGACCAGGGACAGCAGCAGGAGCAGCAGCTGGAGCAGGACCGCGGCGGGGACCTGACGGGCAATGCAATTAATGTCACACGCTCAAATTCGAAATTAAAACCAGTCAAAGAGCGGCGACCCACGGCCCTGCCCTCCGAGGTGCCCACCATTGAGATCGAGGATGTGCAGGCTGCCAAGGATGCTTCCGAGGCTGAGGCGGAGGAGGATGCGCAGGAGGCTGGTGGGTGGGAGGGGCGTGCTAATGCACCTGCCGTCGATGGCGATGTCCATGTCGATGTCGATGGTGTTGATGGCGGCAAGTCAAAACTCAAAGTGAATGTGAACGGCATAATTGATGAGTGTGGTGCCGATGCCAATGCCGATGCTGATGATGTTGCCACCGCCACGCCGCCGAGCACCGCAACACCTGTGACCGAGGGTCCTGTAAAGTTTTTCATTGGTCACACACAGGAACTAGGCACACACCAAACAGAAGACACTCTGTCCTGGCAGAGCAGCGATACCAACAACAACCGCAACAACGACACCGCCACCACCAGACTGGCAAATGGTCTCCTGCCCCAGGAACGGGATCGGGAGCTGCTCGAGGCACGACCCCGTGCCAAGAGCTCCAGCAATGTGTCACTCAATTATCTGGCAAAGCCAGCCAGCAATGCCGGCAGCCCCCGCCGCAGACGAGTGTCCACGATGCCCGATATTAACATACCGCCGGCTCCGCCGCTGCCCCCCGAGCTCCTGGTGCCCGGCACTCCCCTCCACTTGCGCAAGAAGCGGAGCATGGAGGCGAAGCCTGGAGCCGGAGGTGCTAACGGAACTGACGCTAAGGCCAGCACTGCGGATGGTTCGAATAGCCAAGTAAGTAATGAGGTGGCATGCCCAGGAACTGGCCAGAAACTTGTGGTTTTCGGGTAACTTGTCAGCCTGTCAGGCGCCAGTTACGGGAAAGGTACAACTTCAAGACACAGCAGGTTTTTCCCCAACCAAATGGCAATTAAATAAACTACATTTCCCGGTCAGTATGCAGAGGGAAATTGTTGTTAAAAATGTTTTTCTAGGAACTCCTCTAAGTGCAACTTAATTGCAACACAAATTCAGCGAGATGTGCGAAACTTTTGTGGCAACGGGATGGGAAAATCAAATGTTGAAACTGTTTCGGCCTATTGCCCGAGGGAAAACATAAAGAAAATTACACACGCAACAGCTGTTCGCAAGTGTGCCGACGACCCAGCACCGCACACTTGTAACAACAAGTGAAATGTTAATTGTTCGCCAACAGACACGATCTCAAACTTTCTCCAAGCCAAATAGAGTCGTTTTCGCCCGCTTTTCCATTTGGCCCTTTCGGCAGCTCCGTTCTGCTGCATTGGCAGTCTGTGGCTAATCAGCCCCTGCGCAGTCCCGGCAATTGAATCCGTTGCTGATACAGCGAATCGCTTGCTTAACGTTTCGACGTTTCGGTCCTCCCCTCCATTCTGGCCGGGACAATATGGCCAGAACGGCTCCCTCCCTGCTGTTATCTCCAGGTACTGAAGTCTCCAGGGGTTCCAAAGGGGCAACAAATGTTTATAACGACTTGGGGGTGTGCAAATTGCGGTTTATCTTACGAGATCGAGCTTCCACATCCGAATGCTTTCTATATTCATAAATTCTGATGTATCTGCGTTCTTTTCGAACTCGTATTGGGTTGTAGTTACCTTTAAGAAGCTGAAATTAACCATTAATAATGCGGTTTCCAAGGTTTGAGATACAATTATAAGAACTTAAGGAAACTCCAAAGTTTCCTTAACAATGCCATCTTTATGAGAACTTATGCTATTCAAAGAAACTCCCTAACTGCATGACATCTTTAGACTAAGCCAAGTATGAAAATACTAATGTATCCACATCCAAAAAATCCAATTAGTGGAGCTAAGGAAAGACCTTGCAGCGATAACCATCTAAATTCATAATTTCCGCTTTGTTTTAAGATCTTTTCAACTTGTTTTAGGAAATAGTTATCAAGGGAAAATGTTTATTTACTTTTATTTTAAACACCAAAGAAGGCAACCCAGAATCCCCCTAACCAGAGCCCTCCGAATGGCAACTGCGAATACCCAAAAGCACAACCAAACTGAATGAAATCTTCGGACTAAGCCAAATAGGGAAATCTAATGTATCCATATCCATTACTTTTTCGTTAAATTTTCGCACACAAAGGATCAAATAAGTGGGCCCAGGGAAAGACATTCCAGCGATGCCTCGACTGCGAAAACACAGCGCGTGGACGGCGGCATCATCTACGTCCGACCGAATGTGCCCATCCGGGGCGACATTGAAATCGAATTTATTGCAAAGGACGAGGCGTAAGTGGGCAGGAGGCCGGATGGCCGGCCCGAATTAGGGAGACACAAACAAGAACTGATTATTACCCATGAATCCGCTCCACAGCACACGCAATCTCATACGAACGGCCATTGAGCGCAATGATTTCCTCAATAATCTAATGGACAAGGAGCGCAAGGAGATGGTTATCAATGCAATGGCGCCGGCCAGCTACGAGAAGCACAGTTTTATCATCCACGAGCACGAGGAGGGATCCGAGATCTACGTCTCCGCCGAGGGCCAGTACGATGTCATCCGGGCGGGTCAATTGGTGGGCAACTTTGGGCCGGCCACCGTGTTCGGGGAACTGGCCATCCTCTACAATGCCCCCCGACAGGCCACCATCCAGGGTAAATATTGCCTCGACACACGGAATTTGCATTTGCATTTACGTTTGCACCGCCATTGCGTTTCCGATTTCAATTCATTTAGCTGCCACGGATGCACGCGTTTGGAAAATTGCGCGCGAAACCTTCCGGGCCATCATGCAAATCTCCGGCAGCCGGGAGCGCGAGGAGAACCTCCAGTTCCTGCGCTCGGCGCCCTTTTTGCAGGAGCTCGACCAAAGCCTGCTGCACAAAGTGGTGGATCTCCTGCAGAGGGTAATTTGTCAGGCGGGGGCTATCGAACTTTTACAATCACTTTTGTTGCTCCAACGCAGAAATTCTACGAGACCGACACCTGCATTGTCCGGCAGGGCGAGGTGGGCAACGAGTTCTATATCATCCGCTGCGGCAGTGTGACCATAAAGAAGAAGGACGAGAAGGACAACGAGGAGCTCGTAGTGGCCAAGCGGCGCAGGGGCGAATACTTTGGGGAGCAGGCGCTCCTCAATGCGGACGTGCGGCAGGCCAGCGTGTATGCCGATGCCCCCGGCACAGAGGTGCTCATGCTGGACAGGGAGTGAGTTAAAATAAGTAGGCTTACTGCTTGAGTAGCTATAAAAGATACAATACCCCCCACAGAGCATTCATCAGCTACTTGGGAACGCTGAAGCAACTGCGGGAGAAGCCCAACAGCCAGCAGGGCGACTCCGGGGGACGGTCGAGCACCAAGAGCCAGGAGTTCGACAACGAGTTCTCGCAGGTGGCCCTCTCGGAGCTGAAGAAGATAGCCACCCTCGGATGCGGTGCCTTCGGGCGCGTGGATCTGGTCGCCTTTGGCCAGCAGGCCTTGGCCCTGAAGATCATCAAGAAGATCGAGATTGTGAAGCAGGATCAAATCGAGCACGTTTACAACGAGAAGAACGTAATGATTAAGTGCCGACACTCGCCCTTCATAGTGCAGTAAGCCATAACTCTTGCTTCATAATTCCGCCGAGTGCTTAGGTTCAATTTTATTACAGGCTCTACCGCACGTTCCGCAATGACAAATACGTTTACTTCCTAATGGAGGCCTGCATGGGCGGTGATGTATGGACGGTGATGTCAAAGCGCCAGTATTTCGAGGAGAAGACCGCCAAATTTATTGCCGCCTGCGTTGTGGAGGCATTTGACTATTTGCACTCGCACGACTTTATTTACAGAGACCTCAAGCCCGAGAACCTGATGCTCACCATGGATGGCTACTGCAAGCTGGTAAGCCTTTGAATCATTCCAAAATATTCATTGTATTTGAGTTTTTGCANATTATTTTTCATAAACATTCATTGCTTTTGAGTTTTTGCATTTTAAACTATCCAAAGCAAAAACTCTGTAAAACATCGATGTTTACAAAAAACTATCGATACATTGGATCATTTCCAAATTATCGATGACATCGTTTTTAGCATCGATGTTTCTGCAGCCCTAGTAGAGGGTGCTACGATCTTTATAAGTTGGAACTAATGAAATCGCTTAGCGGGAAGACTTCTTTTTACTATTTATTTAAATATTTACTTCCCTTTCAGGTGGACTTTGGCTTTGCCAAATATGTGCGGCACAACGAGAAGACCAACACCTTTGCGGGGACGCCGGAGTACGTGGCTCCCGAGATAATCCTGGACCGGGGTCACGATCGAGCGGTCGACTACTGGGCCCTGGGCATCCTCATCTACGAGCTGCTGGTGGGAAAGACCCCCTTCCGGGGGGTCAACCAGATCAAGATATACCAGCAGATCCTCAGCGGCATCGACGTCATCCACATGCCCTCCCGCATACCCCGCTCCGCGCAGCACCTGGTGCGGCATCTTTGCAAGCAGCTGCCGGCGGAGCGCCTGGGGTACCAGAGGAAGGGCATCGCGGACATCAAGCGGCACAGCTGGTTCGAGTCCATGGACTGGCAGCGTCTGAAGCTGAAGCAGATCACCTCGCCGATCAAGCGGCCCCTCAAGAGCTGGACGGACCTGCAGTACTTCGGGCCCTCGGGCGTGGAGAACGACTACGAGCCGCCGGAGGAGCTGAGCGGGTGGGACAAAGACTTTTAGCGGCGGGAAGTTCGAAAGCAAGGTACTTGTAGTGGCTCGTGCTTGCATCGGATATTCGCCAACTTAATTAATATTTTGGAGCATTATTAACATGCCGCCTAGCAGCCATAACAACCTCGTCTTCACTTTCGTGAATGCCTTGTAAAATATTATATTATATTTCCCAATAAGTTTAATTTTAATCATTAAGTAAACCACTAATCATGAACAAGGCCCTAAATACAATAACATTTGATAGCTTTTAAAATGGTTGCAAATAAAATGCAATTGATGCATAAAAACCATGTCACTTACTCCTCGTTTTAAAAAAGAGAAATATGTTTTAGAAATATTTTTAAAAAGGAATTTACCGTCAAGAGTTAGGGAAAACAAAAAATGTAATATGAGTTAGGAATTTTAGGATAGAATAAATAAAACTTTTTCGATACTTTTACGGAGATGAAAAGTTTTGCTTCATCTTCATTCAATACAAAATAACCACAAGTTATTTAAACAAATATAGCATTCCTATCCTAATTATACACATTTTATTAAGCAAGATAACCGACTTTACCTTAAATTGACCATCTATTTATTATTTGGCACCTAATTGGCAACGCAAACATATTTCGAATTACTCAGAGACAAACCAGTCAATTCAATTAGCAGCCTTCCATGGAAATGCACCCTCCCACTCGCTTCCTGCCAAATGCAATTCGGAACTCTCGCCAGGGACTTGGGAAACACAAGACTACTTTGTTCTTAACAGGTGCTAGCTAGCTCCTAAAACCAAACTTATTGCGACGTCCTGGGTATGCTTCGTTGAATTATGTCTTCCTCGTTATACGAAATGAAATGGCTTTCCCATGGCCCAGCAATATCTCTGAAGTTTGGTTGTTATGCTCACAGAGACATCATAGTTTGTTTGTGAGTTTTCATCAACTGGGATTCCCTTCAACTACAAGCCCCTTCATATTACCAATTTTACTATGAAGAAGCCAGTAAGACTGCTCTTAAAGCTTTGGATTTTTAACTCAGCCTCCCCGAAAACCACAAACCAACTTTGAGGGTGTAACCAGCGAGGGTTTAATGCGTATTGTAGGATGTTTCGACTGCCATTTTTGAAGACCAATCAATTGACTTTCAAATGGGAAACGTGGGCCAGAACTCAAAGAGCTAAGCCCGCAACGTCCTCGACTAACAACATTGTTAATCAATAATTTATTGTGTAACGCGGCGGTGGCAGGCACTGTCGTGGCAAAATAGTCAAAGGGATGAAAAGTTTGGGGTCCATTGAACGGAGGGACCTTTTGAGCGCCGTAGACATTCGCACTCATTTAACAATTTTACGCTTCGTTTAAGAGGCGTAAGAGGGATTGGCCGCCGTCTTTGATTCCCGGGAATTTTGTATTTTTTTCCGGGACGAAAAGTTGTGTGGAAATAAAAGGCATTTGCATGGCGCTGTCGGTTAACCTTTTTCACTGGCACCGCTTTTCCCCGGCACCGGCATTGCCGGTTGAGCGCGCACAGTTTCCCAACGGAAATGATGACATTTCGTCTAACTTTGTAGCCGTCGCGCTGTGCAGTCGCATAGAAATATGCTTGAAGGTGTCTAAGAAATGGCACACACCATTCCGCACACCCCATCCCGCAGCCCACCCCTTCTTGGGTGTGCGACAGTTGCGAAATGAAAATTTTCACTTTGCCAGGCGGCGGAAATTGTTGAAATGTTCCCGGGTTCCTGCGCTGCCGCAAAATTGAAATTGTGGCCAAATGTTGTCGCCATCGTTTTTATTGATTTCCCCCAAAAAATACTTATTTTATACAATTTTCCTTCGTTTTCCGCAGCGTTCCCTTTTTCGGCTGCCTCGGCTTTGGGCGGAAGGAAGGTAGCAAAATGTTATTATCAATTATCATTTATTATTGCGGACCATTTTTTCGGTTGGACGATTATGTTTTCGTTCCTTTGTTGGCATTTCCCAGACGCTGGTCCTTGTTTATTCTGCGAAGGAGACTCCTGATCGATGGCATTGTTTTTCTTTTTCCGAGGATATTGGTAGCATATTGCGGAGAGCAGGCAACATGGCTTATCCTCAAGGATACGCCTGTTTCTAGGACACAGGGCCTTGGTTGTGAACTTGGCCAGGAACATTGGCAATTGACTGAAATCCGAAAACTTCTGCCTTCCAAAAATAGTCCAGCACACAAGTATATGGAATATTTTCGCATTTGCTTGCTTTTCTGGGAAACGGATGTGAGATAAAATGATCTAATATATGCATAGAGCTACACGACACGACAGCTGCTAAACAAATTTTGTTTTTTGCCCCGCCCCACGGCCCACAGAAGCCCCATTTATGAAAGGCCCTCCCCCTTCAGCCCTCGCTGCCTGGGTTCCTTACAAATGCAAATTGAATGACAGCCTTTTCAATGCAGGGCTTTAAACCAAAATTAGACCCTAATCAATGGAACTATTGTTTACCTAACACAGCAGCTGGCAAAGGGGCATATTCTTTTGCTGTTGCCAAATTGCCGGGGTGATCGAAACGGACTTGGCTTTGCAAGGTCATATAGGGCTGACATCCTACATCAACTCGAGTGCCGAGAGTCGTCAAACAAATCTGCACTCTTTGCCATGTTAAGCATTCATTCGCCACCATTTGCCATTGACAAACAGGCACAAACAGTGGCACTTACTAGTGATCACCCAGGGTGCAATTAGGATTTGAGTGTTCCAATAACGATTTACACAAAAGCAGGCCCACAGGCCGGGTCGGTCCGGTCGGTCCGGTCGCCAGGGGAGCCGGAACGTGCGGCCCGGCAAATAAGCTTTAAAATGTTGCCAATCGAACGGATCGAACGAGTGCCAATGCCGCACGTATGAGGCAACAAGAGCGGCAATTATTCGGGGCAGGACGATGGCTTGTGCTGGGAAACTTCCTTCTCCGGCTCCCGTGGCCCAATCCAATCTAATCAGCTTCGGTCGAAAAGAATCTGTTTACAATATTGACAATTTCTGTTTGTGGCCCCCAGACCCAAAACTAGAGGTTGAATCAAAAAGTTTATTTTTATGCTGAAGAAAAAGTTAAATTTGCATATTTTTTTCTCTCTCACTTGGCCCTTATTTTTTTGCCTGCTCGGTGTCCTAGTGCCTCTTGCTGTTGGCCAATTTGTGGCCGAAAAGGAGATGGCTGCCGAGTTAAGGCCCAGCCGCATAAACACTTCTGTGTTGAATACTATGAATAAATAATGAGCTTTGTCTTCCAGGGCCCGGCCAAGTGGTTTCGGCCAAAGTGATGGCCCTTGCAAATGCATACTTACGGCGGCAGCTCCTCGGCAATGGGCTCATGCAATATTTCTGTTCCATTTAAGCGGTAAGAGCCTTAAATTCAGGCAGATACCAAGCCGCTGTCCGATGTCCCATGTCCTAGAGGATTGCACCGAGGAACCAGGGACCGCCCACACAATGGGACTGTTAAATGCCGATAAATCAGAACGTGTGGGTATCATTGCTGCGCATTGACAATAAAAATCTTGGCAAACACATATGCTTGGTGTACATTTGTTTGGGGCCAAATCACATTATCGCGGCGAAATCAAATTATGTTATTTCCATGAGCGGCCCAAGAGTATGCAAATATTTGCTAAGCCCAAACATTTGATGCGCCAACCTTGCCGCCACTCGACACACGGAATGCCGAAGGATGCTGAAGCAACAATGAGGTAGCCGGGCAAAAAGGTCGTTAGATTGTTAACAAGTTCATAAAAAGACGCTGGCACACAAGCGGCACACCCCCGTACACCCACAATTACACTAAGAGGTGAGGGAAGAGGAGGTCCTTCTGCCGGGCCGGGGCGAGGCAAGGACTCTGCCTAAATACTATACGACGACGCGTCTCGTTGCGTATTTACAGAGCACTTTTTCTGTTTCTGTTTCTGCTGCTGCTTCTCAACAAGCGGCAGCAACAAAAATGCAAACAACCATGCACTGCAAAAATATGAGGTATTTAAAGTCAAGCCTCAATGAATGCTTATTAAAACAACCACCAATCCTTGCTTAAATGTCAGTATACTCCTACAGAGGAACAGGAATATCAAAATATTACGTATCCGACCCGATGAAACGCTATTCTTGGCTAAATCCCTGTCAAATAGTTTTCGAATTATGTTTATATTCATTTATTTAGACAAACCTTATGACACAAATTAGAGTATCTAGAAAATTTAACTGAATATAAATAATTTGTATCCTAAATATTGCGTATACGACCAGTTGTACCCCCAATCTTGGCCAACTTCCCAGCAAATTGTTTGGAATTAATTTAAACCTATTAATTTAACCAGAAAACCCTGACACAAGTTAGAATATGTAAAAAACCTATAGCAATAGATAAATAATCTGTAATTTAAAACAAATATTACGTATACGACCCGTAAAAATCCGCTAATTTGGCCCAAATACCCATCAAATTGCTTGGAATTAATTAATACCTACTAATTTACTTAGACAAAACTAATGGAACAAGTTAAAGTATCCATAAAATGTATTGGAATGGAAATAATCTGTAACTTAAGCCAAATGTTACACATACGACCCGTTGAACCTGATAATCGCGGCCTCCTTCAAACAAATTGTTTAGAAATAATTCATACCTTTTCATTTATGCAGAATAATATTTAGAAATACAAATCATCTGTAACTTCTGTAACACAAATATTACGTATACGGCCCGTTAAGCCCGCTTTTTTGGGCCAAATTCCCCCTTAAATTGCTTAGCACTAATTTCAAATTAATTTATTTAGACACAGCTCATCTCAAACGCTAATATTGCCCTATAAATTCAGTGACAACAAAACTTAGAGCAAATGAATGCAAATATTACGCATACGACCCGTTGGACGCTTTCATCTATCAACCATTAAACATTTATTTATTTATCTATTTATAATACTCAAAAACGCCAGATAAATATTTAATGACAATGCCAAAACAGACAGAACACAAGCAAAAACCAAATAATCCAGCTGAGTAGTTTAAGGGTGGATGAATAATTAATTTCTAGGGCTAATTCCGAATTAGAGGAACTACACCTTTGCGGGGTTTCTCTTCGTGTAGGACCGAGGGAGCCCAGGGAGAATATGAATATAGGCATGGGTGTGTGCACAACAACTGAACTGAGCACGAAGGGTTCCTCCTGCGGTTGTTTGCATTGGGCAATTGATGTTTATTATTTCTGGGGCCGCCTCCAAGCGGTGGTGCGCCTTTGCAAAGCGCTGTTTGCCACCGCCATCGCCACCGTCGCCGCCACCGCCACCACCAGGGCCATTCCACACGAATCCATTCCATGCCATTCCTGCTGCATGCCAGAGCAACAGTTAAAGTGGAATTTGCATTGGCTTAAAGCAAATTAAAGCCTAATGAATGCAGTATGCAGATGCGAAATGCATTTGCATTTGAAATGAGTGCCGCCCGCGTAAATCCCCTTAAACGCCTCGATTTTCGCATTGCCTCGAGCGTTTTGTGTTGTGTCCCGGATCCTTATTTAATAAACAGCTCGCCGGGCGGCAATTAAACCCAATTTGTAACCGCAATGGAAATTGCTTTAAATTTAATATCGCCTCGACACCAAAACCATCGGCTGCTGAGTGCGGCTCAGCAAATTAATTAAATTCGCATAAATGCGGCAATATTTATTATTGCTTTTTTCCGATTGGATTTGCTCATTGTTTGCGATTATTAGTTATGGATTTTGAATAATTTATTAATCCAGAATTTCTAATTAAATAACCATTGTTGGCCCTGATGAATGGCCATATGCTTTACGTTTTTTCCCAAGCTTTTTCTTCGCCTCGAAATTTGAAAAACTTTTGCACAATTTTATAAAGTTTCCCACTTGCTTACAAACCATCGTGGCATCCTGAACGCCAAGTTCAGCGGCAATTGAAAGGGATAAAGTTTCAATTAAATAGAAAATATTTATTCAATATTTATGGAAAGAATAACAGCAGAACCCGAATTCTGAATTATTTAGTCACTTGCAGGGGGGACGGACGCACAAGTGTTAATAATTGAAACATTCGCACCGAACGCAGCAAAGTTTCAAAGGGAAAACTTGTAAAACAAATAGGCGGAAAACTTTCGACGGCGGCCAATTAATAATAAATCGCGAGCCAACGGAGGAGGGACTGAAAATCAACGTCTAGCAACTAATGATGCGCCTCATTTGAGCGCCGTGAAGGCAAACCACGTGTACCAACAAATTACCGCCACAAAAGCGAAAAACTTCGCAGATAGCCATCGACCCCGATCCCAACTGCGACCCGGAAGGTTAAAGGTTGCCCACAAAGCGAAGGTGGGCAAAACTTGAGAAAAGGTTCGGTCGCCGGGCTTCCGTGTGGACTTAGCGCTTGATTAAGCGTCGCAAATGCGGGACTTTAACCCATTGTAGACGCCTGATTGATAAGGCAAATTGACGGGCAAAGTTTGGGTTAACCCGGGCAAATTATGGCCAAGACGCCGAGCTTTTTAATTAGGAACTCGACCACATCATTTGCCTGTTTTAAAGCCGTGTTCGCGTGAAGTCATCCCGCCAGGTTTTCTTCACGCATATGTCGTGCGTATAATAAACTTAATTCAATGGGCCCTGCATGTTGGGGAGTGCGCATAAAAAGGCGGCTCGCAGGCTGCTTTGCGGCGTAATTAAATTTTCTAATTGAGTTACCACTGACACGAGTGCGGTGAAATTTTGACTCAAACTCCGCGGCGGAAGAACCACCAGAAGCGAAAGTAAGATTGCCGTTGCCAATTTGAAAGCCACATTTTCCGACGGGCAATCTGGTCCTCTGCCCGCTTCTGCTCGGGACTTCACATTCCGCTGACTTTGCTAATAAATTATTGTACGCCAGTCAAAGTTTGCGAGCATGAAAAAGCAGTAGGCAATGCTTTATGTTACTTATGCGTAAATTGCTTTCGCTTCCCTGATTTATACCCGATCCGCGAGCACTGGCCGCCCCCAGTCATACTCGTAATTTATGCTTGAGAAACGACACAGGCCCCGAGAAAAAATCAAAACCAGAACGCCATCAACAGAAAATCTCTTCGTGCATTTAGATAATTGGTGATTTTATTGACTAAGGACTAATATGCCGGCAAAATCCCTTCGAATTAACAAGTAGAAACGCTGTAGTCGAGATTTCTCGGCAAACGGGAGACCATGTCCCTATGCATTTGACTGTATCTTTACTTTTTATTGTCGGATCTTTGTGAAACTTGGCGCATGGCAAGATATTACAGTGTTCAGCTTTAAGCAGAAAGATTTATATCTATTTCTATACCCACTCCGGAGATATAGTCAAATATGCAGGAAAAATTACATGCGTGACTAACATTTCTGTAAAAAACGACATATTTTGTGTATATGATAAAAGCACATAGAGCAAAAATAATGATGTCTCTAGCTACTACCTTCTCAGAGATATTGTCATTGCGAAGGCGGTAAGAGGCGTGGCAAATATTTGAAATTTAATTTATCTGCTTAAACATATAACAAGCCTAAAACAAAAGGAGTTATGTCTCTAGCTCTTACCATCTCGGAGAACGACATGTTTATACATACAGACGGACATACGGACAGTCGGACATGGCTAGATCGACTCGGCTGCGGGGTCGGAAAAGCTTCCTTCTCCCTGTTACATACATTTGCACAAAATAAATATATACCATTTGTACATTAAGGTACTTGGCATAATAAAATGTCTGGCAGGGAAATTGCCTCCCTTCCATGTTGAGATTTATGCCATAGACTGTCACTGGGTTTTACTTTTAATGCATAATCCATTAACTATGCATTTAAAAGCTAAAATTCAGGTTGGACTATTCGCTTTCAACAGCTTTCTTTTGCCCAATAACCGAGACAAGGCTGCGTTTAATGGGCCACAACTATTGGACAACTCCGATGATTAAAAGACTTAATTTTCCGCTAAAAGCCCGCCCGGCAAGCACCTCCGGCCCCTTTAACTTTATTGGGTGTTTATTGAAATTTATGGCTCGTTTGGCTACGGCATAGCCAAGTTGAGTGCTTTATATGTTATGCTCGGCAATATGTTGAATTTATGGCCGAGTTAATGGCTAATGTTGGCACTGGGCTTGTACGGGGATTTGTCGGTTTATTAGGATGCTAATCAATATCTGCAGTGCAATCGGATAAATATTTAAGATGCCATTCGCTTAAATGCTAATTACGCGGTCCAAGCAATCTAATTAAAGCGAATCGCATCAGGCCGCTGCAATTTAAGCTTTCAACGGAAATTTAAGCCACAGAAAATAAAATGAAAATGAAAATTATTTCAATTATGCATTTATCGAATGGCGAATTGATTAAATTAAAGTTAATTAAATTTAAATGCGGCATGCGTGAAATGAAAATTATTTAAACATAATTTTCGTGCGCATATTTCCATGATTAAGGCTGTAAATCAGTGGATCCTCTAAGACCGCACCGCTGCACCACTGTTCCCGACATTAATTGGCTATTAACTTGCTGCAACATTCACGGAATGCCACTCATTCAACAATGAATGCTCAGTTTCAAATGTCAAGGGCCTCGAGGCCGAAGGACCGGAGGAGGGCTGTCCAAATGGAGTTGCAAAAGTGCGGCACTGGAGCCTGCAAATCCACTTCAACGCCAACACAACCGACCGACAAGGAGGCAAGTCCGATAAGGGCCCAGGAACGGGCCAAAAGCCGATGATAGCCTGCTACTAAATCAATAAAATGGTCAAGCAGTTGGCGCATAAGTCGAAAACATAAACACATAAAATGCTGGCCCATAAAAAGGAGCTTCCATTTCATTTGTAAACAAAGGCATTTCCCACAGCCTCCGCAATTGTGTATAGTATGGGGGCCCTCGCTAACCCCTGGCTTTTGTTGGCCCGGCTAGCCTTTTATTTTGTTATGCGGGGTTTGGTTTAAAATAAAAATATATACAAAACAACGGGGAACATCAAAATATTTTCCTTTTGTCCAATCCTCCGCAGCTGTCTAGATAATGTTCTGGCGTTGGCGTGATGGACGGCAGTTTAACTGCAAAATCAATTTAGGGCCGAGCCCGCTTTTTGTTGTGTAACTAAATTATAGATTCATGACTTCCAATTTTTGCCATCGCCCCTAATATAAGGTTAATAATGCCGGCCAGAAGAGTCCTCTCCGAATCAAATGTGCGTAAAAAACGAGGCCCAAAGGCCAGCAGATTCTGTGCGGCAACTAAAAAGCCAACTATGTGGAAAACTCAACAGGAAAATGATTCGGCCGTGGAGCAGACTATTTAATTTTATTTACGCTTCATTTGCAGCTTTCTCCATTTCATTTCGGGCCCAGGCCCTGCGGAGTGCTAGCTTTCGTTCCCCGAGGGCCATTTGGCATCTTTTTTGGAAATTTGTGTTGACAAGACAATTTGCCGGATACATACACCATCCAGGCTACACCACACACCACACCACATCCAGGTCGTGGAGCATAAGATGTCTGTTGGGTGTGTGTGTGTGTATATACAACAAACGGGCCAGCAAATAAAATATTAATGCGGTAGATCAAAGCGAAACATACCGTAAAACTTGCGAATTATCCGCGCATACAAAACGCCCAGCAAAAGGAAAAGTTTTGTGTTTTGTTTTCGCTTCTCTGTGTGTTGGTCCAAAAGTCAATTTATGGTTTTCCACCCGCATAATTTCATTTTATTCGGCAGTTCTGTTATTTTTTCCCCATTCTGTTGGTTCATATATGAGTGAATTATGTGAAAAGCGTGCATTTGTTAATGTTTGCTTCGGAGCTTGTAAATTTTGTTTTGTTCGATTGAAGGCCATGTTAAAGTAATTCCCCGCTTTCAATAGGTCTATTTTTATACCCGGTTCTCACAAATAACAAGGGTATATAGGATATATATTCTTCTAGCCATGTCCGTTTGTCCGTTCGTCCGTATAAACGCCTAGACTTTTGATACTATAATAGATAGAGAAAAACTTATTGCATATTCCGAATTATGTGACACCATATTAATTAAAGTTTGTTTTAAAAATCGGCTACCACCCCCAGCCCCTTCGCAACCCGCGAAATTCTGTGGCGTCCACAATTTTAAAACTGAAGGTGCCAAAAACGGATATTACATTGGTAGAGCCAATATCTATCTATGCTGTAAAAATCAGCCAGTTACAATCACTTTGGCTATTATAATGATTTAAAAATCAGGTGAAATCTGAGTAGTGGGTATTTATAGTCGAAACACTCGACTGTAATCGTTTTTACTTGTTATTTCCTGAAAAAGCCGAACAATTTGAAAAGGTTGCGGGTCAAAAGAGCGAACAAAAAGTACAAAATCCCCGTTCGCTCGATTAAAATTAAATAGATTGAATGTTTTTGTGAGCCGCTTAATTAATTATCAACATATTTTGAGGCTCTTATTGGATGGGAAATTTATACGCCTAAAAATAGCAGCTCGGATCGGCGTAATATTAGAAAATGCCGCACATAAAACGGAAAATAAAACATATTCCCAAATCGCTGCCGGGGGATGGGGATGGGAATGGGGTAAAACGCTGACAGCGCTGACCAAAACTGCATCGCCAAAGCCATTTATCAAAACTAATAGCCGCCTAGATAAAGTGTGAAAAAGTGGAAAACGATAGGACCAAAGTAGAGCCATTAAAGCGAATGCAACAAGACCGCCACAAAGCACAAAGCGAAAACTTTCAAAGTGCCTGGCCGAAGAAAATAAACGTGGAAAACTGGCATATTTCTGGCACTCGAACAGACTAGTCGTTGCAAAACAGTACTGAGTGTACTGAGAACATCAATCAAATAATTTCGAATAGAACGAAAGTAAGCCCAGAAAATGGACGACGTCGAGCCGGAGTTTCAGCTCATGTGGGATCGCTTCAGCCGAGATGGAGGCTTCGAGATCGTAGAGCCGATTTGCAGTATACTCGGCCCATTTCTGATTTGGCTCAAGCAATGCATTTTCCTCTTGTTGACGCCGATTAGGCAATTCTATCGCTGGTCCATCGGGCTGTGGGCCTGCCCCGTCGTCACCAGAGACCACGAGACACTGGCACGGGTGAGCCAGTCCAGTGGATGGATGCAGGCTGCCTATCGGGGCATAGACTTGCACCCGGAATGCCCCTGGGAAATCATGGCCCTGCTGACGCGCGAGGACACCGTGCTGCTCTTCGACGATCGCTTTGGCGCGCCCACCGAGCTGGCGGACCGGGAGCAAAGAGACGTCACCTGCATCGCCTTCCGGCCGTGGGCGCAGGACTACGCACTGGCCGTGGGATGTGCGGCGGGCATTTGCCTGTGGTCGGGCAATCGGGTGGTCGAATACGATCAGCGCATCTCCTACGAATTCCAAATGAAAATGCTCGAGGACGAGGGGCACACGAAAGTGACGTCGCTGCAGTGGAACGAGGACGGCACAATCTTGGCCAGCGCCGCTTTGGGCTGCAGCCACATTGTCGTGTGGGAGCCGGAGACCCGCGACAAGCTGCGATTGGTTGCCGTCCCGGGCAGCGTGAGTCCCAATACATTCCTCAAGTACGGAGACAATTTCCAAAAGCTCCTCTGCGTCAGCTACGATATAGGGGCCGCCATCTTTGACCTCCGCGAATCAGTTTGGCAGCCTCATCAGATTCTTCCCAACATCAAAGTGCAATCGGCTGCATGGACCCATTCCTCCGCCTTCTTGCTATTCGTGCGGAGGGCCGATTGTCACCTCTACGCGCTGACCCACAACGTGGAGCCCGAGGTCTTCCTACGCCCGGATACCTTTTGGACTGTGGAGCGGTTGATGGATCTCCGGCAGATACGACTGGGCTCCCTTGTGACTCGGGCTTGCGGGGATCCGCAGAGCATTGTGATGGATCCGATGGGCTTCTTTTTGGCCATCATTTTCAAGGAAAGGCCCTATGTTCTGCTCGCTCGTGTGGATGAGATGCGGGGATCGTCACCCAAGATCAAGCCTCTGGAATACATTGAGCAGCAGGATAATGAAAATATGGCTTGTGTGAACTATCCGTCGTGCCTGGCCTTTACAAAAGCCCGATCAGAGGATCCCTCCACCCGCTGGTTGGTGATTTGCTGGAGTTCAAGTCACATTCAGCGGAAGGTGTTGCCCCCCAATCCTAGTAAACCAACTCCCAAGGACCCGGCTTCCAAGGCCCCGACTTCCAAGGCCCCGACTTCCAAGGCTCCGACTTCCAAGGCCCCGACTTCCAAGGCCCCGACTTCTACTCCCAAACCAAAGAGTAACGAAAATCCCTTCATAGATGTTTTTTGCCCAGAACCAAAGCGCGTTTTCAATTATTATAAATAGAGTTCTCGCCTCAAATAAAACAAAATTGTTACTCTGAAAAGGCCCATCGAGTATGAATTTTATCCGATTGCTGCTGTTAAGTACTCATCCCCTCGAATATATGAATATTCTGCAAAACCGCTTATGCAAATCGAAAGGGATTCGAGTGCCAGAGCTCCGACCGATACGCGGAGGTATTTCCCTCTATCCTGGCAGGTATAAGTGAGCTTAATGCCAATAAACGGGCACAGGGATAGATTTTGCTTTTTGTTTTAATAATTCATGCAGCCAGCTGGGGTTACGCCATCACAAGTATTTTTTCTCGCACGGAAACGGCAAATTAATTGACAATTTTGCTATTTAGCTTCGCATTTGACCCTAATCCAAAGCGGATAATGTATGCAAGCCCAAAGCCCCTGCCCTTGCCCTTTGGGTTGGCTTTGTTTTTTAACGACTCCCCCGATGCCGCAGCACACATGCCATGGCACGTAGAGAATAAATTCATGCAGTCTAACGACCAACTCCCAGTGGATATTGACAATTCAAAGTTAATCTAAGGGCCTAATGGAAATTGATTTCCCGCCGATTTTTCGCATTGTCAAG
Organism: Drosophila ironensis; assembly: GCA_021223825.1. NCBI lineage: Eukaryota > Metazoa > Arthropoda > Insecta > Diptera > Drosophilidae > Drosophila > Drosophila ironensis. The sequence goes on from JAJJHQ010006256.1 coordinate 930,847, forward strand.
CAAAAGGAAACAAATAAAAACGATATACTCGGTTCCAAGTTGCCACCTGATTTTACAACGTGGATAAATATTGCGTATTTAAATAAATGTTGCGCAACAAACATTCGTAATTTGTAAAATGCTCATCATGTTTTTATGGAGAAGCGCAACACATTTTACCCGTTTGCGCGAACAAATGTGGGCATAACCAAACGATTTTCGCTACACGGATAGGTACTAGCTCTATCAATTTAATATCTGAATTTGGTACCTCTAGAGATAAAATTATGGACGCCACAGAATTTCACGGGTTGCGGGGGTGCGGGGTGTGGTGGCAGATTTTTAAAATAAACTTCTACTGATCTGGTATTACACTATTCTGAATATGCAATTAGTTTTTCTCTACCTATCATAGTCTTCAATATCTAGGCGTTCTAGGCGTTCATACGGGCAGACGGACAAACGGACAAGGCATCCTTTTCCATGTTACATACATTCGTAGGAATTCAGTATACCCTCGTTCTTTTTAAGAACCGGATACAACATAAAAATCCAACGCCATGCAGCTTTTCTGTTGACAATATTCGTAGTTATTATGTAATGCACTATGTGCTAATCGAAAAAGGTAGACAGCAAGCACAGAGTTTCAATATTGACAAACCGGAATGCAGTGAAAACAGAATAAGGGAGCCAGAGTCGGTTTAAGCTGAAAACAAGGCAAGTTCCAACTGGAAGCTGCACTCCAATCTTAATTCCATACAAAACCAACATTGACTTTGTTCCGCAAACATCTTAAAACCCGAATTGCCGAAATGCCATAAAGGAAGTACCAAAGCACCACGAAGGACATTCGGAGAGGCAGAGAAAGCGCAAACCCGAATGCAAATAAGTTCGCAACAATCGCCTAGAAGCGGACGACACTCATGAATCACTTAAATTCCATAGACCACAAGAAAGAAAGCCCTTTGTCCCTGTGCCCTGTATAACTTACAGTAGTGCTCTTCTCCTGGTAGAACTAATTGAAATATGGCCCGATGTTACAGGTCTTCTAATAACAACGCTGCCAAGGACCCTTACAAAACATGTATGTTCCGCTTTGGAAATAAACATTTTTGGGCTTTCATGGTCCCGTAACTAAAGTTAAGACCGTGGAAAATAAACAAAATGAATTTTTATTGCGCTCGCACAAAAACGCACCGGAGTCTGTTCCGGGGCAGCCCACAGGAGTAAAAAGTCTAAAGACCGTAGCATTAAAGTTTAATGTTGGGAGCGAAAATGTGTTGCCATAAAAATCATTTAAATGTTTGTTTGTTTGCTCACCAAGATTCCACCGGCAGCCACCGAGTGTGTCAGAATATTTGAATATTAATAATCTACCGAAAACATCACAATGTTTTGATCCCATTGTCTTTTGGAACAAGTGCGACGATGTGCAAACGTGCACACATATTTCCCCGATAGCTTGTGGACTTGCAAATAAGGAAAAACAAAGTCAATTTTTTAGCTTGGACCAAGAAAAATATTGCTGAAATAACAACTCCGGGGAATATACTCGTACATACATATTTTGTTGCGGAGAAACCTTTGGCCTCTGCGGCTGAAACAGCTGAAACATCGACGCCTGCCCCCGTATAGTATTTATTGTTTCGCCATGCATACTCACTCGCATTCGCATTTTGCGCAAACATCAAAAATACAATTCGATGCAATGACTGCGAGTCCCGAAAACGGCAAGATTGGCAATAATTTTGCGCAGCCGTGAAGGAGCATTGGTATGCTGACAATGTGAGCGTTGATTTTTTCTGGCAGTTCCAACGAAAACTGTAATAACAGCCCCATCCCCTCCCTTTGAGGGAGGCGGGCGGGTACACGCTAGACATACCAAATAACTTTACTTATTTTTATGCCCAGAGTGTGTCACGAGGGACCTCGAATTATACAAGGGGCCCGCCCGGGAGGATTTCGAATGTGTGTCAAATGGCGTAAACGCAGGGCAATCGGCAATGGGGCATCAATAATTCTTAACGCGTTTGCGGTGTGTCAGAGCTGCTGGGGCTTTCACTTTCGTTCGGCTTGGCGCAAAAACGGGGCTGCCCCCATTAAAACTTAAGTTTTCCCCAATTTTCCCCGTTTAACTTCTCCCATGACCGCGGCGCGGCCTGTGGTTTTTGATTTATGGGCGCCACCGGCGGTGGTGCCGCCAAAAATCCCCAATATTTATGCCCCATGTTCGTTTTTTGTCGGCCGACTGTTTTGTTTTCGTAATCGCGTTTTTATCTTTTACTAAGCCGCTTGTATGGACAAGCTGCACAAGTTTCAGATTATTCAAAAATAGACAAAAACTTGTTGTTTACAGGAAGCATTGTCTTGAAGACCCGGTAATTGACAGGCGAAAGATTTTGATACCATGTCCCTTGAGGTACAAATGGTGTGTTAAGTTTGTGCAAATGCATGTTACAGAAAGAAGGAAGCAAAATATGAACATTCCTAATCAGCATCAGCAGTCGATCTAGCCATGTCCGCCTGTCCGTAGGTTCGTCTGTATGTATGATCCCGTCGTTCTTCGAGATGGTAAAAGCTTAAGTCGTAATTATTTTTGCTTTAGGTCCGCTATATATGTGCGCAAATAGAGTTTATTTCAAAATTTCACGACGGCCCTTACCGCCTTCGCAATGTCCCTAACACTGTATTTGCGACCTTATATCATATATGACAGCGCCTCCGAGATGGTATTAGCTAGAGACATCATATTTTAATTTGGAATTTAGTCACGCTTTTTCCACCTTTGTAATTGTCAAAAAACTGTATTTTATTTTGCATATTTTTCTATATGTCCAAAATACATAAATCTTTTTGCTTACAGTTAAATATTTAAATATCTAGCCTTGTGGCAAGTTTTTAAAGATCGGATAATAAATACTGAAGACACGGCCTCTGCTAATGCTATGGTATCTCGTTTCTTCTTATGTTTGCATATATGGAATTCGGGAATCCCCGAAAAAGTAAAAACTTCCTTAGCAAAATTGACACTGACTATTTCCGAAGACTCCGCCGGGACCGACATTTATGACCCCGAGCATTCCGGGCGAAACTTTTGCCATTGGTAATGCAACCTTTGTTTTGAAGTTTCCATTAAGCGATTCCATCAGCAGTGCTCTACCAAATGAGCATCACCATTAGGTTTAGTTTTTGTTTTTCTGCCAAAATCATCGCTGCGTTAAAAGCTGATAAGTGCAGTGAAAAGCGCTCCCGAATGTAGGCAACAAATGTGTGTAATTTCTACCCAAAACACACAAAATAAATTGCAACTTTCAAACTGGCGCTTATTTTATTTTGGCCTTAATTAAAATTTATGCATGCTGAATGCGACATCATAGATTACGATTGTTTCGCTGGGCCCCCACAAAGCCAAGCCATGCCAGCCATATATTTTGAATTTTGTTCAAAAATCAATGTGCAAACTATAGCCTGTTTGCTTTATTCTCTCAAAAAAACAAACAGAGCGGCGAGGCGAGGCGATGCGAGGCGAGGCGAGCAGCCAAAATAAATTTCCAGCCGCAAATCCTTGACAAATCTGCTGCATTGGCTTTGGCGGCTGTCGTCCTTTTGAGATAAATCTTTATTGCCTCATTTTGCTTAAAGTTGATTCTATTTTTATACTCTGCCGCGGGGAGTGTTTCGCATGTCTGCGCAAAAAGTCTGCGGCATTTGTAGGCCAACTCTGCGGCTGAAAAACAATGCCGAGGCCCAAAAGACACCAAAAAAGAGCATCTGGCAGTTGACACTGTGCCGGCTAGTTTTATTTTCCCATTTTATACACTTATTTATGTATTTTTCCTGACGTTCTTGTTCTGTGTTTGCCTGGCCTGCCTTGGCCGGCCGTTCATACATTCCCATTTTTCTGCGGCCAATCCAGGATCTGCAGGCAGGGTCTGCGGAGTGCGGCCAAAAGGACAATGACGCGAAGATAACGCGGCTGAGGAAAAGCCCGCAGTGAAACTAGAGTCCACAATGGCCACATCCACTACTCCATCTAAGCGAAACTTTTCAGCCATGGAGCGAAATAAAAACCTTAAGCCAGCAGGCAGCAGGCAGGAGGCAGGAGGCAGCAGCACCCTGAGAAGGTTGATATGGAAACTGGTAAAGTTTGTTTCCTGGCCATTTCGTCAAGGCAACAATGCCGTCTCTTAACAATCTCATTCTGAAAAGTTTGCATGTTTCAATACTTACATTACGCATACGCCATGTGAACGCGTCCGCCGCCGCCTCTACCTTGAGTGCATGTAATTTAAATGCCGCCGGATGGAATTATGGAGTCCCGTCCCAGTCCGGAAACTGTGCACACACACAACAAGAGCCACTGACAGGACCGAAAACTTTATGTTTGCCTTTCCACAGCTGCTGTTTTTCCGGCGAAACAGCTCGCTCTTCGACTATTTTATTTATTTTGCCGGGGAACTTTTTATAGACACCATCTTATTATTGTTTGACCAGCACGAAATTTAATTACTCTCACGGTGTTTATTCAACATTTCGGGCTGCTTCAAGTGAATGCTAATCAGCTGCAAAATAAATAACAAAAACCGGTCTCAAATCGATTTCAGGAATCAAGTTAAAACTGCAGAAGGACTCGCTGACTTGCTGCCGTTGGGAAATTGAATTTTCATCTGATTTGGTTTGCATGAAACTATGTTACGAGTATATTGAATTGGTCTCGTCAGCAAGCAGGCAGATCAGGATAATGAAATCAAGCTGGCACATTTATGATTTACTTGCAATTCAGGGAAATCTGTTCGAACTTCGTGGGCAACTCAATTGGCTTCGAGGAAACTGGAAATTGTTTCGTCGCTAGCTAAATCGTGGGAGCATCAAACTAAATTCAAGCTGCCAATCAAGCGAAACAAATTAACTTTTCCCGAAACAAAGGTGGCAGAATCCGCGGGGGCAGGAAAACCGGAAAACTTTTCGCCCCCGACCCTCCAGAGAAATTGCAATATAAACTAACGAATTGTGAAATTTTTTGAAAACTGTCTGAAAAATGCGCACACATATATTTTCAATGGTAAACCGATGTATTGCTGCGACTGACAGCGAGCAATAAAAAAGGCACGGGCACGTTCACGCACACAAACAGGGGCATAAAAAGCGGCGAGGTCCTGCGGATGGGAGGCAAACCGCTGATGTACAAACAATAAAGTTCAAGGGTATTACAAACAGGCGCTCTTTGCCACACACTCGCCTGTGCTCAAATATGAGTAATAGGGTTTGTTGCATGCAACATGCCCTGCGGTGGCTCAAGGCCCGCGGCGGGTCAAGTCCGTGGGACGGCGGATCGGGGAATCCGGGGAATCGGGGCTGTTGACTTTGAGGGGGGGGCCCAGTTAATGGAGCAGCCTCATCCAAAAAGCGAGAGCCTAGTGTTTGGCGAATTTTAATTATGCTAATGCAAAGGGTAAGCAACACTCGGGTATGCACACGCAGGTGTATTCATCCGAAAGGTGTGGCGAACAGCAGCTTTTCCAAGCTTCCACCTCTTCTCCGGCGTGCTTCCTATTACTTTCCTCCGCCGTAGTGATTATCTGCTAGCGTTTATTTTCGTTAATTGGAAGGGACTCAACTATAATTAGAGGCGGATTAGAGAGAGTCCTGCGGGGGCTTAAGCTTTCAGGGTTTCGGGGAACCCAATCGCAAGCTCGCATCGAAGCTCGAACGCTTTAAATCGCCCAACAGGAGGCTGATTTCACAAAAATAAATATAAATATCCTTCTGCCTCTATCGTTTTGCCATTAAAAAGCCATAAACTAATTTTCTGGCTGATTGATGGCTTATCAGTCGCTGGATGCCACTAATCAAAGGGCACTAATTAAACTAACGAACCAACAACTAAAAAAACACTTCACTCTGCCAGCCGGTAGAGGGGACTTTGTGGCAGAACAAAAAAAAAACAAAAACCAGAAATTAANCAGCCGGTAGAGGGGACTTTGTGGCGGAAAAAAAAACACAAAAACCAGAAATTAAAACGGAATTCCTGGGACCGGAAATTGTTTGAATTGCAGGGAAGGGCAAACAGGCAAACAGCCACATCCACGGACTAGACTCACAGCTCGCTCAGTCACAGGCCACTCCCAAACATGTTTGCATATTTAATTTCTGGCTCTGCCACCAGCCGCGCACTCCCGAACTATTCAGTTGTTAATCAAAATCTCGCAAAATCACGCCTCGGCGGATGGCACGGACGCCTGGAGCGGATGCCAACGGAGGACGAACCGCAGGAGGAACCGCACGCGTAGCCGGACACGAAAGTACTGAACGCAGCCTCCGGAAGGACGCAGCGCCTGTTGTGGCAGGCGAAAGCGCAACAGCATCTGGAATCCGGCAGACAGGGTTGTTACTACAAATCCGAGCCCAGCCGACGACGCCCGACAGGCGGCGAGGCTCCTTCGGTCGGATGCTGCACGAGGCGCGTTCTCCGCGGAATATCCTGCAGATTCAGCAGGACTCGGGGACGACGACCACACGCTGCTTACTCGTTCAGTAGGTCAGGAACTGTTCTCGGTTTCACTTACAGGCAAGCTTCACAAACTAGTGTCGAGTGGGAACAACTCCTTTGAATGGTTGTAGGACCTTTAAATCACATTTTAAATAAAAATAAGGTTAATATAAGTCTCAATTTCAGATAATTCGAATAATACAATTGAGCAACACTTTTATTAAATAAAACTTAAGTGACAACATTTATATTAAATAAAAGGTCAATTAAACTCAGAATTCAAAATATTTTAGGAATAATAGCAACATTTATATTCAAGATAATTCAAGATAAATTACCATTGAACAACTCACAATACAAGGTAATTCAAGAACATTAGGCAATAATTATATTCTTCGACTCTCGATTCAAATTCAAGATATAGGACCATTAAACTACATTTATATTAAATAAATGCTAAATGCTAACTCACAATTCAAGATATTTTATGATATAACAGCAACATTTATAACAAATAAGAGGTAATATCTACTCTCAATTTAATATAATTTAAGATAGAAGACCATTGAATTTATATTTTTAATAAATAAAAGGTGAATACAACTCACAATACAAGGTAGTTCAAGATAGAAGTCCAATAAACAATATTTTTGATAAAAAAAACGTAAAATTAAGTTAAAATACAATTGAAGAAGGTCTTTATTATAAAAGGGCAAATGTGAGTTGCATTCAAGATATATAAATCAAAATAATACACAAATTTACGCCTTAGCAATACGATAACTTAATATGTTTCCCCTGTTTGAAAAACCTTTGATTAAGCTAAACTATTTTTAGAATAATATACTAAACTAATAAATAATCAAATTTAACTTTAAATCCATATAAAGAGAAATTATACCTCAAATTCTAAAAAAAATTCATCTTTGGACTCAATTGGATTCAATTGAAAATGTCTGCTTCGAATTGGAAGGCTTTTTAGCAAATGTAAATTCCCTAAAAGTTTAAACTTTTTCCCCCAGCATACAAGTATTTGAAATGATTTCGCAGACCTCTTTATCCGCTTTATTATCTATATTATAAGCTCAGCATCGCAACGAGTACGAGTACGAGTACTATTGTTTGTCCGTCTAATACCCACACAAAACATAAATAAAGTTTTTGAGGAAAACCCGCTACTCCCTGTAATTGTATCATCCGCTTGCTTTTTATTTGACATAGAACATTTCCTGGTACCCAGTTCTTCTGGGGAAACGAAGAAAAATATTTATGTATTTGAAGGGCCGGCAGGGGGCCAGCCGGCACAAAGAAATCCCCCGAAAATGCACTCAATTGTAAAATCTAAATGGATAAATATATTAAATACAATAAGATTAGCCGGCATGGCTTCATGTGGCATGAGTGGAAGTGCTACGGTTTTATGTATGTTCGGGATGACAGAATGAAAAAGATGACGGGGTAAACAGTTGCAAAACATCATGGCCACATCTTGGATGCCCTGGATGACTGGGATGCCGGGGATGCCTGGGATGCCTTGAATGCTACGAGTACTCTGCCTGACCAGCTAGCTGACTGGGTAAGACATTTACGAGCGCTTGAATTTGACAGATCTCTTTTATTACAGCGACAGACAGCGTCAAAGGAACTGGCAAAGCGCTCATGCGTGCCAAATCCAAGTGTGGTTGAACTCCATGCTGGATTTAATAAAAAATAATAAAAACGAAAAAAAAAGGACGGAGGCCAACCACAACATTGTGGACAAGGAGAGCCGAGGGCGATTGAAAACTCGCATGGAGTCGTTACAGAATCCATTATGCATTCCAGCTCGCACACAAAGAGGGGCAACTATCTCTGGCCGAAACAATTAATAGGAAAATTAAGACTTTGTTTTGATTTCTTTTGCCCTGGAAGACACATTACTTGCGCCTGTTTGTGTACAATCACAGGCCAACACGCACAAATTAATTAGACAGACGAAACAAATTAGCCAAGAGGCCGGGAACTGCATACAAAAGAGATTGTGATGTGTTCTTGGTAACAGAAAAAGGAGCTGCCCTGCCATTAAAGCAATCGAATCAAGAAGTTCCTTTAAAGAAAACTTTAGCCGAGGATATCAAAGTCAATCTCTGTGCCATTTTGCATATCATTTAAAGGGTGCCAATTAGCTATCGATCCCAAAGGCAAAACCCGGGAAATCAAAGGCGCTTACTGCGCATAAAAAATTTAACAAACCAAAAAGGGAGGGCTCCCCCCTACAAGCCTACTTAACAATGCGCCCTCCTCGTCGTCAATTAAGTTTAATTGCCCCGGCGAACCACTTGAAATATGCATACAAAGTGAGCACTACACTACTGCCTTCCTCTGATTTCCACTTTTCCGCTGCTGCTGCCTCGTCGACAAGCCTCGCGGAGCCTATTTTCCATTTAACAATCAATTTATTTCGCAATATTTTCGGTCGATCCTTATTCTTCTCCCCCCCAAAAGGCGGTTTCGAATATTCCAATGCATATTTATACAATTTTGAGGGCATGTCTGATGTTGCAGCCTAATTGGTTGTTAAATTGTTGGAAGTCATTGTGTGCAACCTAGGGGGAAAATGTGCAAGCCAGTGCACTAGGTATTTTCATAAATAAAACGCGCAGATCACATTTATTCAAGATACTAGTGTTCAGCTTAACCTACGACTAGTTAAAATACATCAAAATACTCGTACATTACAATAGAAGGTTTTAAGAGATTCATATTCCGAAATTAAGATGCAGCGCTACCACTTGCCAGCCCCTTTTTGCAGCAATCCGTGAAAAACAGAGCCCGGCAGCTGCTGCAGCTCCCGCGGGTTTCCGTCCTCGATTACCCTTCCTTGGTCCAGGACAATCAGGCGGTTATAGTCCAAGATGGTGGACAGACGGTGCTGCGGAAAAACACATTCATTTTTTGCCTTGAAAATAGATCAAGAAGCGACGAAAAACTCACGGCAATGGTGATAATGGTGCGGCCCTGGAAAGCCTGGTCGGCGGCCTTGAGGAGCGCGTTCTCGGTGGTGCAGTCCAAGGCACTTGTTGCCTCGTCCAGGACCAGGCAGGCAGATCCCCGCAGGATGGCACGTGCCAGGCACAACAGCTGCCTGTGCCCAGCACTCAGGTTGACGCCTCCATCACAGATCACGGTGTCTGTGGAGACGGGCAAACAGATTATTCGATTATTGTGATGTTTCTCAGGAAAAACCAGACAAAAACTAACAAATCTCTTCGAAGTACAGGTGTGGAATTCAAGAAAACTGTATACAAATTCCAATTTACTAATGTTCTTGACACTCAATTGGGAGGAAATGAAAGTGCTACACCAGCAGCTTCTCAAAATTCAGCTGAATTTTTAACATATTATTCAATCGAACGCGGAAAAAACAGCCAATATGCATTGGAATTTGTTGGGCGAAGAGGGGAAAAACCACCCTTTGTGCACCCGGATGAAATGGAATAAGATATCAGGCTGGCTGCCATTACGTTTTCATGGGGCAGGAGATGATCCGAGCCCCAGAGACAGGAAAAGCTACTTTAAGGGTTTGTTTATTCTAAAACGGCAACAAAAACCAACACGAACCGAAACTGTAACTGCAACTGAAACGGAAACGGAAACAAAAACGGGAACGGGAGCTAGGACTCACCCAAGCCGAGTGGAAGGTGGCCGTTGACGAACTCCTTGAGCTGCGCCAACTCCAGGCAGTTCCACAGCTGCAGGTCCTGGAAGTAGCCGTGTGGATCAAGATTTTCACGTATGGTTGCATTGAACAAATGCACATCCTGCGGTATAATCGACAATCTCGTTCGCAGCTCGTCTGGCCGGATTCGTTGGATGTCCACATCATCAATATAAATGTGTCCCCTGGTTGTTTGCAGGACTCCGAACAAGGACAGCCCCAACGAGGATTTCCCGCTGCCCGTTCGACCACAGATGCCAATCTGTAAAACAGAGTAGGAGTATTTTCAATAACAACTAAAATGTACTAGAACCATAGATGCATATTTGATGGAATTCAATGGCCAGGTGCGCACTGTTTTGTAAACAATCATCAATCAATGGGTATATGCATAAGCTTTGTTTATAAAATCACCAGCTCAGAGCAATTAAAACCTGTTAAACGCGATAACGGACTTAAAAGTGAAATCAAATGGAGCTGATGATTTGTTTTTCCCTGATTTTTTGATTTATCACCGCCGCATAATATACGGCTTTCTATTTTTGTGTATTTATTGTGCAGCTTAAATTGACAGTAAAAATGGATTGACCCAAAACGATTATACATGAATTGCTTTGACATTTTAATGTTTAGCTGCCTGAAAAATATGATTTGTTATTCTCCACCCTTGCACCGAGTCTAGAATCCTCTGTGGCTTCGGTTAGTTGCAGAGACTCTCTTTTTATTTGCCCAAAAAAAAGGCAAGAGTCCTTTGATGCGATTTTGCTGAATGCTTACGTATCCTGCCACTGAATCGTAGGCATTTCCCGTTTGCTTTTCCACTCACCCGTTGGCCTGCAGGAATTTTCAATGTTAGATTGCTGATGACATTTTCCTCCTGTCCCTCGTACCGCAGACTGACATCATCGAAGCAGATGTCTCCTCTTTGCGGCCATGAAATGGGCACGCTTTGGTCTGCAAGTTAAAATTGTGCATTATAGGATTGGGGGAGAGTATATCAAAGTCCTATTTGCAGTGGTCTAGACAAATTCAAGACAACATTCAATGCCTCAAAGGCAACTAGAGCAAGTTAAGAGGGAAACTTTGAACTGCAGCTAACACAATACAATTAAATATGCATTAATCTTGTCTCAATTTTTAAAAGGTGTGGAGGCTGACCAACGGGGCGAATGGGCAACGTAATTGCCACAACGCCAGAGCTTAAGTAATCTTTACGTTCACACCCCGGCAATCCAGCAATCCAACAATCCAACAATTCAACAACCCAACTGAAATTACACCCAAAACCAATTCAATGATGCATGCTAAACGCCCCCGGGGCCGGTTGGGAATACGGCGATGGCCAAAACTTACAGCGCTCGAGCTTCCTGGCCGGCTCGTTGGGCAGGACGACCTTCCCGCCTGTGTCCTGCGGTGGCAGTTGCTTATCTTTAATCACCGACGTCTTTGTCGTCGCCTGGGCCACCTTGTCGCCAGCTGTCGCCGTGGGGAAGTGGAAGTTTAAGTGATTGCCGTCGCCGGTTGCATTGCCTGCATTTAATTTATCAGCGTTTGCCTCAGTCCCTCTGCCATTGCTGCCGATGTACCCACCTTCTCCTCCTTGTCTGCCTCCTGCTCCTGCTCCAGTTCCATCTTCATCAACATCACCGGCAGCTGTCGCTGCGCCTGGGTAAACTTTGTCACCGGCAGTCGACATCGAGGTGGACAGGGCCGACCTATCGACTTCAGCGTTCGCATTTCCTTCTCCTTCGGGCGTCCCCAGGTCCGCATCCGTCTCCGTCTCCGTCTCCGGCTCTGGGTCTGGTTCCTGGTCATAGTGGGCGATGCGTTCAACGGAGCCCGCATACATCTCCATATCAGCCAAAAGTTTTACAACCCAATTAAGGTAAATCGGCACCAACAACGTGTAGTTTATGGCCAGACCGACCAGCGACGGCGAGGGTTCCAGGGCTTCCAAGGCGGACCCCGGCGGGCTTTTATTGACAGCATAAGTTTCGGATGCCTCGCTGTCCTCCCGGATCCGTGTCCTGTAGTTGCTGCAACTGAGACTCGCCGTGGCCAGGGCCGTCACAGTGGCCACAAAAACAATGCATCCACCCAGGTAGTCCTGCAAAAAGTACACATTAAAATGGGGAGGAGTGCAGCTGCTTTACGTTTAAAGGTATTTTCTTGGCCTGCATTCATTAAGATGAATAAAGATGGTAGGAATTACTTAATTGCCAACGGGTTGGGTTTAGTTTTCGAGTTTCAAATGATGAATGATGGATATTTTCGGACAATGTTGCATTGGATAACTTTACCAGTGACACTCCCAGCCATCGGTTACTTGTGTTCAGCAGGGCATACGCTATGGTGTTCGCCTCCAGGCGTTTGAATAGGATTTCTGTGAAGCGGGTCTGCTGATTGTAGGCCCGAATAGTGCTGACTCCTTGAATGGTCTCGGCCAAGTGCGATATGACCGGCGACTTGGTGGCATTTTCAATGCGCTGCAATTCCCTGAAAATCCAAATAAAATCAAGTTATATGGGCAATACCTCTCGAAGGTGATAAGATATAAAGGGAATCCTATCTCCTCGGTGACGACAAGATTAACAGAGGTTTCTCGCGATAAGACAAACGTAATCAGTACGTGAGAAGGCAAAGGTTTTTTCAATCGCTCCATCAAAAGTATTATAAAACCTTAGCAGTGGGAAGTACTTTTAATCAGTCTGCTGAAAGCCGATTGTCCGTCGCTATGGTGCCGCGTGGGTTCCGCTTCTTGGTCCTGGCCCTGGTCATCCTGGGAACCATGGATGCTGCACAGAGTGCCAACATCTTGGGGCTCTTTACGAGCCTCAGTCCCTCGCACTTGATAATACACATGTCAACGGCAAAGATACTGGCCGAACGGGGCCACAATGTGACGGTGGTGACGGTGCAAAAGCCAATGGTATCGCACAAGAACATTCACATAATCCAGGTGCCGCTCAGCAAGGAGGATGCTCAGCGGCATAGTGACATAATCGGATCGATGTCCAAGAGCGACAACAGCAACACAATCGTCGCTTTGTTTAGGATGCTCCAGCGCACGGGCTTCATGTTCCGGAAAATGGTTGATGCTCTCAAGGACCCACGTGTGCGGGACTTGTACCTGAACGACGGCAACAAGTTCGACCTGGTCATTGCGGGCTACTTCATGAACGAGTACCAGTTGGGATTCGCGAGGAAAGTGAAAGCCCCCATCGTCTTGGTGGCCACAATGCCACCGAATCAGATGCTTGGCTCGCTGATAGGCAATCGCTTTGAGGGTTCCTTCATAACCTCCGAAAAGGACAACCAGGGAGAGGATACCAGTTCTTCGCTTAAGCAGCGATCGATCAAGTTCATCCATAGCTTCTTCTTCAAACTCTTTAACTACCTTTCCGGTCGAAGGAATGAGAAGTTCTACAAGTGAGTACATCACAATACACTCGTACCTTGGCATAATAATTAATGTTTCGATTTTAGGGAACTTTTTGGGGACGATCCCACTATGCCCGCGTTCCAGGACATCGTCAAGAATGTCTCCCTGATCTTTTTCGCCTCGCATGGCCCCAGCGAGGGACCCATCCAGCCACTCGTCCCCGGCGCCATCGAAATCGGAGGCGTCCACATCAAGGACAAGCCCGACCCCCTGCCCACGGACCTGTCCGACTTTCTGGGCAACGCCACGGACGGAGCCATCCTCCTAAGTCTCGGATCAAACCTAAAGGGATCCCATCTCGCACCTAACGTGGTTCAGAGTATGTTCCGGGTGCTTTCCAAACTCCGTCAGCGAGTGATTTGGAAGTGGGACGACCTGGAGAACACCCCTGGAAAATCAGAAAACATTCTCTACTCCAAGTGGCTGCCCCAGGACGACATCCTGGCCCACCCGAGCACCAAGCTCTTCATCAATCACGCCGGCAAGGGCGGCATCACCGAGGCGGCCTACCACGGCAAACCGATGCTGTCGCTTCCGGTTTTCGGCGACCAGCCCAGCAATGCCCACGCCATGGTCGCCAAGGGATTCGGCCTCTCCCAGAGCCTTCTCAGCCTGCAGGAGCAGCCCTTCCGCGAGGCCATTGAGGAGATACTGACGAATCCACAATACGCCGCCAAGGTGGGCGCGTACTCCTCCCTCTACCGGGACCGGCCGATTTCTGCGCGGGAATCGGTCGTCTTCTGGACTGAGTACGTCATCCGCCACCACGGAGCTGCCCACCTGCAGAGTCCCTTGGTGCACATGGGCTGCATAGCCGCCAATAACTTGGATGTGTATGCCCTGATTTTTGTCGTATTGCTTACGGTTACCCTCTTGCTAAAAGCAATTGTTAAATTTATTTACAAGAGGCTTACTACCAAATCAAAGAAGGTCAAAAAACAAAAGAAGCACTAGCAAATGTAAATAGAATATTAGTTACTCAACAGCTTGTTAGTTTAGAAATAATGTATGATTTTAGATTGAATATAGACCTAAAATATACGTAATATCTACATATACGTACTATATATTCCTTACACTTATTAGCAAATCAATTAACATTTTCGGTATTAAATGTAGAAATTTCGAAAATACTAAATTTGAAAACTATTTTGTCAAATTATGGATACAATTTTAATGCAAATGCTTTAATTAAAATGTTTTTAGAAAATATTAGAAGGCACAATTATAGATAGATACTTTCACCCACGTTTACTGATTGGATAAAATGTTTTTTTAAAAGAAACAATATTACTTATGAGTTCCACAGTCTTATTGGATTGTATTCCTTTAAATGTATGTATATGGAATGTAAGCAATACATGTTTGTCTTACCTAGCTTCCTATATTAATGATACTGCCTCAAATAGAGCATTTAAATTTCGTTTTATCGGCCAAGTTGCATTGTAAGCGTTAACATGAATGTAGTAATCAGGTCGCCCTACCGCTGATAAGAATTAAAACTGATAAGGGTTACTATAAGAAGTGTTTTGTGAACCTAAAGCTTTAGTAGTCGCTGAAAACCTGACCCGCCAATATGATTCGATTCGTGCCGCAACTGCGGCTAGTCGTGGCCCTTCTCATAGCCGTTCTGGGATCCACAGAGGGCGCCAACATCTTGTGCCTCTTCACCGCTCCACAGACCTCGCATGTCATCGTCCATATGTCGTTGGCCAAGGCCCTGGCCGAGAAGGGACACAACATGACAATTGTGACGACCATTGCTTCACCGATCAAGCACAAGAACTTCAACATTATACTAGCGCCGCCCACGAAGGACCAGGAGCTGGATTTGGGGGAAGCCCTTGCCAACATGGCCAAATCCGACGGAGGCGTGGTCTCCCAATTGGTCTATCTGCCGGCTTTCATGGACGTCAACTTTCGCATAATGCACAATGCCTTGAAGGATCCCCGAGTCAAGGCGCTTTACGAAAACAAGGACAACCAGTTCGACTTGGTCATCGCTGGCTACTTTATGAATAATTTCCAGCTGGGTCTCCCCTACAAGCTGAAGGTTCCCATCATCATTTCGTTCCCGCAACAGCCCGTGGAGTTCGTCGGAGCTATGGTGGGCAACCCCAGATGCCTGTCAAATGTTCCTGGAATGATGACCACATTGGGGGAGAGAAAAGTAATGTCCTTTGTGCAAAGAATGCATACGCTAAGCATAAGCTGGTTGCAAAGCATTTTGCTTGCCAACTATGATCGGCAACACTCCAAACTTTACAGGTAAGCAAATCACATATGAAGTGTTCGGTCTTATGATGTTTTTCATTATCCCCTCTCCAGGGATGTTTATGGGGACGATCCATCGCTGCCAAGTTACTACGATGTTACGAAAAACATATCGCTCGCGTTCTTCAACTCGTATGCGCCAAGCGAAGGACCCATTCGACCCAATGTCCCCGCAGTGGTCGAAATCGGTGGCATTCAGATCAAGAATAAGCCGGATCCTCTGCCTCCTAACATCGCGGACTTTCTGGGCAATGCCACGGAGGGAGCCATCCTTCTAAGTCTCGGATCAAACCTAAAGGGGTCCCATCTCGCACCTAACATGGTTCAGAGTATGTTCCGGGTGCTTTCCAAACTCCGTCAGCGAGTGATTTGGAAGTGGGACGACCTGGAGAACACCCCTGGCAGCTCAGAAAATATTCTCTACTCCAAGTGGCTACCCCAGGACGACATCCTGGCGCATCCCAACATAAAGCTGTTTATAACCCATGCCGGAAAGGGAGGCATTGTAGAGTCTCAGTATCATGGGAAGCCAATGCTTGCCATTCCCTTTTTCGCGGATCAAGCCGGAAATGCTGGCAAGATAGTTAAAGAGGGCTTTGGACTCAGCTTATCATCCCAAGACCTGGAAGAGAAGAACTTCGAGCTCAGCATTGCCAAGCTTTTGGAGGATCCATCGTTCACCCAAAAAGTCAAGTCCTTTTCCGACCTCTACCGGGATCGGCCTCTGACGGCGCAAGAAACAGTCGTCTATTGGACCGAGTACGTCCTGCGACATCGGGGAGCTCCTCACCTGCAGAGTCCTATCGTCCATATGGGCACTATAGCAGCCTATAATATAGATATATATCTTCTCTTCTTTCTAATTTTTGCCATAATTGTAATTCTCATTAGGTCCGCTATCAGACTGTGCAAACGAAAACAAAAGATTCTACCTAAACATAAATTAAAGAAAAATTAAACATAATTCAATAACCACCTTGTGAAATACCAACTAATACCAAAATACGTTGTACTCATAATGACTTGGCAAATCATTGATAAGCGTGGGAATCGCTACCGGAGGATCTCATAACTAATTACACAACCGATTGCTTGGCTGATAACGCATATCGCAGACAGTTCTTAATAGAATCATAAAATATGAAACACTTCAGTTTAATAGAGTTTGCCTTTAGGAACACGATTTAGTCGGCTTAAAAATTAAAGTTTCCATGCATTCACATCAAATGAAAGAGCGTCGAAATTTAAGAACCTAATTTAAAACAGAATCTATCACCAAATGAATTGCTTAACCGCAGCACGATTTTGTAGTAAGCCTCAATGGGTTAAGCCCATTGACGATTAGCGACTGCTAATTTCATTCTGGTTATCATTCGAATGTTTGAGCATAAAGATTGCGAGTATTCAATTACAACCGAAAAGCATAGTGCATTGTTTTTTATACCCGGTTAAAAATAACAAAGGTATATAGAATTCGTACGATTGTATGTAACAGGGAGAAAGAAACGTTTTCAACCGCGAATATTTATATGTGATGCGAAAACTAGTTAACCGGAAAAATAGGTAAAATGTGTTGCGCTGACAAGCTTCTCCATAGAAGCATTCACATATTACGCGCACTTGACAAATTACGAATGTTTGCTGCACCCAAAATCTAATTGCTATTATAATCATGCAAAAATCACCTAGAAACGCAGAACCGGGTATTTATAGTCCAGACACTCGACTACAATCGTTCTAACTTGTTTCGACACTTCATCTGCCTACCTCACGTCGTCTAGGTCTGATAACCAAAAAATGTTGATAAGAGCCCCTTCATATGATAATAAACATTATCGGTTCTGTTTAGTCGTCGCCGGGAACTCGGTTCGGGAACAACATGATTCGGCTGGCGGGATTTATTTTTGTGGCCATATCCCTGTTGGCATCTGCAGAATGCGCCAATATCCTTGGGATCTTCACCTCACCCATGCCCTCGCATGCCATTGTGCATTTGTCGCTGGCAAAGGCTTTGGCCGAAAAGGGACACAATCTCACAATCGTGACGGTGGTGGATCCTCCGATTAAACACAAGAACTTCAACCTGATTCAAGTGCCTCTCAGCAAGGAAGTGGAAGCGAATCTCAACGTGGTACTGGGTGACGTAGCCAAGGCCTATACTAAAGGCTTAATTGCATCCATTTGGGAGGCGCCAAGGTTCTTTGACGCGGTTGTAAATATAATGGAAAACGCCCTGACAGATCCACGGGTCAAAGGACTCTACGAGAACCGTGACAACAAGTTTGATCTGATGATTGTTGGGTATCTTTCAAATAACTTCCAGCTGGGCATTGCGCAAAAGCTGAAGGTGCCTGTCATCGGCTCATTTCCACAGCAACCTCTGGAATTCATTGCCGCCGATATCGGCAATCCCAGGTCCCTTTCCCACGTTCCCGGCATGGTGACGGTCATGGGGGAGAACAGGATTTTGTCCTTTTCCCAGAGACTGCATAATATGCTCTTTAGTTTGGCACAACGCGTAATTACTCTCAAAACCGAATGGGATAACCGCAAGCGATACAGGTAAGCAAGTCACACAATCTTGTTTAACAAAGCATTTTCACACAAAGCACTTATAGAAATCTTTTCGGTGACGATTCATCACTGCCCGATTATGATGACCTTGCCAAGAACATATCGCTCATCTTCTTTAACTCGTATGGCCCAAGCGAAGGACCCATTCGACCCAATGTCCCCGCTGTGGTCGAAATCGGAGGCATCCAGATCAAGGATAAGCCCAATCCTCTGCCTGCCAACATCGCAGAGTTTCTTGACAATGCCACCGAGGGAGCCATCCTCCTCAGTTTTGGATCAAACATGAAGGCATCCCACCTCGCACCCAAAATGGTTCAGAGTATGTTCCGGGTGCTTTCCAAGCTCCGTCAGCGGGTGATTTGGAAGTGGGAAGACCTGGACAATGCCCCTGGTAGCTCAGAAAACATTCTCTACTCAAAGTGGCTGCCACAGGACGACATCCTGGCCCATCCAAGCATTAAATTGTTCATAACCCATGCCGGAAGAGGAGGCATTGCGGAGTCCCAGTATCACGGAAGGCCAATGCTTGCCATTCCCTTTTTCGGAGATCAAGGCGGAAATGCGGGAAGTATGGTGAAGCTGGGTTTTGGGCTCACTTTATCGCCCCAAGACTTGGACGAGGAGAACTTCAAGAGCAGCATTGTCAAACTTTTGGAGAATCCATCGTTCACCCAGAATGTCAAGTCCTTTTCCGACCTCTACCGAGATCGACCTCTGACGGCGCAAGAAACAGTCGTCTTTTGGACCGAGTACGTCCTGCGCCATCAGGGAGCTCCTCACCTCCAGAGTCCTGTCGTCCACATGAGCTTTATAGCTGCCCATAACATTGATCTCTACCTTTTGTTTGTCTCGGTTGTGATTGTGGTATTCTACTTAACTTTGGCTGCTTTTAGACTGTGCAAACGGAGGTTGACGAAAGTAACCCATCGAAAAATTAAAGCGAACTAGACCTTAACCTTTTGTGTAGGCAATTGTACACTTTTGTGGCGATATAGATTAACCAAACAAAAATCAAGGTATTAGCTGATAACGCAAAAAGATAAGTAGAGTAAAAGTGTTTAAAATGCTTAATCTATAATTGAAAAGGCCTTATTAGCAAATCAATTTTGGCATTAGGCGAAATATGTGATTAAATAAAACCAAAACGATACTTACCTCGCTGAGCACCTGTAGAACTTCTGGACCACGTAGTACACCAAGCAGATGGGCAGTGTGAGGAGCAGGAACCACGGCGTAACCGTGACATTTATCAGAATGGCAGCCAGGCACACCAGAGTGAGTTGCAGCAGCCGTTGCCCAGTGGCAGCAATTTTCTGTCAACGCAGCGGCAGAGGTTATGGGTTATTTAAGATATGTTTCATGCGGCCAACACTCGCAGGTCAAGGACTCAGCGCAAAAAATACTATTGCCAAACGCAACGCGTGCTTATCGCGGGGCAATCTCAATCATAGATTCCTGCAGGACGGCACTTCGCACTCGTATTTCATGCCACAACAAAACGTTGTTGAGTGCAACATCGAGAGCTGATGGCTAAAACGAACTACGGACAACGGGCCAACGGGCAGCGGACAACGGACAGTGGACAACGGACAGGGGACAGCGGACAAACGGACGGGAGGACGATGAATGGATAACAGAAATAACAAATCTCACCTTATCAATGACGGCCATATCGTGGCTGAAACGATTCACAATGCGTCCGAGGGACGTCACTTGGAAAAAATGCAGCGTTTTATGCAAAATCGTTTGCAGCAGCTTATCGTGCAAATTACGACGGGCATTACAGCCGGCCCATTGTCCGGCCGGTGTTGATACCATGGCCATTATAATGCAAACACACGAAATTGCAGCATACATGTGAAAATAGTACGTGACTTCGTGGGCCTCCGCCCTCGCAACCGGCGATCCGTCTGCCGGTGTCGTCCTGTCGTTGACATGGACATCGCTCCAGTGCTGCAGGCAAACGTCCGTGTAGACACGCAAACACTGCCAAATTAGTGCGGTGATAAAAAAGACGGCGATTATGGGCAGGCCGGCGGCTCGTATATACATTAGATATATGTCCACCGATATTTTCCCATATTTGCGTTCGCTATCAATCGCAGCTCTTCCGGCCACCGTCACCTGCACCTGTTCCGGCTCCTGCCTCTGCTCCGGCAGGGACTCAGAGGTGGCACCTGGCGGAGCCGGGACGTGTCCTTCACCGTTTTCCGTTGGGCCCAACGATGTCACGTTCGCCTCCGATTCTTCGCCCAAACCTGATTCGCAATTGTCAGCGCAATTTATTGTGGTTTCCGTCGAGTCAATATTTACACCTTTTTTTGGGGAAGAAAAATCGATTGTATTCAAAATGGTTAGTATGTTCGCGGAAACAAATGTGTTGTGGCAGCAATTTAAATAGTCTTTGACGCACGCCAAATTGCCTTAACTTTGTAAGTCCCCTAACTAGTTGCACCGCCGAACTAATTGAAAAGAAGTTCATTGAAATTCGCTGCCTTTGCCGGAGGAAGCGCGCAAGCCGGATGGAGGAGTGANTCCGTCGAGTCAATATTTACACCTTTTTTTGGGGAAGAAAAATCGATTGTATTCAAAATGGTTAGTATGTTCGCGGAAACAAATGTATTGTGGCAGCAGTTTAAATAGTCTTTGACACACGCCAAATTGCCTGAACTTTGTAAGTCCCCTAACTAGTTGCACCGCCGAACTAATTGAAAAGAAGTTCATTGAAATTCGCAGCCTTTGGCGCACAAGCCGGATGGAGGAGTGAGGAGTGACACTCGCAGCACTGATTATATCGAAAGTTTGCGCCACGAACTCGCTGACTTATCAGCCAAATATTGATAGATCAATGCATCAAGTTAAGCCAAAGTTTGCTGCCTTGCCAACTTGGCGCGCCCTGGAATAAACTGTCTCTTTGACTTACCGCTTGGGAGCCCAAAACTTTTAAAATCAAAGTTGATTTAAGTTTTAAGCTACACACGCATGCAACCAGCAACCAGCAACCAGGAGCAAAACTATCAGAAGGAGTCGAAGGATAAAGTCCCCGGGGAATTGGGCAAAGTAGCAGACACTTTCGTTCCGTAAAATGATGTGCCAATATGTTGTACGCACAAAGCTTGCAGTTTCACGCCCAAGCGAATCAATTTCAACTAATCAATATTTATTATGATGGATTGCGGGCGGGAGTGAGCAGCAATCGCAGCAGCAAAGGCAAAGCCAAAAGTCAATATTCATTAACTTTGCGAAATTACAGAAATTAAAACTTCACACCCTCTCGACACCCAAATGTCGAGTTCACTGGACTTTCAAAAGGTTTCTTTGAAGCGTGTGTGCACAAGCCAGACCAAAGTTATTTTGGTAATATTTTTTGGTAATAAACTCACTTTTCTTGGGAATCTCCAGCACCACTGATTTCGATTTGTTTGCAGCATCCGTCTGGGAAGCACCAGACGGCGACCCAAGGTCAATGGCAGCGGGCTGTACAATCGGCGGTGACTCCTCGGAGATGCTCCTTAAAAAACATAACAAAAATATAAACAATGAGACTCTTGGGAGGCTTGAAAAATTGTGCTCCATTAACCGGAGTGCTCTTGGTTTGTATCTCAACTGAATGGAAATTTATAGGGATGCTACACCAATTCAAGTTGGAAACAGCAGGAAGGATAAAACCTTTAACAATCACTGCTTTGCATACTTACAAAATCGAGTTGGTGGCACTGAGAGGGTGATGGTGGTTCTTTGGTTTGTTGGAACGACGCATGGACATCCGCCGCATGAACTGCTGAAAGCCCCCGCGGGCCTGGTCAGCCAAAGAGTCCGTCACCTGCTCCGGTTCTTGCACCTCCGAAGCCTTTCCCGCCTCCATGGCTGGCGGCGAGGAGGCATTGCGGGACAGCGGATGATGGTGCTGGTTCTGGGACGGCTGCCAGGACTGGACGCGGGGCTCCGAAGGCGGCAGATTGGCCAAATCACTGCCGTCGGCACTGCTCTCCGCATAGCTGCTGCGGTTCAGGAGATCGCCGCTGTTGGAGCTCGAGGCGGATGTGGCCGTCAGGGTGCTCAGGCCGCTGAGGCGGTGCCAGGAGTTGGTCGCCCTGCGGCTACTGCGGCGGTTGTGGGTGTGTCGGCGTCGGGGTCGCATGATGACGTCGTCGTCCTGGCACTCATCGATGGGCAGGGGAGCATCGAACATGAGATGCCGGGAGCCGTAGATACTGGAGCGTTTCCGCTGCAGGAACCCGCCGGAGCCCATGGAATATGACTGGACAGGGCAGGGCAAATGATTCCAATCTACTTCTCCGCTTGTATTTGGCGTCTTACTTACCACTGACATTCGTTCCTCCTCCTCATCCTCGTCCTCCTCCTGCACGGCCATCGGAGGGACATTGGCAATGGACAAGCAGCCGCTGCCATCGATGGTGTCCGCATTGCATCCACCACCCGGGTCCATGGTCACCGAAATCGAGCGTTGGAGGCCCAGTTTGCTGACGTTCTTCAGCAGTTTCCAGCGCTCACACGCCGTGCGATCAACCAAACTGAAGAGCACTTGAATATCGGGTAACTAAACCAAATTTGAAATACATACTCCTGAGGTAGGTTATCCTTTTTGGCCTTTGCCATGGCAATGATTGAGTTCCACTTCTCGGTGATGCGCGGATGCATCCGCTCAATGTCCGCATAGCTGCCGCAGGCCTCAACGCTGCCTTTCTTCATGACAATCAGCTACCAAAAAGAGTTGGTCTTGAACTCTTGAATATTTCTTGGCCGAGCGCTATACTCACATATTCCGCCTCCTTGATGCGATGCAATTGCTGGGTGACAAGGATAAACGTGCGGTTTGACTTTTGCAGCATTTGACGCACACAGTGCTCGAAAATGTGATCGCCCACCTCGTTGTCCAGCGATGCCAAAGGGTCGTCCTTCAATAAAAAGCAAACACAATCCATCAATGTGGGAAACAGTGAGTGGCAATCGGCCACCCAGATAGAATTTAGCTTTATTAAGGGAAACTAAAGTGCATGGCAAGTGCTCCTAATTGGGACCCAGCATCTTCTCGGGATTCACCCACGTCCTAAAGGTCTCATTGGGGATGCCTGCGTTTGCGGCCTCCTGCATCAAATTGGTGCCGTTTTTGTGGGCCGCCTTGGCGATTGAAGCGGCTTTCTCGTATCCGATGTGCGGATTCAGGGCGGTGACCAGCATGAGGGAATCCCGCAGGTAGGCCGAGATCTGCTCCTTGTTCGGCTTTAATCCCTCCAGGCAGTTGGTGCAGAAGGACTTCATGCCATCGCCCAGAAGGCCAATCGAGCGCAGGACATTAGCAGCGATCATCGGCGTGAAGGCGTTCAACTGGAAGTGTCCGCTGGCGCCGCCTATCGTGACGGCCACTTGGTTGCCCATAACCTGGGCGCAGATCATGGTCAGGGCCTCGCACTGTGTGGGGTTCACCTTGCCGGGCATTATGGAGCTGCCCGGCTCGTTCTCCGGCAGCTGGAGCTCTCCAAAGCCGCACCGCGGTCCCGAGCCCAGCAATCGAATGTCGTTGGCTATCTTCATCAGGCTGGCCGCCATGGTGTTGAGCTCCCCGTGCAGCTCGACGAGGGCGTCGCAGGTGGACAAGGACTCGAAGCGGTTGGGCGCCGAGACGAATGGCAGGAAGGTGATGTCGGCAATCCGCTTGGCGCACACCTCCGCGAAGCACGGGAGAGTGTCCAGACCCGTGCCCACATAAGTTCCGCCCACGGGCAGCTCATAAAGCCGGCCCAGAGCTGAGTCCAGGCGACTGCTAGCATTTATCAATTGATGCTGGTAGCCGCTGAATTGCTGGCCCAGGGTCAGCGGCACTGCATCCATCAAATGGGTTCGCCCAATCTTAGTGATGCCTTCGTACTCAGTGGACTTCTTGCGCAGCAACTCAATGAACATCCTCAGCGAGGGATACAACTTCTCCTGCAGGTCCAGGGCCACGGCCACTCGGATGGCCGTGGAGAAGGTGTCGTCGCTTGACTGCGACATGTTCACATGCTCGTCCGGATCCACCGGCTTCTTGGTGCCCTTTTGGAAGCCCAGAATATTGATGGCCCGGTTGCAAATCACCTCGTTGACATTCATGTTCGTGTGCGCCCCCGCTCCGGTCTGCCAGATGACCAGTGGAAAGTGCTCATCGTCGTAATACTTCCCGGATATCACGTCGTCGCATGCCTTGGAAATGGCATCCGCCAAGTTGTCCTCCAGTCCACTGCACTTGTTCGACTCTGCGCAAGCTTTCTTGACCACGCCCATGCCTCTTATAATAGATCGCTGTGGATTATTTGGAGTTCTAAGGACCTTAGCGCTTCTCGATTGAAAACATTTTCCCTACTGGCATTCGCTCCTCGACCCCGCCAATCGGAAAATTCATCAGCGAGCGCATCGTCTGCGGACCATACATCCGATCCAGGGGTATGTGGATGGGGCCCAGGGCGTCCTGCTCGACCCGCGTGTCTGGAACAATTATCCGGGCCAGCTTGTACATCAGGCTGAAAATCTCCTTCTGATCGAACGACATTGCGGAATAGTGCAAAATGTAAACAATATGCCAATGAATGTGTGGGATGAAACTGTGAGTTTTTTACGGGTAACTCAAGCCTGACTGGATGCTTTTTTTTAAGAGGAAACTACTCGACTCCCTCCCTAGCAATCCTGACTCATGCCCGGGAGAACAACTCGTGCAGGCGATCCCGTCATTTCCCGATCACAGGGATATCGCAGGAGGATGACGAGCACATTGAATCCTATTTGGCCTGGAACCTTAGTGGCACGGTCGATTCGCTTGACCGGATGCCCAGACCCCGAGTTTCAGGCTTCCAAAGAGATTGTTACAGTAGTTAAAAGAAAACCATCCGCAAAACTGCAAAATTCGGTGGTGGAAACTCATTAATGATCTGAAAATTCCGTGACCACTGAGTACCGGGTATTTATAGTCGAGACACTCCTCTATAGCCGTAACTACTTGTTTACCATGCAACAATGTAGCAAAACTTTACAACCGGTGCCATTTTTACTGCCCATTCTTATCGATTCCTTGACTCCAGCAATTTCACGACACACTTACCATTATGACCACATTAGCCGAAGAATATATGGCCCGGGCTATGGCAATTCGTTGCCTCTGTCCGCCAGACATGTTGATGCCACGCTCCCCGATAATCGTACAGTCGCCCCGTGGCATTAGCTCAATGTCCGGCTTGAGGGCGCAGGCCTCGATCACGAAATTGTATCGCTTGGGCCGGAAGGACTCTCCGAAGAGAATGTTTTCGCGGATGGTGTCATTCAGGAGCCAGGGCTCCTGCGATACATACGAAATCGTGCAGTTCCTGCAAGTAAAGGATGGGAATTTTAAATGATTTGGGAAAAGTGCCACATTCGAATAGTTACAATTCTCAACTAGTTCTGGATACTCGTATGTACAAAGCTAGTCAGTCCGAAATAAATTTGCCAGTGTTTATACGATATTGTTGGTATTATGGTGTTTTTGAATTTTTTTTTTATTAGTATAAGTGTTTTAATGTATTTTCGACATTTTTTTAATATAATACATTTTTTTAATATAATAAGTGGGTACTTATGTATGGAATTTTTTGCGGTAAGGCAAGTGACCTCGGACTTTAGACTTTAAGACTTTACATTCAATTCGACATTTTTTAATATAATAAGTAATTTTATATGGAATTTTTTGCGATAAGGCAAGAGACCTTGGACTTTAGACTTTAAGACTTTACATTCAATTCGACATTTTTATTAATATAATAAGTAATTTTATATGGAATTTTTTGCGATAAGACAAGTGACCTCGGACTTTAGACTTTAAGACTTTACATTCAATTCGACATTTTTTTAATATAATAAGTAATTTTATATGGAATTTTTTGCGATAAGGCAAGAGACCTTGGACTTTAGACTTTAAGACTTTACATTCAATTCGACATTTTTTTAATATAATAAGTAATTTTATATGGAATTTTTTGCGATAAGGCAAAAGACCTTGGACTTTAGACTTTAAGATTTTACATTCAATTCGACATTTTTTTAATATAATAAGTAATTTTATATGGAATTTTTTGCGATAAGGCAAAAGACCTTGGACTTTAGACTTTAAGATTTTACATTCAATTCGACATTTTTTTAATATAATAAGTAATTTTATATGGAATTTTTTGCGATAAGGCAAGTGACCTCGGACTTTAGACTTTAAGACTTTACATTCAATTCGACATTTTTTAATATAATAAGTAATTTTATATGGAATTTTTTGCGATAAGGCAAGAGACCTTGGACTTTAGACTTTAAGACTTTACATTCAATTCGACATTTTTATTAATATAATAAGTAATTTTATAAGGAATTTTTTGCGATAAGACAAGTGACCTCGGACTTTAGACCTTAAGACTTTTCATTCAATTTGACATTTATTTTAGAACCAACTTTTGTAATTTTTTTATAATTTGTAATACGTAATTTTATATGGAATTAAAATCTAAAGAATTTGTACGCGCTCGCTTTAGACTTTTCATTAAATTCGACATTCATTTAAGAACGTTTTTTTTTTTTATATATAAAAAGTAATTTCTAATGGATTTTAACAAACTGTGAGCAATTCAACAGCTAAAAATACGAGTATGGCTTGTGAGTGCTTTACATTTAATAAACACCTATGTATTTGTACATATTTCACAAAAAATAAGTATAGTTTAAGTAGCTTTCACGCACACATGTGGGACATGCTACAAAGGCCATTGCAAAATTCCTATTTAATGCTTGCCTTACGTATTGGGCAACATAAATTTGCAAGCCAAAGAAAACAAGTAAGAACGAATAATGTCGAGTGTCACGACTGTAAATACCTGGTTCCCAGTTTCCCCCTGTTCACGGGGGTGTGAAGGGGTGACTGCGTTTTTTTTGTTTTCTGGTAGAGTTTGGCTGTACAAACATAACAAATAACATGGAAAATGGAGGATCATTGGCCATCGGAATCAACTGTCACCTTCGTTGGAAGTCATCCAAGGAACTGCTGTACCATCGAAACTGAGCCAGCCCGTGAAAGCGAATTACTGCTTAAAGAAAACCGACGTTTCCGCGTAATTATAATTCCCAACTAGTTCATTGCCTAGGCTTCATTTAGCCCGATATTTTTGGTAGGTAAACTAATTTTTTTCCCTCCCCTCTCCCTCTAGTTCCCCACCAGTTCCCCTCGCCAGATGTCGACCTGAGCGCCTATTGCCTGGACGGAGATTGAGATCGTGATCGAGATGACCCCCCTTTGGCCTCGCCGTCCAGCTTTGGGAATCGTCTGTCACTTTCGCTGGAAGTGATCCATGGAACTGCTGCACAAAACTGAGCCAGCGCGTCAAGGCGACTTACTGTTTAAAAAAGACCGAGACCAGGGAGATTGCCGTGCCTCAGGAGCAGCGTTCAGCAATGAGGAAGAAAAGGCCCAGACAAGGACCAGGTAAGTCCGGAGTACTTATTAGATTTCATGGTTTTTTGGATGAGCTTTTCTCTATCTATTATTGTCTCCAAATCTCGGCGTTCATACGGACAGACGAACATGGCTATATCGACTCGGCTGCCGATGGTGATCAAGAATAAATATACTTGGTGTGGTCACAGACTATTCCTTCTCCATGGTGCTTACCTTTGTACGAATTCAATATACCCTGTTCCTTTTAGAACCGGGTATAAAAATCAGTGGGAAACCTTGAAGATGCCACACTGCAGGGGCAAAAGGAAAAAACCTACTCGAACTAACATAGACATTTATTACAGTAATTGAAATTATTGCACATTTGCCGTTTGCCAAGGCATGGAAATGGAGCAGCCGTCGTGGTCCCGCAGGAGGAAGCAATAGAAGCGAAGGACACAGGAGGCAACTGGCTTTGGGGGCCGTGCAGGAGCAGGAACAGAAGCCGCGGGAGTCTGCTCCTGCACGGCTCCCAAACGAGTTCGCTGCCGTGCCCTTTGCTTCTATTGCAAGTGGTGCACAGCCGTCTCCGTTTCCGCTCCGCGATTTCCACTTGTTAAATGCATTTGGATACGCTCGTCCCTCCCATCCATGCCCACATCCATCGTCCTTGCCTTTGCCTGTGACTGTGCCTGTGGAGTCTGCAGACTGCGATGCCATTTTTATTTTATGCGCAATAAAATTAACAACGTACACAGGCATTTTGTGATAAATTACTGAATCACGTGGCGTGCATTGAAACGACTGTTCAAATATGTTGAATGACTGCGGCGAACTGCGAGGCAGCAACAATGCAATCTGGCAGCATAGTATTGCACCTGCCAGGCGGAGGTCTGTGCCGTGATTTCATCCAGAAGCAAAACTGGGTTACGCGGTCGATAGTAAACTAAATCCGGATGCCGGTATACGAAGATTCGTGACTTGTGCGACCCGGTAATGAAACCAATATAGAGTAACCACCCCTCTACCTAGCTTTGGGGCAAGGATTTCAACTTTAAAAGTAAGCTATATGCGCGGAGGTTTGGGGTAGTCTGCATGGGAAAATAGGTGAAAATTATGCAATTAAATGTGATGAATGGGCAAACAAACTTATCCACTATGGGCCCGGCCAACTCCAGTTGGCAGAACTGAAAATAAGCGCATAAATAGCTAAGCAAATTTACATCAGCGGCGTGTTGTGCGGCGTACTGTGTTGTATCGTGTTGTGTTGTGTTGCGCTGTCTTTTGTTGACATACGAGAAAACGTGCTTAATCTTGGCCGGAGGAAAGTGCCCCCAGATAGTCGGAGGACAAAATCAGCTTATAATAGAAAAATATTTTTAACTAAAATAAGCTTTCAAGGGAGTGCGCCCAGGAAAAACAACGAACCTAGCTCTGGGCCAGGATTTCAACTTCACGGACTAATATGTAATTTTAAATAGACATAAACTGTCTGGCAAGGGGGTACAGATATTTAGACAATAGGTTCAAATTTCAAATTCTTTTTTAGTAACCTTCTTGAAGAAAGTTTACATACATACGAGTATTTAAAAGGGTTTTCCAAAGCCAACTTATTATAATTATCTCCTAGAATACCTTTTTCCAACTACGTGCAGTCAAATGCCAAATTATTCCGTCAGCATTTTGAACTGTGTAATTTAAATAATAATTTGGTACAATTTTCCCCATAATTCAAATCTTAGATTATCCAAAGATATGCATCTGTGGTTTCAAAAAACTTTTAAAAGACTCCTTAAACCGGTTATCAAGAGTAACACAAAGTCTTAAATGTTTCTTTAGTTGGATTCGAAATAAACGATAGTCCCAACAGATAAATAAAAGACCTAAAATCCATATAAATTTACTAGACATTAACGTAATCATGAGGCTATACAAAAAGTATCAGTTAGGTACTCATAGATCTTGAGGGAAAGTAGAAATACTCTTGTTAAACAATTTTAATTGTTACTATACACAATATTAGTTGGATTCGATTAAAGGATACTAGTTCCCTGAATGTTGGTTTTAAGAAATTTTGATGATTATCATACGACAGATGGGTGATCTTTTACCCATACCACTTAGATTTGTTTATTTTCAACACTTTTGTCAAGCAAGAAGTTTTAGGAATGAACCTAGAGTTTGGATGAGTTGTTGCGTGATATCTATGGCCGATTGCAAATAAAACATGCAATAAAAATGCAACATTAATGTACTCACTTGTGCCAGAACATGTTCCCTGCCAGCAGGGGCATCTCCATGAGCAGGGCCGAGAGCAGGGAGGTCTTGCCACTTCCGTTCTTGCCCACCACGATGGTCAGCTTGCCCTTGGGCACCACAATCGCCGCCACGTGCAACTGCACCACCGGCAGCTGGCTCTGGGGCTGCCAGGTGAAGAGCCCGTCGTTGATCGACACCGCGATGTCGTCGGGCATTTTCAGGAGCAGCGAGTCCCGCCGCCAGCTGTCCGTGTTCCTGGCCCGGATCTCCGAAAACTCCGCTGGCTTTTCGGGCGCAGTGGCGCGCATCTTTGGCGGTCGGATGGCCACGTACGGGGTGTTCCGGAGCAGCTCCCGCCGCTGCTGCACGAGCTTGTGGTGGCCCAGTTCCTGGGCGGACGAGAGGTCGACGCCGGCCTGGTCCTCGCTCGAAGCCAAAAGCGGTGTGCTGGAAGTGCTGGGCCCTGCACTCTCCTCGGCCGTCTCCGGATTGTGACTCCGCTGCTGGGCCAGACGATTCTCGATCAGGATGTTCTCCGCCTGCGCCGTGCGCATGGTCAGGTTGGACTTCTCCTGCGTCTCGTACATGTCCAGCGAGGCGTCGCTCTTGCTCAGGATCCTGGCCATGTTCCGGATGCCCTCGAACTGCTTCTGGATCTCCGGGGACTTGAGGAAGCGTTCCAGCCGCCGCGTGGACACAGTGGCTGCTATGCTGAGGGGCACGGTGATGGGGAAGATCAGCAGAGGCACCGTCAGCTGCTGGAAAAGCGCCAGCGAGGAAAAGAGCCTGCTGGCATTCAGTTCGAAGCTTTCCCCGCGCGATAGCCACACATAAACGCCCAGGGTCACAAAGGTAACCAACACCGTGGCAATATGGGTCAGAGCAGCTAGGAAAGGATTGGAATAAGTACAAAAATGTATCGGGGATATTTAGGTTATTATTATGCCCACTCATCAGGGTCCAGAACATGGCATCTCTGTTGAGGAACTTGAGCTCCTTGGTGCGCACGGCTTGAATCTTTTTCAAGAAGACCTCGTCCCAGGCATTCAGTTTGATGACTTTGATGCCAACCAGTGTGTCGTGAATCTTTTTCAGCCGCTCGTCGGTATATTTCTACGGGAAATCAGACAGGCAATTACCTATCATTTCCTATAATTGTTCCATAACTTTTGCTTACCGCAATAATCTTGTCGTTTTTGGACATTGCCTTCCCAATGACAAACTGCAGAGGAGTCATTATGAGAATGCACACGATGGAGCCGATTACGGCACTTATTCCCAAGTTCAAATACAGCAAGTAGATCACCACTGCAATCTGGAATATTAAAATAATATATTACCCTAATTTAATTCTGTATTCTTTATTAATTTTTAAATTCTTAAGTTCTCTGGCTAAAAGGCCATTTCGACCATTTTTCTAGCAGAATCCAATAAGAACTACATAAATTTGGAATCAAATCTAAATCGGGTCAGTTTTATATGAATTCAAATTTATTGCCCAGCATTTATGTGCCATATTAAATACATTTGTATCTGTTTGCCGAGTCGAGGGTTCCTGCCAACAAGCACTATAAATTAGCTTCGTGTTAACGAACATCAAACGGCGCTCAAATGGCACACAAGTTGGCCATAAATTGTAAAAACGTTTACACTACCAACAAATCCGAGCACGACCAATCCCGGCTACCAACCTTGAAGGGAATCGCCCAGGCGTAGTGGATGATCACGAAGAACTCCATTATGTTATTAGTGTCGTCCGTCATGTGGTTGATGATGCCACCTGCATCTGTTTTTAAATAAGGAAATACTGAATGCATTATCCCCATGAATGATATACTCACGCTCGGGCTGCTCGGACTGCTCTGCATTGGCTTTGCAGTCCTCGGATTTTAGGGTTTCCGCCGCCGGAACGGAGGGGCCACCGCCCGCATTGAGGCGTAAAATTTTTCTATAAATCAAACCCTGCAGGGAGGTCTTAATCCGGTTGCCCGTCATATTAAAGATGTGCGTCGATGCCTGGGACAAGGCGCCCTGTGTGAGGGCGGCCAGCAGGACAATCCAGGCGATGCACCAACCATTGGCCAACAAATCCGACCAAGTGCCGCAGTAAACTCTCACTTGGCCAATATCGGTGCCGAAGGCCTCGTCGTAGTCCGAGCTCACCTGGGAGACGCTAAAGATTTCCGTCCGATTGTCGTCGAACCTTTCGGGGTGCTGAGTCTGCTCATAAAGCTGTTCGATGTACTGCACAATCTTCTGGATGGCCAAGGGGCCAATCAAGGCGAACAGATCGGAGAACAACTTCAGGAGGCCGCCCAAGGCGAACATGCGCCAACTGTTTTTCAAATAGCATATCCACAGGGATGGGGACGATTTTGACTTCTTCTGCAATCCAAGAGCCGTGCTCAGATATATCTACGATCATAATTTTGGAGCTCTACCTACCGCTCTCTCGGTGTAAAGGTACAAGAAGCGATCGTAGTGCGACCTAGCACTGTCCTCCAGTTTCATTTGCCCCAAGTCCTCCAGTTCCAGCGGCTCGTTATAGCCCAACCGGAGGAGAGGTGTGAGCCACCAGAAGCAGGACTTTGAATAAAACGTGGCCAGGGAGTGTTTGTAGCCAATCTTTCCATAGTCGTCCATATACTCGTCGTGGTATTGCTGGAATTGTTCGGAGAAGTTGCCAACCCGAAATGAATAACTAATATTCACAACATAAACAGAGAGCAAACTAATCCGAAAATCTGCGCTTAACCTCAATTAAAATTTAAAGATGCAAAAGGCCTTGCAATGTTTGTTGACCTGGCTTGGCTTTACATTTTATTAACCCAAATAGCTCATGTCAAACTGACTTTAGGGGAATAGTAAATATAAAAATATATCATGGAAGCCGCCAACCCAGCAGCAAATGGTCAAGTTTTTAGTAGGAAAACCCTTTTATTTAGTCATACCCACCTCCTTGTAGATGGTGTAACCGTCCAAGGCGGCTAGGGCCAGAAAACAGGAGGCGGCCAAGGCCACCAGGCACGTCTGCAGCTCCCACACATCCTCGTAGTAGACCAGCTCGGAGAACTCGTTGGTGCGCAGTGCAAATGTCAATGCCTCGACGCCCAGGCTTGCATATAAAAAGGCTGAAAATGGGGGAAATGCATCGGGAATCCTCCAAGGATACAAGTAACCAGGAAACACCCACCTGTCGCCTTCCGGCACTCAACGATTCGATGATACAGCATTAGCATAAGAGTCAGCAGCGTTGACAAAATCGCATTCCACGCCTCCCCCGGCCCCCTGACAATCAGAAAGTTTTGCTCCCTGGGACTCGCCTCGAAGAGGGGATTGAGCTGCAGGACACTGCGATGCGGCAGCAAGGTCCTGGCGATGTCCAGGCTGTTGGCCGCCAAAAGGAGCAGGGAGACTGCCGCTCGGGCATTGTGAAACATTAGCAATGTTTTTTGGCACCTGCATTGACACATGCAAATCAATCGGGAGATTACTTATTTTAGTTTTTCTTAAAGTTTCCAAAGTTAAGACTCACGGTTTGAGGTTTAACATATATTGCCTCGTAAATATGTAAATCTAAACACGACGGCGAACCGTCCATTTATTAAAACTTAACCATTTATTATAACATTTTGAACAACTTATTTATGCATTTACATATAATGGAGAAAAGGATCTCTTTTGGCAGCCACATTGACATACCTTTGATTATCAATCTGGAGATTACTTACCTTAAAATTGGAAAAGTTAGGAGTAACTATGGGTGAGTTTTATTTTCCACACAAATAAAGCTAAAAACTAGTGGCATTTATAGTATAATTGTGTAAAACTTATTCATGCATTGTTTGTTTGTTTGGTTGTGGGTTGTGGATACATACGTGTGCGTGAACCATTACTCAAAAATATAGGGAAACCCCAAAACGGGGCGTGGCGCATAGTTTCGACGCACTCTGTCAAGAGATCGTACAGCAGCCCTTTAATTTCCGGCGACAGTTAAAATTGTAAAAATTAAATTCAAATTTAAATTCAAATGCCAAACCGCCAAATCAATTTGTGCACCCGCCGTGTGGAATAATTCCCAACTAGTTCTGACAATAAAATCATTACTTAAGCTCGAGAAATCTGATTTTTTGGGTAAGTAATTTAATTTTTTTTTTCGTTCTAGCTTCTGGATTAGCCAAGGAGGGATGCGCAGCTCCAGCTTTGGGTCCACCAGTTCCAGATCTCAGCGACCGCCTGGTCAAGGAAGTGGATGCCGAGGATCATAATCCTCATCTGTCCATCTGTCCTAGCTCTCAACGTTCCGGTATCGTCGTGTTGGCAGCAGTGTCGCCGTTGGCAGGTGTACTGGGATCTGCTGCGCCAACTGTGATGCAGTGCATCGAATCTATCCGCGGCGCCAAGAGGAACTACGACTTGATTCCGGCGACCGGATATCCAAGCCCGCCATCAGTAGCCAGCTGCTCATCACCGCTGATAGGTGTCCAAGGATCTGCTGCACCAACTGTGATGCACTGCTTCGAGGCTATCCGCGGCGCCAAGAGGAACTACGACTTGATTCCGGCGTCTGCTCCGATCGGCGACCGAATGTCCAAGCCTGCTACAAATAGCCAGCTGTTCTGCGGTTGTCCATGTAACCGATTTCCTGACCACCTTAAGAATCGGATCCGCCAACTCCCGATGCCGACGATCGCCAAGAAACGACGCGAACTGCGAGGATCATCACTCTGATGGACGCGTTCTCATCACCGTCGCCACCGCTGTAAGGTATGTGAGGATCTCGAATCCCATCGCCACATCTAATGCAGTACGTTGGGCGATTCGCTGCGCCTGTATTCTGGACAAGGATTTGTCGTTCTGGAGAATGTTTCTATGGAAAATTGTAACCGGCTGATTTTTGCAACGCAAATAGATATTAGCTCGATCAATGTAATTTCCTTATTTCGTACCTCTATAATTAAAATTGTCGGCGCCACAGAATTTCGCGGAAGCAAAGCTTCCTTCTCCCTGTTATTTATTTATATGATCTATAATACCTCTGCTCTTTTTAAGATCCGGGTATAATAATTGCACTACGTTTTCTTAATACTTTATTTCTTCTGGTAAATTACAATTAAATTATTCGCTAGAAATACTTCGAAATAACTATCATTGGTGGAGCCTTCACTACTTGGCACTCTGGTCGTCCGTTTGGGCCTTCGATCGGATGAGCCTTCGATTGGGAGTGATAGGGATGCTTGGCGGAGGAAGCATGCATGGCATTGTAGCCGGACTTTTGGCCCAAATGACCAAGTAGGTGGCTAGTGGTCGGCTTGTACACGGTGGGTAAACAACCTATTTTCTAAAATGCGTAGACATATAAAAACCTATCTAGACTCTAGATTCTAGAGACACCTCTTCAAGATTGAAGTTTAGAATTGAGTATAAATAAAACTATGAACAGGTGTGTATCCTTAACCATATAATTTTCGTATAAATTACGAATTAAATAAAAGAGCTATCGTTTTGGAAACATTTTCCTGGCTTATTTCGTGTTATGTAGGCACTATTTTGATTTCATGGAGGCAGTTAAATAATAAATAAATTCAAAAATAAATCCACCTGAGTGCCCTGCCCGTTCGCCCTCCAATTGGGAGAAAAGCACTTGAGAAAAATGAAAAGGCACCCAGGCAATCATGTATGCATAAATCCATGGCCCTACAATTAACATTAGTTCTTAATGGCATTGATTTCGAATGCGAGGCCTTGAAAACCTATGTATTTACATATTCGAATGCACCCTTAACCCAGAAGGGAGGTGTGGATGCCATTGAGAGTGCACTCATTGAGAATACTTTGGCACGCGACGCGTTATTTTACGTATTTCCGATTTTCCGAGTATTTGTGGTTGTTTTGCTTTCCCTGCGGGATGCACAAAATTCTCAATGGCCCGTGCACTTCAGTTCCGGATATCAATTATTGGTCTTAAGTGGATTTTCGATATGCAACTTGGAGAGCAGATTCCAAAGGCCACACATTTGTATTAGAAACGAAACAAAATCAATTAAACAT
This sequence comes from Drosophila ironensis, assembly GCA_021223825.1. NCBI lineage: Eukaryota > Metazoa > Arthropoda > Insecta > Diptera > Drosophilidae > Drosophila > Drosophila ironensis. The sequence goes on from JAJJHQ010006256.1 coordinate 967,052, forward strand.
TCAAGGGTAATGCGAATGTCAATGCTATTGCTGATTTTAAACAGAAGTACAAATAAATCAATGTTTATCCTTAAACAATTAACAAAAACATGGCCTAGAAATACATAGTTGGCAGTGAAAAGGGAAATCAAGTAATTTGTAACTTAAAAATAAGCTATTCTGTAGGGTAAGAAATCATTGTACATCTTTCAACATTAAACAAACATGACCTAGAAATAAACAGCAAGTTTGCGGCATGAAAACAAATAAAGCAATTCCATGTTGAACTGTAGAAGTAACTTCAAAATTCTGTAAACACTCCCAACTGGCATGCTTTTGATTTATACCCAAAGTCTGAGGCATAATATCTTATAATAAATCGGGCAGCATATAAGTAAAACACTCCAGCTCCCTCGTCATCACTCCGAAATTCGTATTTCTACAAACGCATGTGCTAAATTTAAACAAATGTGCTCATTTGCTTATACAGCGATCCGGGGCAGGGGAATAGGTAATTTCTAGTCTTGGCCAAGGAACGAACTGGTTGTGCCTCATCTAACGATGATACCATTAAACCGATCCCCAACCCATTACATTTGACCCTATTTTGGCACTCGTTTTCAAGCGAAAGAGTGCGAACTGATTGTAAACAATGCCAGCACTTGATTTTAGTTTAAAATGTGTCAATTCAGCTGCGTGCCGGACCTTTAGACCTAGATATACGCTTTTGAACTCACGTCTTGTATCGGATCCAAACAAATAGACTGAAGAAGAGTAACAAGAATATATCTGTGGCGGCAAAGACACGACTGACACGGTCAATGCCGCAAACATCCGTATTTAAATTATCGTAAACGGAGCGTACATGCCCGTTCAGGTCATCACAGTGTATTATATTAAACAAGCGCTTCATAATGGCCAATAAAAGCGAAACATGTAGCCAGAAATTGAACGATGTTTGCCGGTTTCACTCCTCCAAACGATTTCACTTTTGCAATTTCATTTCAAAATATTCTTTCGGATTCTTTGTTTCCCGAGATTTCCTCCCAAATGCTTTCGCGCACAGCACAACAGGTTGAAGAGCAAATACAGAAATTTTCAATATAAACAAACGATTTCGCAATGGGGGGAATATGCACTGTAATTGCTTCTAGCGCAATATGTGCCAAGCGAGTTGTGTCCAAATTTGATTCGCCCGCCGCCTTTTCATCGGCCCAGTTGCCCAGTTGCCATTCAATTATTATTCTTTAGTCACTTTTTTCCCGCTTTTCGGATAAACAAAACAGCCGGGGGGAGAAAACACCATCGAATGCACGTTTCCCCGATACAAGACACTCGAACCCGGCGAAGAAGCGTTTTGGGAAGAGCGAAGAAAAGGCCAAGCGACCGACCGACCGCTTCCGAGCGTGGCAGCGAACTAGCAAACGCTCGCACGCCGGAAAAATCACGAAGCTAGCCAGCCGTTCAGGAGATACTGCAGCGATCTGGCGGATCACGCACGTGTGCGCTGGGGAAAAGCTCGCAGAGTCTTCTGCTGCTGTTTATTTGGCAACCAGTTGTGGCTGCAGGCTGGAAACAAGGCGGTGCGACCTGGAAAAGCGGGAAAGAGAGCATATGCAAATACCGGATATACATAGCTTTGGTGTGAAAAGCCTGTTTATTAATTACGATTTCTACTATTAATGGTTTCGTTTTCAACGCCTGATAAGCTTACACAACCAATTTGGATCACTTGCTGGGTAAATTTATATATATTTTGGAGTGGGTCTCCTCTGTTTGGTAACCTAAACAGGATCCGCAGAAAAAAAATTGATAAATGATCTTCTTATACTACTAATTCGGATCAATTGGAGAGTAAATTTTTCTATAATTTGGAGTAAGCTTGGTAGAAACTCCATCGTTTGTGTCCCAAACGGAGGAGAAGTAGTCGCAGACTCCGCGCAAGATGCTGTACAAATAAAAATCGATAAATGATCATCTTACATTACTATTTCGGATCACTGGGAGAGTAAATTTTCTTATAATTTGGAGTAAACTCGGTAGAGTCTTATCTGTTTGTAACCTAAGCGGAGAAGAAGTTGTCGCGGGATCCTCACAAGTTTCTTTACAAAAAATATCGATAAATTATCGTCTTACATTACTAATTCGGATCACTTGCCGTGTATATATTTTAACATATTTTGGAGTAAGCTCGGTAGAGCCTCCCCTATTTGTAACCAAAGCGGAGGAGAAGTAGTCGCAGACTCCGGACAAGATGCTTCACAAAAAAAATCGATAAATGATCGTCTTACATTACTATTTCGGATCACGTGCAGCGTAAGTATAAATATATTTGGCGGTGAGCTGGGTAGATCCTCCCTCGAATGTTGCCTAAACGGAGGAGAAGTAGTCGCAGGAACCGCACATGTTGTACAGGTGGCCCGAAGAGGGTTCGATGAAGAATCGCAAGGCCTGCGTGCACTGGAGCTCGTGCGAGGCGATTTGCTTGTGCAGGAGCTCCTCGAGCTTGTCCAGGCTGGCCGGGTGCTCGAAGCGGACCCCGCACTCGCAGGCAAAGTGGCTCTTGAGGCGCTTCAGGGGTTTGATGAGACAAACGGGGCACAGGACGTCCTTGGGCTGCCCCTCGTCGGGCTCCTCATACAACGTCTCCACACTCTGCTCCCCCAAGGCGTACCACTCGTTGACATCGCTGAGCAGCTCCTCCAGAATCAGTTGCTCCAGCTCCACGTCGTGCTCCAGTTCCGAGAGCTCCAGACGGAGGATTTCCTTGAGCTCATCCTAGGGTTTCAAGGCAAATACAAGGGTTAACTTTGTCTTGGCACTTTCTGTCCCAACTGCCACTCTTATTTCAATTTGTAACTCTTCTATTAGAACCTCAACTCTACATTCAAGAACCCAAGCCTTCTGGAATAGCACCCTTAAGATATCCCACTTTTAATATAGAAAAAATCATATTATTTCTAGAAAATCTAACATGAAACATGGTATACAAGTTAGCAACAGTGTTAGCTTTAAGAAAAACAAAAGCAGAAACATAATAAACAAACCAAAACCATAGAATTCCTGCAATAAACAAACCTGCACCATAATATAAATTTTGTTATTAGCGCTAAGACAAAATACTACACCCCCACAAAATATTGCCAATAATAGCTAGTTAAAGGCCCAAGTAATCAGAGCTTAATTTAGTAAGGCTAGACTTAAATTTTTAATAAAATTAACAAATTATTTTGCCTTGAATTTTAGCTTATTTTCCGGCTTACCAGTTGAATTCCCCGGTGGGCGTCGTTGCACTTGTTGCGTGTGTCAATTATGCGCTGGCGGAACTTCTGCCAAGACAATCAGTTAACTTTATTAAGCGATTTTTTATTGAGCTTTTTTTACCTGTCTTAGCACTTCGCGCAGCTTTGGCATTTGCATGCCCATGCGCTTCCTTCTGGCCACGTCCTGGGCATGCCGCTTTTGCTCCGCGGAGGTGCGGTACACAGGGCTCGCAGTCTGGTTCATTGTTTTCAATTTGGCAATCAATTTATGAGGAATTCCCGCGTAAAAAGTTTGTTTCCCTGTTTACAATTAAAGATGGTCAGCTGTCGATAATCACTTGTCAGTGGCTCGATAGCCTCGCTTTTGATAAATCTCTGTGCTACCCCTTGCAACACTGAAACTCGCCGCTATTTTGGCCGTTTGAAATTCCCGCCAATTCGATACATCAACCTGCAGCGCTTTGGAGCATTTGTAATAGACATTTGCATGAATGCATCCAAAACGACAAATTAATCACTCATTCTAGGTTGCGCCTACTTTTTTTTCATTACAGTATATTTGTTGTGCCATTTTCTACCGGCCTATGGAGATAAGGTACAGTAAAGAAGAACACTACACTACTGCACAGATCTGTCATGCTAAAAATTATTACATTCATGGAGAAGTCTAACTTGTAAAAATTAGAAATCACGATAATGTTTCCCTGCCGTGGCCCTGCCGTACTCCACAGCAGGGTTGCTCTGGCCGTTTGAAACTCCCGCCTATTCGATACCCCCGCAATCGGTACTTTGCCCTGCAACGTTTTGCAACACTGCACCGCAGAGTTGCTCTGGACGAGTTTGACAGCTCCGAGTTGGGCTAAAACACGCTTCCGGTTTCTCTTTCCCTTTCTTTTACCAGCGTGCATAGAGACCAGTAAGAGGTTAGTGTACAAATTTTTGCCCAAAACCCCCCGAATATCAATGAATTAACCGCGATTTTTGCCCGCACAGATGCCAGCACCGGTTGCCAAGAAACCCGCGGCCAAGAAGCTGCCGGCTGTGCCGGAATCGAAGCTGAAATTCGGCAAGAAACAGATCAGCAAGCGCGTTGCCGAGTCGAAACGTCGCCTCAAGCGCGCCGCCGTCATCGCGCTGCGCAAGAAGGAGAACCTGGTGCGTGCCGAGAAGTACCAGAACGAGTACATCAAGGCCGATCAGCGGGAGATCAAGCTGCGTCGCCTGGCCAAGAAGCGCAACCAATTCTACGTGCCCGCCGAGGCCAAGCTGGCCTTTGTTGTCCGTATTCGCGGGTGAGTAGGCCTGCCAATCCTCCCCCTTGGAGACCCCTAACGATTCCCCTTTAGTATCAACAAGGTGGCCCCCAAGGTGCGCAAGGTGTTGCAGCTGTTCCGCCTGCGACAGATCAACAACGGCGTGTTCATCAAGCTGAACAAGGCCACCATCAACATGCTGCGCATCGCCGAGCCCTACATCACCTGGGGCTACCCGAACCTCAAGTCCGTCCGGGAGTTGATCTACAAGCGTGGCTACGTCAAGCACAGCCGCCAGCGCGTCCCCATCACCGATAACTTTGTGATCGAACGCAAGCTGCGCAAGGCGCACAACATTCAGTGCGTGGAGGACCTCGTTCACGAGATCTTCACCGTCGGACCGAACTTCAAGTACGCCTCCAACTTCCTGTGGCCCTTCAAGCTCAACACCCCCACCGGCGGGTGGCGCAAGAAGGCCAACCACTACGTCAACGGCGGTGACTTCGGCAACCGCGAGGACCAGATCAACCGCCTTCTGCGCAAGATGGTCTGAGCGAACGACAAGTGCCAGCGGCAGAGTGTTCGGACAACCTTGACACCGGTATGATGTAAACAGTGAGAGGAAATAAAAGTTACTTTTACACAACCACCACCCCCGGGCCGTTCAATGCAAACGAAAGCGTTCCTCTTTTTGCCTTTCCAAGCGGTGGATACTCTTAAAAGTCAAAGAACTAAGCAATAATTGAGTATATAGTGGTTGCCAACTCAACAGGAAGTTCAAAAAACGTTGGGGAACCTCAGTTCTGTCTGCAAACAGGTGTAGATACCTATAAAAGTAGCTCTAGTTTGATGTCAGTGGCCTGGGAAAGTAGTTGAGCGATAGGCACGCATCTGTTTCATAAATACATTGATCCCTTCGTAGTTACGCTTGTGACGATCTTAAATGCCAGCTAAAAAGCCAGCAACATGTTTGGACAACCACTATTACCTTCAGTTCCCTCGGAAATCAGTTGGAGCATTAGGCACCTGTTTCACAAACAATTCATTGATCATTTGTACCCATTCGTAGTTGCGTAGTTAATGTATGGACAACAAGTATTACTTTCAATTGCCAACAAAGTTTGTAGTTTATAAGAGTTACAAACACAATAGGATGTTGGGGAGACCTCTTTTTAGTAAGATAACCAATGTCAACTGTGAACATTCGGCTCAAAAAGTAGCTCAACATTTATTTTTGAGGCATAGGCAAGCATGTTAAGAAGATTCGATCTCTGGGTGAGTTTGCCTTTTCACCTGTTGCAAAGCCAATTCAATGACGATTTATGTTAATCGTTGTAAACACAAACGGAAGTTCCATAATATTGGGGACACCTCATTTTCTTTTACAGTTTCATTAATAGTTTTGGTTTTGATTTTACTCGCATTGGAAGGCAATTAAGTATTAAATGAATCTTAATTTAATATGCATCTGCTCTTGTTGCAAAGCTAATTCATTAAGGGTTTGTAACCAATCACAACTACGATTGTAGCTTACACTCGTTTTAGGTTGCAACTTCACACTGTAAACTTGTTGCACATTTCGAGATCATAAGCAGTGCACATGTTCGTAAGCAGTGCACATCTTTATAGGCAGTGCGCACTTTTAGGTTTAAAGCAGTTTATACCGCTTTTGCACCTTTAGCAAGGCGATTTATTGTCAATCGTGGCTGCTGTTGTGGTTAGTTCTCCATTTTAAGGCAAACAAATTAATCCTTATACAAAGCAAAGCTATGGCTCGCACTGCTTTAGGTGTAAAGCAGTTCCAGGCCGTCTTTGTCTTCGATTGAAGCTCCCAAAGATGATGGATGCTGGATGCCGTCCCCTCCCCGAGGGCCATTAAAACGAAATGGATTTTGAATTGTCTACGGTCTATATTGTTTATTTTGGATGATCTGGTCAATTGAAAGCGCGCTTATTGCACAACACTTAAATGCAGACAGCATACTAGATTCTGGGTGCCAATATGGGGGAATAATCGAAAGCCAATTAGCTTTATTTAAATACAATCGTTGCCTGGCAGCGCAGTGGCAGTGGATTTGAATAACTTGTACAGTACACAATGTGTGGTCCAAAAGCATAGCGCAATCAAGTATATATCAAGTAATATGTCAATGTAAAACTCCAATCGCGTGGATACTAGTCAGGGGCGGCGGGGATCTGGCACCCGCCTTCGCTTCGCTCGTATGTAAGTAGAATATTAGTTTAAATGTCGTTGTCCGATGTGTGTACAATTAAGTTCGCGCACCGCCCGCCGCCCGCACCTACTGATGCCCACCGGCCTGGGTGCTTGAAACGTGAATGTTCTGCACCAGCCGCTGGCCCCAGTACTCCTCCAGGTTGAAGGGCTTGAAGTTCTTCAGCTGGTTGTCCGACTCGTTGCAGCAGAAGACCGGCGTGCCCTGCTCGTACACCTGCGGGAAAGAGTGTGGGCAAAGCATGAGGAGCAACCGAGATGTTCAGCGCCAGGGACCGCACAAAGCCCGAGTTTCCGGCAAGCTTCCGGTCGGGATCAACCGGAAAGTAGGGGGTGTATCACCAAACATACAACCTTCAACCAATCACTGGGAATATCATGCATTCCGGCGTAAGGTTTTTTCTAAGATGCGAGAATGGAAAAGTATAACTCCTAAGAAACTAAGCCAGATTAATCAATTATTTTTGAGGGTAACTTTTGGTCCCTCAGGAAAAACTTCTCCAAAAACTGGGTACCTAATGGATGCCTCAGTAAAAGGAAACCATTTAAAATCATTTAAGGGAAATGCATGAAAGCGTTGGAACCCACTCCGTATCTCAGTTATCACCGTCAGCCCTAATAAATCAATCTTATAAACCTTCATCTCCAATATGTTAATGAGAAACTACTGAAAGAGCTGAGAAATGAATCGATGAGTATCACTAAGGCTTATTAAAGTCTTTTAAACCCTATAAAATCAATCCATTATAAACCTTTTTCCACAATAAGGAGAAGAATGAGAAGAATGAATAGAAATTTAATAGATGAGTATGGATGTGCCTTGTTTTTGTCCCAAAATGAGCAAACCTTTATAAAAAGGGGAAACTTNAATGCATGAAAGCGTTGGAACCCACTCCGTATCTCAGTTATCACCGTCAGCCCTAATAAATCAATCTTATAAACCTTCATCTCCAATATGTTAATGAGAATCTACTGAAGGAGCTGAGAAATTAATCGATGAGTATCACTAAGGCTTATTATAGTCTTTTAAACCCTATAAAATCAATCCTTTATAAACCTTTTTCCACAATAAGGAGAAGAATGAGAAGAATGAATGGAAATTTAATAGATGAGTATGGATGTGCCTTGTTTTTGTCCCAGTAAATGAGCAAACCTTTATAAAAAGAGGAAACTTAAATGCAATTTTAGAGGTTATTCGAAGAGGCATAGAACCAAGGAAAACATTGGAAACTACTTCGATAACTCGGCTTAGAAACTCCCGGTTCATAGGAGATACAGTCCCTGTTCCCTTTACTTTTATTTACCAGGGGAAACTACTCAAAACACTGAATGCTGAAGTGTCGGAGAACACTTCAAACCCTATACAGTCGATCGTTTTTAAACCTTTTTCCACAAATATGATAGGAATGGAAGGGAATTGAAAATATGGTTATCAATGTGACTTGTTGCTGTCCCATAGAAAGCAGTAAAGCTCAATAAAAGGGGAAACTTTGGTGCCAAGGGGCATAGAAACCAGGAAAACATTGGAAACTACGCCGATAAGTCGGTATCTTTTTAGTGGACTGTGCTGCCTGTACGGTCCCCGGGTGGCGAGGCGAGGGGCGGAAGCAGAGCGAGATGAATCAGGCGGATGGGAGGCGCTGAAGAAGCTGCTCCTCCGCGATGGTTTACCTTGTTCCAGGCCTCGCGGATGTACCGGATCAGCTCGTCGTGCTGCGATAGCGGAGCGCTGTTGCTGTTGTTGATGCTGTTGATGCCGCCGCTGTTGCTGTTGCCGGGGCCGCTGTATCCTCCATAGCCGCTAGCATTCATATTTGCATTCATATTCATATTTGCATTCATATTCACATTTGCATTGGGATTAACATTCATATTTTGATTTTGATTTTGATTGCCTGCCGGAGCGGCGTTGCTGTTGGAATTGTTGTTGTTGTGGTGGTGGTGGTAGCTGTGGAGCGCATTGTGGCCCCCGCTGCCCTGGCGCCGAATGTAGGGATAGCGTCTGCGGGAGGGAAAACAAAAGATTTGGCAAAATAAAACAAAAGCGAAAATTGTATGTATGTAAACACGGGCTTTGTTTGGCCATTTCGGGGGGAAATCCTCAAGGGGCAAGCGTGCTGCCGGGCCTTACCCGTTGTTGCGTTCCATTGGACTCGGGGATGTGTCTTTAGTGGCGGATGCTAAGGGCTTTATTTATTTATTTATCGCTGAAAAGTTATTTATATTCCTTGGGAAACTCTTTTCTCCTCGGTGTGGCCAGATGTTGTTGCTGCGCTCACGCCTAATTTTGCAACATAACGGAGGACAACCAGTCAGCGGCTTCTGCAAAAGTGCTGCCCATCTGTGGCGGTTTTTTGAATTTTATTTTTTTTCGAACTCCCGAAGGAAACACACAAGCTCCCGGTGGAAAATTGGAAAAGTTATGAAGGAAAGTGGGTGAAAAGTTATGAATACCCTTTGACAGGCAAGTCGAAACACTCCTGATCCAGTTTGCCGTAGTCATCAGTACATTTATTGTTGTAAAATGCATAACATATTTCTCTCTATATATCTAAAATAAGGTAAATTTAGGTACATACATATACATATATTACAATACGAGAAATGATAAGGAGAGTTAAAAGTGGTGTGTGTCCATTTTCAGGCATTTACAATAATTCAACACGTAGTTTATAAATAATTCAATTCTGGTTGAGCATTCACTTTCGAGTAAAACTTGGCGCGCGATTTCGTATTTTTTTGTTACGTTTGCAGCGGGAATAGTCTTTTGTTTTTTTTTTCACAAACCACACACACATATATATATAAAATATCTGTAAACGTTTCGCGCTTAAATTTACACTAGTTTGGCGATCGCCTTGGCACCCCTCCGCCTTACAGGTCGTCGTCCCCGATGCCCTCGAACGCCTCGTTGGCCACGACGTCCTCCCCGGCGCCGTCGTTGCGGAAGAAAACGGCCCCGAAGGTGCGCGAGGTGGTGAGCCTGGGCTGATGCTTGGAGCGCCCGTCCTCGGAGAGAAACCTCACGGGTGGGGTCGTCGACGAGGAGCACGAGGAGGTGGCCCACGTGGAGGTGGAACCCGTGGAGCTGGGCGTTGAAGTGGCGGTGGAGCAGGCCAACGGCTGCCCGGCGGCAGCCTCCTGCTCCTCATCGCTGGAGGGATCCCGTTGCAGCAGCTCGTCCACCATCGCCTGCAGGCAGACGGACATCAGCATGGCCTGGTCGCTGGTTATGGTGATCCAGCGCAGCGTTTGCTTGGCAATCAGATACTCGAAGGCCAGCTGCAGGTGGGCCGGCTCCAGGCGCGCCTCCACGGCGTTGTGGGTGACACTCACCCGCCAGGAGCGCATGCGCGTCACCCGAAACTTTGTCTCGTAGATCTTGGAGCCGCGCGGCGTCCGCAGGCCCAGCTCCTTGTTGCCAATGCTGATCAGGGCCATCGTCTGGGGCTCCGGGTAGTCCACCTGCGCCGCGTCGAACTGCAGGCATCCGTAGGAGGGCAGCTGCCGCACCAGCTCCAGGTACTCCCGCTGCCTGCCCTGCAGCTGCAGACCGCTCAGCTGCCTGCCGACGCCTGGCGAGCACAGCACCACCCACTCGCGCGTGACGTCGGCCACCGCCTGGTGGTAGAGCAGCCCCATCGCCGGGGCGCTGGCGTAGAGGCGGGCGTCCCAGAGGGGATCCCAGTAGCTGGTGCGCAGCATCAGGTCACAGGGCTGCGGCACGTGCAGGCGCGTGATGTACGGCGCCTCGAACTCCATCAGGCGGCGCACCAGGTGCAGCTCCTCCCCGCTCCGCTGGCGTCGCACGAGGAAGAGGCAGAAGTAGCGCATCAGCTCCTCCGGCACCTGCAGCTCCCGGCACACCGCCTGCAGCAGGGCGCTCGAGTTCTGCTGGACGCTGCAGCTCACCAGGATGCGCTCACCCGGATGCCCGGCCAGCACCTCCACCTGCTGCTCCTCGCAGTCGCTCCGGACCAGCGACTCCCCCAGCGCCGTGTCCAGCTGGGCGCGTTGCAGGAAGCGCTGGACGAGGGGCGAACGGGCCACACGGGTGTCCTGCCCCAGGGCCTGCAGGTAGTGCTCCAGGGCGCTCCTCCGCGCCTCCAGCTGCCCCCCCGTCAGCGGTAGCAGGCGCTTGGGCGGGAAGGGGGGCAGGCTGGGAAGGGGGTGGGGACCGTGCCTGCGCAGCTGTTCGTTGAGCGAGTGGAGCTGCTTGAAGCGGAGGGAGCAGTGGAAGGCCCCGTTGATGTGTATGCTGTAGGAGGTGTAGGTGGGCGCGGAGCCCAGCTCCTGGGTGTCCGGTATGGAGAAGTGCATGCTGCCTGTTGCTGCTGTGCAAGGGGCCGCGGCCGACGGCTCACAGGTGCATTGTGCGCGCACGTTAATCGGTAATTGGCTGCGACAGCGACAGCGACTCAATTAACTCCGACTCGGTCCAATTGTTCAATTTTCGCCTTGCAGCTGCCACCCCCCGAGAGTAGCTGGTATTTCCCACTGCCCGCTGCGATGGTCCCTCTTAACAGCCTCTGTTGAGGGTCTGTTGTTGGGACACTGCCAGGCCGTGGCGATTGCGCGAGCTGAAAATACCAAAACTGGTTCGGGACAATGCAACGCCTTTATAAAAGTCACAGAGTTTCATTATATGGTATGATAATGTACTTAGTTTATTATAAATAATTACAACATTGTTGCAAGTTGCAAGTGAACTAGGAATTGCATTTCCCTAATAATTGCGCGGGCTGCAAAATACCAAAACTGGTTCGGGACAAGGCAGCGCCTTTTTAAAAGTTACAGAGTTTGACTATATAGAATGATAATTTAAACAGTTTATTATAAATAATTACAACATTGTTGCAAGTTACAAGTCAACTCGGAATTGCATTTTTGTAACAATTGCGCAAGCTGAAAAATACCAAAACTGGTTCGGAATATTGCAACGCCTTTTCAAAAGATTTAAATTTGAGTTTATTGTAAAACATTTGCCCAGTTTATCTCCCTTAACAATTGTGAGAGCTGCAAAATTGTCTAATAATTTCAAAAATAGTTATAGTTTACAAGTCGACTTAGAACTGCTTTTCCCCTACAACTGCGCAATCTGAAAAATTGCAATTGAAGTTTAAGAAACTTTTCAAACTAGAGGCGTATATTAGTTTAAGTTAAGCAAACTGTAATCTTTGTCAAAACATTGCAACGCCTTTTCAAAAGTTACAGAAGGCTAAGAATGCCAAAAAAAAATAGCAAATCTAGTTCAAGAAGTTGTAGTGTATGTATATTAGTTTATTGTGAAATAATTACAAAGTTTGTGTTAGTTTACAAGTCAACTGGGAATTGTACCTCCCCCTTCAGCATAACCACTCCAGAGGGATTCACCTTCACTTTTATCTTAGTGTTTGGATACAAAACGCCATAGTCCACGTTCTCGTAGAGGTCCTGAAAGGTAAAGCATGTAAATCCAGACAATTAAGTTAAAATAAGTACCCACCTCGACTCTGTAACCAGTAAAGTTGATCAGGCCCAGCTCTTTTAGAGTCACTGAAATGTCCGAGGGCGTGCCATCGGTTCTCCGGTTAACAAAGGCAATGGCATAGGAATAATAGTTTTGGTAGAGGGGACTTATGGGCCTGGACCAAATCTCGATGCCCTTGTGCTTGTAAATTCGCCTTCCCTGTATGCCCAAAGGATCCTGATCCACTGCTATGATCTTGCGATTCTGTAAAATGTGCTTAAATTGCGGTCGAATTGTCCGCAAATCCACGGACATCAAAAGCGGAGCGGCCAAGATTGACCAAATGGCAAATTGGGTCTTTGCCTGCTCGTAGCTCAGGCCAAAGTTGCCAATAATCAACTGAAATATCATAGATACTTAAACAATCTAGATAAGCCTAATAGTTTTGTATGGCTTTACCATATCAGGATCGTTCCAGTGTCCCGGGCCCGCGTTGGGAGCTATCAGATCCTGGTTATTGCCGTAGTAATCGATTATATTCTCAACGGACGCCCAGGAGTCCTGGATGTCGTCGTAATTCCTCCAGAGGTTGCAATGCGTTTGGATCGCCGAGTAATTCGGCTGAATGCCAGCGTAAATTTGATAAACTGGCCAACTGCACGAATAAACCATGGACTTGCCCGTGCTATTCAACAGCCTGCCAAAGGTCGAATAGCCAAGGTCCATGTCATAGGGCAGGGCATAGCAGCCATCCAATTTCACATAGTCCACGTTCCACTCGGCAAATTGACTGGCATCCTTCTCTTCATATCCTATAATTCCGGGATACCCGGCGCACGTGTAGTTACCATAATCCTCATAGATTCCAAACTTTAAGCCCCTCGAGTGGATCTTCAAAAATGAGGGGTAATCTCATTGATTGTATTGAGATATATGAAGAAGAGCTTACATAATCCGAGAGGGCTTTCATGCCGCTGGGAAAGCGCTTCCGGTCGGCCACCAACTTTCCATCATGGCTTCGGTGCTTTTCCAACCAGCAATCGTCAATGTTGATATACTCGTATCCCACGGATGCGTACCCATCGGCCACAACAATATCGGTCATCGTTTGGAAAAGCGTTTCGCTAAAAGACAAATAACTCGAAAAAGCCCTGCACTTGATACCTTAACTTGAGCCCTACCTGATGCAATTATCTGGATCGTTTACGCAGTCAGTGTTGCAGCGAAATCTTTCCCAGGAGAGCCAACCCATCGGGGGCGTCTTGGCCAGGCCATTGTCCAGGCCTTTGCTCAGCGAACAAAATAGTAAAACAATCCAAACCACAGAAAACATTGTCATCTAGAAGTAAGACCCAATAAAATGCGGCAACAGCAGCGGAAATATTAAATAAAAATATTAAAAGAACACGATAGTATTATACCGTAACATATTATATTAACCGAAAACCTTTCAATATTACCTACGCCATATTAAACACAATAATTTACACATTTGCATCTTGGTGCAAAGAATATCCCGGTGTGAAGTAGTGTTTTAATCAATTTGCTATGGCAAGGAAAAACTTAAATTTCGAATATATTCCGCCCAACTAATCTAGTGTTGTACAACGCCGTCGGATGGAACAATGGTTAGAGCCAAGAGAGAAATAACAGAAAAAAAGGTCTAGGTCACTGCAGAACTGGAACTCGAAGTGAATGCCAAAATTGGTTAGAAAACTCTTGTTCTCAAAAGTATAGCAACAAAAACCAGTACAATTACAAAAGCATTATGTCAGAGCAGACCACGATGCCACAACGGAAATGGGCAATTAAGGCTTTCGAATTAAACTGCGCTTTAAACTATGTATTAATATTTGACAGCCAAGATGATCGTTAAAATTGAAATTATTTAAATTTTTTTATTTACGCACTCTCCTCGAATTGAAATTGTTTGATCAACTTTGGCCGTACGTACACTTAAAAGAAAAAATAAACTAGTTTGGGAACAGAAATGTGTGGTACATACCAATGATTTCTATTTGTATATTTGCAGCGCAATTAAGTAATTGAGTTTTCCGCATTTGAGCCGGTTTGAGCAGGGCCAACAACATCGAGCAGCATAAATAATGTTGTCAAATCACCCAAAGCTCTCAAAGTCATAATTGATAAAGGGATAATTGATCTATAAACAATTGGCGTTGATTTCTCAAATAAATTTATAGTAAAACTCAAACGCCTAGTTTAAAAAACACGTTAAACAGGAGCTCTAAGCATTTGTATGTATATCACAATACAAACGTATACAAATACATGGAGAAAAGATAGGAAATACCAGTTTTCACATCATGTATGGTTGATTGGGGATATTTTGTTTATAAATAAATTTATAAAACATCGAAGGAGTAGGTATTTATAATATTTATTCTCTTTTGAACATATTTTAACCAACTTAAAACTAATCAACCAAATGTTTTATGATATTCTTGTCCCGAATAAATTGGCACTTGTGCTCGTATTGCATCAGGGACTCCTCCAGTCTCGCAAACTCCACATTCATCAGTTTGTTATTTTTTCTCACTTGTTTCATAAACTTTTCCAGGGCCGAAGATTCCTCCTCGTTTTCAGGACCCTCTGTAAAGAGTTGCGTTATAAAAGTTGCCTGTAAATGGGAGTTTATGGTTTAATTTAAGGGAACCCACCATCCTGGTCGGTTTGGTGAAGCGGCTGGTGGACCGGAGGCGTTCCCGTGGAAATGGTGGACAAGTTGGAACGCCCGATTTTCTCGCCGCTCTCCACGAACTGGGCAATAACGTTGCGGAACCGCTCGGGAATGAGAAATAGCCTATCCAGATTCCCCTTTTTGTAGCAGAGGTAGGCGGATTTCATTTGAAACCACTTCCTTCGGATCTGGGTGGGGGATTTGTTGGGAAATCCTCGCTTTTTCATCTGATTTGCGATTTGAATAAACGTATATTGCGTGGTGCTCGTCGAGAGAGCCCCTTGGGAGTTGTTAACTTCCTTGATCAGGTTCAGCATGCACTCAATTTCCGCCGGAATCCAGAAGTTCCGTTTCAGTTTTTCCGACTTCATTTTGGAGACTTTCAGAAAATCGGAAAATCTTTTAGAACTTTGTTTACCTTGCATAGAACAGTGTGACCAAAGTGGGTTCTTCGGCGAAATGTCATAAGAACATGTAGGTATGTAAGTGTTTCCGAAGCTTTCTTCAATGATTTAGTTGGTTTTTATTTTAATTTCCTTAAAATTTAAACTAAAAAATGTTGAGTGTAAGCTATATATTGTATGCCTTTCGAAGAAATAGCAAACTAAATGGCCTAGCAATTATATAACAAATTACTTATAATCTTAGTCCAATTTAATTTCTTCAATTTTTAATCACGTATAATTCCACAGGTGTAATTATGTGTTTAGTTTGAACATTCAATATTTGCATTAGTTTAAGAATCTATAAAAATGTTCAATATTTTAGTTTTAAATTTGTTTTAATTAATAAGTTTATACCTAAGTAGCATATGCCAAAATTAATCGTTTGTGTGATATCGTTTCGATAGTTCGCATTCCCACTTCCCATTCCGCCATCCCTAACTCGCACGCCTGTTGCTTATCTCCCTTTGTATAAATACTTTCAGGGCCCAATTTGAGCTAGTTACTCCAAGGTAAGAGTATGCACATTCATAGGTGGCACTGTGGGGGGCCACTCCCAGTCATCCCCCACTAGCCACCACCAACAGATCCCCTGGGAGAACCTCAAATTTGACGTGCTCTTTCAGAAACGTGCTCGCGGCATGGACTCCAAATACCTGGCCACGAGCAGGTCGGAATCCGGCGGGTCCGGGTCCGTCAACTTCTCGATCAAGCGGAAGCACGACGTCCTCATCAGTCCCGTGGCCGAGAAGAGGCCGCTCCTGAGCCCCCTCAAGCCCCCAGGACCGGTTTTGCTGGCCAGCAAGCGGAGCAGCCTGGAGCAGCAGCAGAAGTCCCTGCCCGTCTTCCACTGCCGGCAGCGCATCCTGCGGGAGCTGGAGCAGGAGGACACGGTGCTGATTATGAGCGAGACGGGCTCGGGAAAGACCACGCAGATCCCGCAGTTCCTCTTCCATGCGGGCTACGCCAAGCGAGGCATCATCGGGGTCACCCAGCCGCGCAGGGTGGCAGCCATCACGGTGGCCAAGCGAGTGGCCCAGGAGCTGGGCGGCGGCCTAGGCGACACTGTGGGCTACACCGTCCGATTCGAGGACGTCACATCGAAGCGCACGAAGATTCGCTTCCTCACGGACGGCGTCCTGCTGCGGGAATCGATCAGGGATCGCCTGCTGCTGCGGTACTCGGTTGTCGTGCTGGACGAGGCCCACGAGCGCACTGTGAATGCAGACCTGCTTTTCGGCATCGTCAAGAGCGCCCAGAAGGAGAGGCGGCGGCAAAAGATGGGACACCTCAAGGTGGTGGTCACCTCGGCTACCATGGATATCGATCACTTTGGTAAGTATTTCGGCTGCAAGGGCATGTACCTCGAGGGCAGAACGCATCCGGTGCGCGTGATGCATACCAAGGAGGAGCAGGACGACTACATACACGCCATACTCGTCACGCTCTTCAACATCCACCGCTCCACACCTCGCAAGTAGGTTCGAAGATGCCCTAAAACCTTACGGAGCCGATCTAAACGTAAGCCTTTCAATTTGCAGCCACGATGTCTTGATATTCCTGACGGGCCAGGAGGAAATCGAAACGCTAGCCCACCAAATCCGGCAGCTTGCCAAGGTAGGTGCTCTACTCCGTCCGATTTTTTGGTTCTACACATTTTGTTTGTGCAATTTCACACATTTCCTTTTAACCGTCAACATTGGATGACATCCACATGTCGATTTCCTTTTTTTCGAGACCTTCGCTTCACACATTCCCTTTTCACCGATTCCCTTTTGTTCGAGACATTCACAGCTTTTTGTTTTTTGGAGCCGAAAGAGCTATGGGCTGCCCACCGCTGCTCTACTCTAAGGAACTCTACAAACTTTAATCTTCTCTTGCCCCAACAGGTTGAGGTGTGCGGCAGCTCCGACCTGCGGGTGTACTCGCTGTACGCACAACTGGCGCAGAACAAGCAGCTGGAGTGCTTTCTGCCCAGCCCGGCAAACATCCGGAAGGTAATATTGGCCACAAACATTGCAGAGACCTCAATCACCATACCCGGCATCCGGTGTGTCATTGACTGCGGGTTCGTGAAGGAGAAATCGTTCAACTCGGCCGACGGACTGGACGTCCTGAAGTCGGTGAGAATATCGAAGGCCCAGGCTTGGCAGAGAACAGGACGCGCTGGTCGCGATGCTCCCGGAACCTGCTACCGAACGTACACGAAGAAGCAAATGGAATCGTTTGCGGAGGCCAAGCAACCGGAGATCCTGAGGACCAACCCAACGGCGATGGTCCTGCAGCTGCTCGCCCTGGACATTGACTGCAATAACTTCGACTTTATGGATCCGCCGCCGGAGGAGGGACTGCGGAGCGCCTACAAAAGTCTGGAGGCCATGGGCGCAATTAAGAGTAGCGCGGTCTCGCAAATTACCCCCTTGGGTCGCCAAATGGTGCAGTATCCCCTGGACCCGAAGTATGCAAAGCTCTTGCTCACCGCATCGTCGTTTGGATGCATGCAGGAGGTCCTCAGCTTGGTCTCCGTGCTCACCAGTGACCATGTCTTTGTGGCAAACAGCGACAAAAACGAAATGGCATCACTGGCGCACGCCAAATTTCAGTCCAAGCACGGAGACCACTTAACCCTGCTCAATGTATTTAATGCTTTCACGAAAACGGAGAAACCAAAGGTGGGTTTCCAAGTTGTCTGCTCTTTCAATACCTATAACTTTTGGGTTTCTCCTTAGATTTGGTGCCATGACAATTACCTAAACTTGCGGAGCCTAACTTATGCTAGAAACGTGCGGCGACAGTTGACGGAGATCAGCGAGCGATTGGAGTTGGTCCTCAACAGCACCGAGGACGTTGAGAGCTTTAAGAAATGCCTGCTGAACGGATTCTTCGAGAACATTGCCGTGCTGCAGAGGGATGGCTCCTATCTGACGGTCTCTGGGAAGATTAAAGCTAAGATTCATCCC
Source organism: Drosophila ironensis (assembly GCA_021223825.1). Classification (NCBI taxonomy): domain Eukaryota; kingdom Metazoa; phylum Arthropoda; class Insecta; order Diptera; family Drosophilidae; genus Drosophila; species Drosophila ironensis. Next base: position 985,330 of record JAJJHQ010006256.1, read on the forward strand.
TCGAGCGTCCTGCATGGGAAGTACAAGCCCAGCTATATTTTATTCTCCGAGATCGTTCAGACAGAGCAAACTTTTCTGCGACAAGTCACGGAAATCTCTGTCGAGTGGATCGCGGAGGTTGTGCCGTTTGTTAAAAATATACCCACAAGATGAAATTGAGAGAATAAGTTGGAATCGTAGTTTTACTGTCCGTTGGTTTTAAAAAAAAACATGCATTGCGCGGCTTTTGCCTTTGCGAAAAAGAACAACAAACCGATGTTTTGATAATATTTATTTTAGGTACCTTAACCAGATAACATTTAAAATATTTTTGAGATTATTTCAATACGACTATAGTATTTATTTATAGAATTCCCGCAAGGGCTGTCTCGTGTTCGACGACGGTTGTCGCCTGACTGTGGTATCTAAGCTTAGCATTACTTACAGGTGCCCCTGAAAAGAAGGAAAATCAAGATATTATAAGTTATAGATAGGTTTGCAGGAGGGCGCTACTTACCTATGTAACTTAATAAAACGGGCAGAAAGATCAGCCCGTGCGCCGCCCCGATAACAACAATTCCCAAGTACATGCGGAAATAAAAAACTTGAAATATTTGACTCTTGGCAAATGCTAAAACCAAAATGCCTGCAAACTTGGTCAACGTAATGCCGGAGAAAATGGAACTGCCCATTTTGGACAAACTATCGGCGGCCCGATCGATTTGACTAACTGACTTGGAAATGGAAAAGCTGTGCACCAGATGCGAACAAAACTCGACCGATATTCCGACAGCCATAACAAGATTAACTAACGAAACGGCGTTAAGGGAAATATTCCAATAATACATTAGGCCTCCTAAATTAACAACAATCATAGTGATCGTGATCACAACAACCAAAGCGGAATGTACATCGAAGCCCATGAGGACAAAGGTAACTACGAATATGGAGAGAACTGAGATGCCCATGCTTTGCAGCGTATCCGACCACATGGTCAGATATTGTTCGTAAAAAACGTAAAATACTGAATAGGGGAAAACTTCGACAGTTAGAGCCGACTCGATAGGAACTCCGTTGGCAATCAGTCTGCCCTGCAACATTTGCGTAATGTTGGCCGATATCTTTCTGGCCGACTCGAGGGCCAGGTAGTAGTCGGCCGAGGTCTTGAGGATGGTGTGGTAGCCCATAAAGTATGACGATTCGATGTTCAGTCTTTGATGGCCATTCGAGTACCGCACAGCCGTCCCATAGGCGGCATGGCCCGCCTTGGCGCAGGAGTCGTCCGGATTGTCCTTGAGGAAAAACGGCAGGTACTTCTCGAAGTTCTGCTTGTCCGGTCGCTGGAATTGGTTCTTCATGATGTTGCAATTCATGCAGGAAGTGTCTGAAATCACATCAAATAGTTACTTCAAACGCCAGCCAGATCTTTTGCATTCTACTCACTCTGGTGGGGACAAAAGTCGCCGTTTTCCGGTTTGTATTTGCAGCAGCTCGATGTCGCGGCCCAGTCAAAGTAATCGTCCAACCAACTAGACGCCGGCCGAGCTATGTACGTCTGATTGGAGTGCCTGCTGGCCAGGTAGATCTGGGTGAGGACGCTGTCGTCGTTGCAGTACCGTCCCGCACACACCAAGTTCTGCACCGTGCTGTTGGTGTAGCTTAGGTCGCCCTTGAGGACGAAGTAGACGGGCGGACCGATGTTGAGATTCTCGTTCAGCGATTGGAAATAGTGCAGCACGAAGCTGTCCTCGGGCATGGCCAGCTCCTGGTCGAGGCCAATGTCGATTTTGGGCGCTATGGCGATGCTGAAGCAGAGCCAGGCGAAGAAGATGACCATGACGGCGACTCGGACGACTTTCTTCATTAAAAAGGGTACGTAAACACTCCTAAAGAACTTGTACAGCAGGCCCTCGGTATTGGCTATGTTATCAGACTTCTTTCCCTGGATAAAGCAACAGATATCCATTCGATTCTCCTCCTTTCGCTTGGTGTCCAACGTGAATAAGCTAACGAAGCAGGTGATTTGCAGTAAAAAGTCGATTATTAGGGCGACGCCTGCGTACAGGGCAAAGGCCCGCACGGCCGGCATGTCGGACAGGCCGCCGAGGAAGAAGCAAAAGCTTTCGCTCAGCGAAGTGAGCAGCATGCTCGGCCCCACACGGCCTAGGATGCGGCCCACCTGCTGCTCGAGCGTCTCATTGGGCTCGCGCTGGTCGCGCTGGTGAGTTTGCACGAGAATGAATATGTTGTCCACGCCCACGGCTAATACTAAAAAGGGTATTACTTCTACGATAATGAGGGTGGCGGGCAGGCCGATGTAGCCAAAGAGGCCCACGGAGGAGACCACCGAGGCCAATACAATGATCACGCCGCCTATGCCGAGCGTAATTTTGCTATCAATGAAGACTCTCTTGAACTCCTTGACATGCCCCAGCGATATCGCTATGTACATGAACATGATCAAGTAGGATACCAAAATTGTCAGCACATCCGATTGCGACTCCCTATTGAGCTCGTCTTCGATCGACCTCTCCGAGGTGAAGGCTATGTCCATGTGATTCGATTGATTGCCACTCGTATAGTTGACCATAAACTCCACGAACTTCTTCTCCCACTGCAGGGCCTTTTGTAGGTCCGTTCGGTTGTGATGATTTTTAACCAAGAACGTCAGGATCACTGCATTGGCCAGCTCGAATTTCGTGTTGGCCGTTATCTGGTCCCCGGTGCGCAAAAATCCGCCCAAAGCTATGGCAGGATCGACGGGACCGCCATAAGGTGCGAGGCATAAGTACGGATTGCTTATGCACTGATACAGTGAATCCAAATAGGTAACCTACAAATACGCAGCCCTATAAGAGTCTGCCTCTCCAGCGATTAGGTTTAAACTCACATTGAATCCATTGTCCTCTTCGTTGTCGTCCAAGCGCTCGATGTCGTCTTGGAAATATCCCCACAGCGACTGGACCACGCAATTGGAGTCTTCTTTGGCGGCTCCGTCTTCGGACAGGGGAGCAAAGCATATGTCCTTCAGCGTTGTTCCATTGGCATCAATCTTGCTTATTCCCTCTTGAAGATGCAGCACGTTCGTAAGGAAGTCCCGATCAAAAACGGGTCCAAATGTGATCGGTCCATTCGAGGTATTGTGGACAATTTTTGGTAGATTTACGGCCTTGATTATTATCTATATGATGCAGGGAAAGTTAGGTGATTGAAGAGCTTTCTAAGTAACCAAAAGTTATACCTGCTCGATCCTGTAGAAGGGTTCAAAATTGGTATCAAAGTACTCCCTTTCCAGCCTCGACTTGGACTTGGGGGAAGCCCACAATTTCACCGGATCCGTGGTTATTTCCATGTAGGTTATGCCGTAGCCCAGAACCACAACAAGCGCGGCTCCGGCCACCAAGGTCATCCAAGGCCTGCTGGCGCAAACGGTTCCCCATCTGGTGAAAAAGTTTTCCAGGAAATGCTCCGTTCGAGCGCCCAGCTTTTCAAAGTACGACTCCTCCTCCCCATAGGCCACTTCGTCCGTAACATCATTACCATCAATTTGGAAGTTATCATCTGGAATTATCGGGAATAGACCGATTTCTGAGAATTTGCATCATGTTAAAAGCTAAATGCATGTGTAAACACATGACTAACGCTGATAATGTGAAGGCAAAGATCGCCCGCCAGCTCAGAGGCCAAACAAAGACTCTTATCGTAAGTCCAACCATCGAACCAGAGTCATTGTCTATAGCGTGATTTAACTTATTGCAAGGAATGTTTCTTTATGCATATTGCGCACAAGCATTATGATGGGTATGGGTTTATAATTAGGCCAAAACTCACCCATTGACGCACCTTGTGTGAACAGGAAGGATCCCATGAGGAATACCAAGACGCCGACCAGGAACACGGCTGCCATAATCACGAAATAGGCGTCTAGACCGAAAATTTTGAATGGATCCGGGAGAGGCGGTTCTGGGGGTCCTTGCGGACAGGACGCGTCGCAGTCTGAGCACGAACAAGCGGGTAGTTTGCTCTGCATTTAAATGCAAGGAATTATAGAAACCACCGCTATGACCCGCTACACCGAAATACTCACGTTGACCGCTTGATTGCACGGAATAGTTGTGGGACCCAGGGGCTTGAACTCCTTGCTCTCCGGTTTTGGCTCATGCTGGATGTAGGTGATTTGAAAGGGAACATAAGGGCTGCTGGCGTCGCCCATGAAGTTAAACCACTTTGTAGGATTACAGCGAGAGGCCGGATAGGATCCACACATCAGATCAAAAGCCAATTGGCCTGTTTGTGGTACGGAAACCTGCGAAAAGATATTTAATTTGTAAAAGATCATAGTTAGATGTTGTACTAGGCCTTACCTGAGAGCATGATTTATAAGTCTTGTTGATATATTCCGTCGATATATGCAGGTCCACGGCACTGATGTAGGAAACATCTGAAATGCGAACGCAATTGGAAAACCATAATTTCTCAATCTTATTGCCCGAGTATCCCCTTGACTCATTCATCGGAAATTCGTTTTAAATAGATTTTATTATTCACCTTTATCGTTTTTTTGCGTGGCCGCCACTCGCATGAAATCCGACTGCTGGGCCGAGCAGGTGAACTGGCAAATGTGGCGGACCAGGTTTTCCATGCACGACGGACATCGGTCCAAGAAATTCGCCGCAAGCTTCACGTTTTTGTTTAAAATTTCAACCTGATGGGGGTTTATAAATGTAGCTTCAATACTACAAAACATCTGCGCTGTTTTCTCACCTGCTTGCTGTCGCAGCAGAATTTGTCTTCGCTGTTCTGTAGCAGAAAGCCACATCGCTCCTTCAGCAATTCCAGACCGTCCTGGGGCATATCCTTTGCCGTGCCATTGTAGGGACAGTTTTGGCTGTGTCCGAGGGCATTGGTGTTGCAAACGCCATACCAAACGCAGTCCTTGTTGTTGGGAGTTTAAACAGACTTAGTAACCTTCTTCTTGATCCCTAAACCCAAGATATAGTACAGCGGTGGGCACAGATTTTCAACTTGGGAGCAAAAAAAAATGGTCTCCGCCCGATTTTTTGGTCCTACATGTTTTGTTTGTGTAATTTCACATATTCCTTTTTCACCGTCAACTTCGGATGACGTGCACATGTCGATTTTCTTTTGTTCGAGACCTTCGTTGTCGAGTTCCCTTTTCACTGACAAATTCCGAACACGTAACATGTCGATTCCCTTTAGTTTGAGACATTCACAACTCTTTGTTTTGAANAGCTATAGAGTGCCCACCGCTGGTATAGTTCATGAAAACGCCTCTATTGGTAACTACAATCGCACATTCAGATGCAATGTGGCATGTTTTTTGTTGACCCTTTTGGCTTCTGTTTCATATCTCGCACGGGAAATATGGCCTCCAATTTAAGATTGTTTAAAAATGAACTGTTTGTATGTTCAGATTGTATACAAAAATTACGTCAAACGTACAATTGCCATCAAACCTGCGAAACTCATTTACGAAAAAGTATTTTCCGTTTCATTTGCAGCTGGCAATCTGCAAGATCCCCATAAGCCTTCTTGATACATTTTGCACACCCCATATTTAGCAATATTAATGGTCTCATACCTGTTTTGATAATTGAAACAATGCAAAGAGCACAGCGGCAAAGAGTAGGCGCACTCTAAAGCATGTACTCCTGAGGGGGGCTGGTGAACTCATCCTATCACAATCGCATATCTGTAATGAGACAAATACACCGTGTAAGCACAAAGTCCGCATATCTATCGCTTGGGTTTGTACATCTAATTCCTCGTCTTCGCTGGCGGATTGTACAACTCTGGACGCCGAACCGGGAATGTAATCTCATCCGGCGGACCTCGAGCTATAGAAATCCGTTGTGCCCATGCAAATTTACCTAACTGGCGGAAAAAGTCTTATCGGAGGCATTAAATAAACATTTATTCCGGTAATTGATATAAATCCAAGTGTGGGTCCATTTATACATGTACATATGTATTCCTCTGAATAGCCGCGGATTCGAACTCTAAAAACATGGGCTATACTTTCGTGTAGACCTGGCAAATGCCTCGCAAATTGTTTCCAAAGCTAATTGTTCAAAAGTTTTACGCGGATGGATGGTTTTTGGCCCGCCGCTAATTTAGATCGCAAAATAAAAATAAAAGATAGTGTGCGGGTGGGGGGAATTTCAAATATTTTATTGCCGAAAAAAGAGTTTTTACATATGTGTAGGTTAAAAATAAATTACAAGTGCAGATACTCAAATATACATACTCGTAATGACTGGAATGAGCAAAATTAATGGGAATTGTAAGCATAGAAATGTCATCTGACTAGCCACGTTTCCTCTAAAGTATTTGCATATAAGCAAGGCCATTAACTATCATATAATGAGGTTTTTACACGCTGTGATGGATTTTAATAAATTACAAGTGTGCGTAAAGAATGCGGGATGACTTTTATTCTTATTATGGCTTTATGAAGCTTGGGAAAACTAATTATAGAACTTTCTAAACTCCGACTTCTATGGTTTCGGCTATGTAAGATTACTTAAGTAATAGAAAATGGACAAATTTTGAATGGCAATTGCAAGCATAGAAACGCGTTTTTCTGAATTATTTTAGGCAAAATAACTAGGAAACCTATTTTTTTTTTTAATGGAAACTTTAAGCATAGAAATCTAATAAGACCAAACCATTTTTCTGACTAACTTTCCTTAGATATTTATTAATTCTATGGTCTTGGGATCTATACGATGACTTATATGAGCAAAAGTAAAGGGAAAATAACTATTTTTGGAAGGAAAATAATAACCCCTTTTTTTCTAAATTATTTACAAGCAATGCAATTATCTATCACCTTGGTAGTGTCGAAATAGATCTCCTACAAGGATTGTACAAATTCTGTTAGTTTAAAGTAATTTATAAGTGTAAAATGAATAGGAAAAGAACTATTTTATAACGCAAACTGCAGGCATAGAGAGGTAATCTAACCCACTTCTGTGACTAACTTTTCTTAGTAATTTATTACTTTTATGGTCTTCGACCCTATATGATGACGTATATGAGTAAAAGTAAAGGGAAAATAACTATTTCCTAAAGCGAAATTTTAATCAATGAATAAAACCCGCCTCTTTCCAATTTATTTACAAGCAAGGCATTTATCTATCATCTTGGTAGTGTCGAAATAGATCTCCTAAAAGGTTTTTACAAATTACAAGTGTAAACTGAATAGAAAACAAACTATTTTTGAATGGAAACTGCAAGATAGTAATGTAATCGGACTAACCGACTTTCGTGACTAACTTTTCCTAGCAATTTATGATCAAGGCAATTAACTACAATATCAAGTTGGTCGTGTCAGAGAGATCCCCTATAATAGATGCACTTGCTGGCGGCCTTCTCGGACATAATATAAGATAAAAGGTTACTGCGAGACACTCGTAATCTCGGAGATTCGAAATGTATACGAGCGGGTCGAGGCCTTGACAGGAGAGCGCTAAAATTCGCACGAAATTCGCACAATTTCGGCAGCTCTGGAAAAGTGATGATGCAACTAGTTGCCCGGCAGGGGAGGAGGGGCGTAGGCGGGGGAGGGTGACTGTATTATGATACCCAACGGCATATGCAATCACTCAACAGACTACTGGGCGAGGTATCCCATTTTTACGTCGGATATGGCCAAAACAGCTGACGGTGCGGTGCGATTCGATTTGGAAACGCGATTGCCTTGTCCCCTTCGTTGTATGGAAATTCGGGAATCGGGAATACGAAATCACAGCCCCTTAGGGGTTCCCCCCCGCTGGATAAGGCAATGTTTTATGTATTTCTGCACCCGCATCTCACGGTTTTCTTAATCCCACTCCCACTCTCACTCTCACTGTCACTGCGAACGCGGTGATAAAGAGACCGACCCAGCACACACTATCACTTTCGGTCCCGCAAGAAATCGTTAATTGTTAACGATTGCTTAGCAATCACAACTGACAAGCGGGGTTTCTTTGTTCTCCCTCCGAAGAGATAAAGAGGGGGGGACACCGCATAACGTGCGTGCGCCTTTGAATGAAGTCACCTCGGATATGAAGCACGTTATTGAATTAAATCAATCACTTTGGGCAGGTTTCCCTTTTTTGTTTCGCCGTCTCTCAAAGTTTTGCTTTCGACGCACAAGCACGAAAATCGCCCGAATCGCGGATGCGCAATTGCCTCAATCACGTCGTAAACCTTGGCAGGCGACCAACACGGCGCTGTACTAACCCTCGTTCCCAAAACAGGAGAGAGTGAATAATAAGCGAAATATACAATTAAAATGTAAACACTCCCATTGACTATTGGGCAGAGCTATCTTTGCAGCAATCGAATATAACCGATAGACGATAGACGATACCAATAGTCGATATTTGCAAAACCAATTTGCCTTTGGTTTTTGGAGTTGTATAAAAACCTAGCAAGTTTTGAATTTTCTTGTCATTTATAAGGTTTTTGAAGCATTTAAGCAAGCAAATATTGTTAACCGATATCCCGACATCGATTGGATTCCGCTGTTCCAATCCAATCCAAAAGCAACGGACCGTCGATAGATTGTTTGTTTCGTTCCCAAGGCGGGCCATAACTAACTATCGAGCATTTTTACTTGTCATCGTCGGCGACTTGCATTTCCAGAGTCACAGCAATCATGGTAAATTGTTTATAGCGGTTTCAGGAGCATTGAAAGGCGAAAACCAAAAACCAACTCTGTCTCGTTGCAGTTTCGCAATCAGTACGATAGTGATGTTACCGTATGGAGTCCCCAGGGTCGCCTCCACCAGGTGGAGTACGCCAATGAGGCGGTCAAGCTGGGAACCGCCACTGTCGGCCTGAAGAACAAGGGTCTCGCCGTCCTGGTGGCCCTCTGCAAGCCCACCTCGGAGCTGTCGGTCTCCCAGCGCAAAATCATCCCGATCGACGACCATCTGGGCATATCCATTGCCGGCATCACGGCCGATGCTCGCGTTTTGAGCCGATACTTGCGCTCCGAGTGTCTGAACTACAAGCACTCGTACGATTCCGCTTACCCGGTGGCCCGGCTGATCACGAACCTCGGCAACAAGATGCAGACGACCACACAGCGCTACGATCGCCGTCCGTATGGCGTCGGCCTGCTGGTTGCCGGCTACGATGAAAAGGGGCCGCACATCTACCAGGTGGTGCCCTCGGCGAACTTTGTCAATTGCAAGGCCTATTCCATCGGATCGCGTGCCCAGAGCGCGCTCACATATCTCGAGCGCCATTTCACAACCTTCGACAATTGCTCCAACGATGAAATCATCTGCCACGGCATACAGGCCATCAACGGCTCCCTGCCCACCGACGAGAGTCAGAGCAAGGAGAATGCCCCCCAATACGTGAGCCCAAGGAGCTTTGCCATATAATTCTAGTATTACCTATGTTTCTCTCCCTCTCCAGGACATCACTGTGGCCATTGTGGGCGAGAACCAGCCGTTCAAAGTGCTCTCCAAGGAGGAGATTAAGGAGTACCAAGAGAAGGCCAAGCTGATGAGCTCCGGCCCAGGACCCGCCCCACGTCCCGGCGATGACGACGAGCCCGGCCCCCTGGCCCCGGAATCGGACGAGCCGGAAGCCGGTCCACGCGATCCCCAGGTAGCCGTGGCCACCGAGGAGCGCCGTTAGATTTACCAAACCATTAAAAATGTGAGATGGGTGAATACAATAAAATTGTTCATGCATTTGATCTGAAATATAATTGTTCGTGCATTTGATTTATTTTGAAATATGAAAGTCCATGGAAAGTACAATACAAAATGTACATTTGACGGTATTTCCTTGGCTTGGGCAAGCGGTCACACTGTCGCCTGAGTCTATTTTCATACCGGTAATGTTTTCATTTCAGTTCCAAAAAAAACCCTTTAATTTCAAATTGTGAATGATCAGTTATATTTTCAAATGTTCACTTTCAACACACCGAGTTTTGGATTATATTGTGTTGCATATAGTTCTTTAGTTCTTCACAATCATCGAGAAATTACATAACAAAAGTTGTCTCCATCGCTCTCTTGGTTTAATTTATGGATTTTTTAAGAATAACTGAATGATAGCTTACAAATAGCTGTATACATATGGGTAACGCATCTGGCTTTTATATTCTACTACTGTTTTTTCTTCTACAAATTTTAATTGGTCTGAAATTGCTTGTGAAATCACTGGAATACTTGAGGTTGATCAACAGGTCAGGGCTCTTGACGATCTCATGCAAAGGCTAAAGTTTCTATGAAACACAAAACGTGACTGCTATTTCTAAAAGAAGCTCTAGATTGTGGAATTATCTTCACTCATTGCTCACTTTATTTATTGATTTTATCACTGGTATACCCGCAGTTTACTAGCTTTCCCTTATGGTATTATTAACCTTGTGATTAACCCTTAACCTTGTGATTTTATAGCCACAATGACTCTGCCCGATCTCGTGGCGAGCCTCTCCTCGAATCCCTATTTTGGAGCCGGCTTTGGATTGTTTGGCGTGGGAGCTGCGGCCGCGATCCTGAGGAAGGGCCTCCAGGGCGGACTAATCCTTTTTAGAAGGCACTGCATGATCACGCTTGAGGTGCCGTGCCGGGACAAGTCCTACCAGTGGGTCCTGAAGTGGCTTACCGTGCGGGGAGCGCGGAAAACGCAACACTTAAGTGTCGAGACGAACTTCCTGCAGAACGACAATGGCCAAATCAAGACCAGCTACGAGTTCATACCCAGCATCGGCAAGCATCTCTTCCAGTACAAAGGCAATTGGATCCAAGTGGAGCGGACGCGGGAGAAGCAAACCTTGGACCTGCACATGGGCGTACCATGGGAAACGGTCACCCTGACAGCATTCGGCAGCAACAAGCAGATTTACTTTGACATCCTGGAGGAGGCCCGACTCTTGGCCCTCGAGGCGACCGAGGGAAAGACCGTCCTGTACACAGCCATGGGCGCCGAGTGGAGGCCTTTCGGACATCCCAGGAGGCGGCGTCCCACGGGCTCGGTTGTTCTGAATCGGGGAACGTCGGAGAAGATCATCGCCGATTGCAAGGACTTCATCAAGAGCTCTTTGTGGTACACACAGCGGGGGATTCCCTACAGACGCGGCTACCTGCTCTACGGCCCCCCGGGTTGTGGCAAGTCAAGCTTTATCACAGCCCTGGCCGGGGAGTTGGAGTACAGCGTGTGCCTTCTGAATTTATCAGAACGAGGCCTGACCGACGATCGACTAAATCACCTGCTAAATGTGGCGCCCGAGCAGAGCATCATTCTGTTGGAGGACATTGATGCGGCCTTCGTTTCGCGGGAGGCAACCACCCAACAAAAGTCTGCTTTCGACGGACTAAACCGGATAACTTTCAGTGGATTGCTGAACTGTTTGGATGGCGTGGGCTCGACGGAGGCGAGGATAGTCTTCATGACCACCAACTACATAGACCGACTGGACCCCGCCCTGATTCGGCCTGGGCGAATAGACCTAAAGGAGTACATTGGCTACTGCACGCCGTATCAGCTGGAGGAGATGTTCAAGAACTTCTTCAGCAACAGCGAGAGCGCCAAGGCGGCGGAATTCGCCGAGCGAGTGAGTTCCTTCAACCGGCCCACAAGTCCCGCCCAAATTCAGGGATTCTTCATGAAGCACAAGCTGTCCGCGCCGCAGGACGTCATCGACTCGTGCGAGGACATTTGGGAGAACGTTTTGAGTGACAATAAAAAGAACAACTAAGTTTGGTTTTGCTTGGATTTCAATTTCAATTTCAATGTACTTAGTTTCCAACTTAAACTTAGCGAACGAAGCTCCCCGATTGTGTTTGGTAGTAATTGGATCCTGTGGAAAACAGCTTGTTTGTTTTACATTATGATTTAATTACATTTTATAGGTAATTTAAAAATATGAACTATGTTCTAAAATATATGTATATTTTATATGACATTAAATTTGATTAGTCCTTTGATCTTCTGGGCCTTCCCACCTTTCCTTTCCTCTGGCCGAGCGTGCCATTCGAGTTAGCGGGCCCCTTAAGTAATTTGTGCCAATCCTGCTCACACACCAGACTTGCCCCTAGCATCGTGTACCTTCGGAATCGAAGTGGTTGGGGCTAAGCATTGCATTGCAATTAGTGGGAAATTAGTGGTTGCTTACCTGTCACCAGGGCGCAGACTGGATCCGCACTTAGCACAACTAAAGCACCTTAGATGAAATACGCAATTGATTATTTGTTTTTGTTGATTTTGTAAATCAATATTGTTTATCCCAGTGAGAGCTTTCGCAACTAGTTCACTGGGCGGAATTGTTTCTCCACATCCAGAACACACTCCAGAGCAGCCGAACATGCTGCAAGATTGGGGGAGATATTAGCTTGAAATCGGTGGATCTGCGGAGGTGATGCCTTACCTGGAATAGTCCTTTTTGCAGAGAATCAGGCCGCGCCTCGTAAAACAGCTGGACCCCACCTCGGCTAGCATAGCTCCGCAGCAGTGACATTTAAGGCAGCCATTGTGCCAATATCTGTCCAGGGCGTACAAAAGATATCTATCACTTATTTTATCTGCAAATCGGAAGAGTATTATCGTTAGCATTGTGGTAAGGAAACGGGGTAGGGCCAGCCAGCTTACCTCCACAACCACCACACACTTTGACAAGAGAGTTGGAGTGAATGAGCTGTTGATTGTTGAAATCGTTTGAAGATTCGTCCATGAACGATAGCTGAGACGAAGAGATATTCGAATTGGTCTCCACGCCGTCCTTTGTGTGGTTCGAGTTCCGATAGTCGATCACAATGGGGGCAAAGTTTTCGGGACTAGATGAGTCTTGATGATGTGCCGCTAGTATGTCTCTGTATGAATGGAACGTTGCATTCATTGCAAAAAATGTTGCTGACTCAGGTCGTACAAGGCATAGGGGTCCTGTTTTCAAGCCTTAAACCTGCAATAGGGTGCAATTCGTTATAGTCATTATCGTTAATATGCTAGGCTAGGTAGGGCAAATTTTAGAACCTGTTTTCAAGCCTTAAACATGCAAATTCGATACAATTCGATATCATAATTATGATCAATGTTAGGTAAAGATACTAGACTAAAAAGAGATATTGTAGAGAAAATTTTAGATACATTTCGATCAATTCGATAGAATAATTATCATCAATATTAGTTATAGACCCTAGATTTCAAAGAGAAATTGTAGAGCAAGCTGCTATAAGCCATTTTATTTGTTTTAATTAAAAAAAATCGGATTAAATAAATAGTTTGAGAAATATATCATATTGTTATAGTTTATTTTAGCATTTCCCAAACCAATAGCATCTTAGAAACCTTTTTCTCAGTTTTTCTGTTCATTTTTATAAAAAACAGGATGAAATTCGATATATTTATTACCATAAATATCATCTCAAAGTACTAGACATAAAGATAAATTGTAAAACCCGTTGGCCTGAGCCTTAAGCCTGCAAGTGCTAAGAAATTCGATACAATTCGATAAATTCGATATCAATTTTATCGCCAATATTGGCTCAAAGTGCTAGATTTCAAAGATAAATTGTAAAAAAGTTACTAAAACCCATGAAATTTCATATATTGTTGGTTTATTCGGGGAAAAATGTTTGAAAATATATTTTAAGAAATAAGTAAACAAATGTATTTAATATTTTTAGAGTTTATTTTAGCATTTCCCAAGCCAATAGCATATTAGAAACTTTCTACTCATATTTTCTGTCAGTTTTTATAAAATACACTAAAACAAAACAGGATGACTGGGAATTTGAAATGAATTTTTAACGTTTACACTGCTCACACAGCTGTCTATGCACACATGTACATATAGACGTACATACGTATGTATGTATGCAGCTGAGAAACTCGACAAATGTACGCTCGCTCATACCAACGCATGTACATACATACATACATACGTGCGTTGCCGTAGCACGCTCAAATATGTACATACATACATTAAGTATGCAAGTTTACGAAACTGCCGTCTTGTGCCGACGGACTAATCAATATTTAACCTGACGAAGCATGCAAATGCCTTGCCGGTGGCCCGTACGCCGCACGCCAGCACTTTGTTGGCAATTATCAAGGCCAACTAATTGCAAAATTAGTTCCACATTCGAGCAAATTTCGCGTGCCTATGTATGTGCGCGTACATCGGGCCATTTATTTCACTTAAAAACAATCGAAACGACCGCGCTGATGGCGAATAACTTGCATTTTCAACTCACACTCTCATCAATTAATCAGCAAATAGCGAAATCTTTCGAGACCACAACAGGAGGAACAGTAAAATCGCTTCGGTTTCAAACACCATTTCATGTATACGACTTTACATACCAAACTAATTCATAGATATGAAAGCAAGCGATTTGCAATTGCACAGGGTGCGTCGGGCAAGTAAAATAATAATCGGTCCCCGTTCGTTTGTTTGACGGGTTACAAATATCGGTAACAGTGCTGCCACGGTTTAGCGGCATTTTTACCAATACCTGTGTGCATGTATTTTCATTTTGATAATTATTATTATCCTTTATAATAGTAAATTATTTCTAAAACCATACTAGCTAAACTGATTTCTCTAAGGCCTTAAGTCTAAGAGGTAAATAAAAGTAACACTTTTGCAGCGGTGTTCCATTAAAAAACTTTTAGGTTTTTTAGTATTTTTTCTAAAGCAAACTCAATTCACCTATTATCTTTTGCATTTAAAACAACCTGGTTATAAGTAGCTAATAATAGATAAGTGAAAAAACATGTGATCACTCAAAACAAAAACGTATAAGACGTCTTAAATGGGTACTCAAAGCGTCTCTAAATTTTATGGCGTCACGTGACGCCATTTGGTTAACACATAACAGCTGTAGCGGAGGAATGGATCCAATACCGAGTGCGTCCAAAGCGTAACCACCTCGCAGATGAAGTCCCTTATATTAGAACAATATAAAGGTGTTGGGAAATGTATATAAATTGTATAATTTGACTGCTAAAATCTATATAAGCAAGGTATACCGCAGACCTAATCGATAGAATAGAAGTGGCTCTAGAAGAGAGTCCCGCCTCTCCCAAAAGGCCTTGGAATCTGAGATTATAGGAAAAACGTACCCCAAGATCCGTTGCTGCCAATCCAATTTTTAGGCCTTGTAGTGCTCGCGTTAGGAAAACCATGTGCGTGTATTTAAACAAATGTTTTATTCAAATTGCATATTCCTAATTTTATTTATTTATTTTATATTAATATTATTCTGTTTTTTTTTGTTTTTTTTTTTTATTGAAAATAACAAGACTTAACCTAGGGTTTAGATTAAAATGTCTATGTAGTTAAATCAATGGAAATAATCCGCCCACTACTGTTGAACGGCTGAACCGCGCTTAGACTATCAAACGTACTGCCCTCAGTAGTTTGGTTTTCTGTGCTTTTTTCGGCGTTAGCTGAATGAGCATACCAGTCTGTTAGTGACACCAACTTTTTAGAATAATTACAGTTTTCCTGATTGTATTCCTTTCGGTGTCCTTGTGTGTCGGGGAAGGTGTTTGACGAACCTATTGAACTAACCAATGAATGATTGGCCATGGAGTCAACCGTGCAACGACTGAATACAGAGTTTGCCTTATAGTTTGAAAATATATATAACGATTGCTGCAGGGGCTTTACAGAACTATCCTCCAGCGATTCTGGCCCAGCGGGATGTTTGGTCGAGTCTAGCGTTCGCCTACTGGATTTTCGGTTATGCGTAATTTTTGTTATGGTAAGTGCATCGGAAGCCATCACTTTAGTCGTGCTCATTGGTTGGTCTTCTTCGTCCGAAGAGCATAGGTCAATTGTATCGACAACGACCTCACTGGAAGGCGAAATCCTCCAATGCGAATTGAGCGAATTGTGACGCGTTAGTCTTATATTCAGTTTTGTGTTTGAGATTGGATTTGAATCTTCCATCATATGATCAGATATCTTTTTCAATCTGACCGAAATTGGACGGCATTGCTTAATAAGCGGCGAGTTC
This sequence comes from Drosophila ironensis, assembly GCA_021223825.1. Classification (NCBI taxonomy): domain Eukaryota; kingdom Metazoa; phylum Arthropoda; class Insecta; order Diptera; family Drosophilidae; genus Drosophila; species Drosophila ironensis. The sequence continues at coordinate 1,001,307 of JAJJHQ010006256.1, forward strand.
AAAAACAAAAAGTTCTCCGTTGTATCTCTGCGTTTCACAAATTGTCGGCGCGGAAATGAATATATGTGAAAATTGTGTTCATGTGATTTCTTAAATGTGCAATGCACGGTGGTGTTGGATTTTTTCTCAAAAATCTTCTGTTTGTTACTTGATTTAGTTATAAGTGGCGTGTAACAGAAGCGGTCCAAGCGTTCCTGCCTTTCCGACACATATTCCATAGATATAGTTTGTTTCGTAGACTTTAATAATTGCTGTCCAGCAGGAGATGATATTGGGATAAACGAACACCTGTTAAATGAATGCACATTCCGGTTTCTGCGCGACGGTAGTCGCCGATTTCTGCTCGACGTTTCCGCTGACGTTTCTTCACTAAATGAATATGTTTTCTGCTTTTCATGTGATATACTAGGGTCCGTGAACTTCGATAGCAGGCTAAAGTTAAGCAGAAAGGCGTTCCGCAGTTCATCATTGTCCTCATTTTTCCCCTCGCATTTGCTATCTGGTTCTGGGGAATCACAGAGTATAACATCGTCTTCCATGCAGCAAATATTCTCGTGCTCCTGGATGGCTTCCTTTGAATAGAGTTCGGCATCACAATTGTCGCAAAGATAAATGTCGAAGGGGGGAGGCTCAACCATCATGTGTTGTAGGTTCTCGTTCATTGCGTTGTTGTTCTTCTGCATTAACAAGCACTTTCTACTTTTCTGTTGTCTATCATATGACTAAAATAAAAGGGTAACTTGTAAAAATTACAGAACAGGACGGGCTGTTGTGGAGGGCTTACCATGTTCTCATTTCGAAATGTGACCAACAATTTGTTGTTTCTTCTATCGTACAGTGATGTTGTGGAGTTGTAATTGTTGATGAATCTCAAACTGGCATGCTCGTACGCAGCCAAGTCATTGCAAAACCTTAGCAGAAACAAGCTTTTGTGAAACTGATAGCAAATGACCACAATTTCCTTCATTTTCTCCATCCAGTTCTACAAAAAAATAAAAGGAATATGGATAACAATAACATTTCGTTTCGCAGGCTCTCCATAATTTTGTTTAGCTTATACAAATAAACATTATGCTTACCCCAGCAAAGGCCTTCGGCTTCTTGAGTGGAATTTCGAAGGGAGCGTTTTCGGGCCACCATTCCGGCTCGCTGCAATCGACCTTCTTTGGCAAGTTGATATGCCCTAGGGAGCACTGCACCATGAACGGGATAAAGTTCTCCAACTGCACCTCCGTTATTTTTTCCAGCGACGTCGGATATCCGTTGGCAAACAAAAGCGGTAAATTGGATATCATGTTGTGCTGAGCTTTATCTTTTTCATCCATGGTCACTGAAATTGAAAGGGTGTGGGTGTTATGAACACAAATCGGTGAAATCAATTGGGTTATATTCGATTTATACACTAAGATGTCTTGGTTGGATTTATCGTAACCTCGAGAGGTTTCCACATTTGGCCCCGAGCTTATCGCTTTGGTATTTTACAATGCAAATAGCCCTCGAATCTAAAAATACATACATCAGACGGCGCCTGATTGTAATCGACGCCTGATTGTAATTTTTTTTCCATAGGTTCAAGGTCCTTCCTATGTTACCACCGTACATTACACGGATGTGAATCGAGACGGCGCTGAGCCAGTATGTTACCTAACTGCGCTGGTCCTACTTTTTTCGCAACAGCTGTTCAGTCATGTCAAGACATGTCTTCTCTTCGCTGTTTGCTCTTTGAGTGCTTCACGCATGATATGCCAAACCAATGCGTAGTATAGTGTATAGGGGATTTCCCATTCTTTTTCCGATCTTGCGAAGACTTAGCATAACCCAAAGGGGTTTCACGCATTGCAGGATCAGTAACAAATCGCAGGTTACCTGGCTGATCTGGGGGCTTTACGTTAAAACATCCAGTAACTACCTGAAGAGCGAGGCTTCAAAGGAGCGCGAGGAAAGTTTCTTCTCTCTCTGAAATGCAAGGCTTCAAAGTCGATTAACGGAGAGAGGGAAGTTTCTTCTCTCTCTTTGGTGACCTCGTTGGCGTATCAAGTCGCGCCAAGCGTTGCCACCTTTTTTTCTTACAAAAAATTAAGCTGGTTACGGTTACGCCTCTCACCGCAAACCGAATATAGCAATAAAAGGGAGCAATTTTTCGGGGGATTGGCATATGTGCGCAATGAAATTGGTAGCAGGGAAACTACAAAACCACGACAGACTTTTACACTTTTTTTTTTGGTTTTTTTTTTATCATGTGCGTATATACGCACACACACACACACACACACACGGGGGCGCGAACATGTGTGTGTCGCTGAGGGAAGGGGAACTAGAATATTTTGCAAATGCAATTTTTTAATGCCTGGCTACCATTTCACAGATACAGATACAGGCACACAAGCACGCATAGAAAAGACCCATACACGAGCACTTATGGTTAATGTACACACATACACATACGAGCACTGGTTAATGGTCATATGTTTTCAGTGTTATGTGCGCCTGTATATGTAAATATCACATCTGATTTGGGTGAGTGTATTAATACACTCGACGAAAAGATGTCCTTCAAGTGGCGAAGGAGGGACTAGAAATACTCTAGAGAGCCCACCTGCGAGAGAGTAATTAATGTTGGGTCACCGAATTCATCGTACAGGACATTTTGGCTGAGTATGCTCAGGAATGCTTAGGGGCCACTGCCTATATGTACACATAAAATAAATCGTAAAATCAACAGAAACACTCCCACCCAGGGGTCTCTTTGGATAGTGTTTCGGATACGCACCAAAAATTCGCTTTGATCGAGGGAACGCAACACAGGGAGAGCCACAATCACAAAACTGATAACATTGCTAATATACAAAACACTTTCTTCTTTAAAAAATTATTTGTTGTAGCTGGTATCGAATAGTCGTAGGAAGAACTGGCTGACAACTGAGTGCGATTGTGTGGAATGAGGCTCATTCATGAAAATGGAACGCGGAAACGGAACATTAAAAATGTGGTTTCAATCCAACCTTTTCGAAATTTTAAATGCAAATGTTTTAAAATTTCATAAACTAATCACTTAAAAGATATAACAGGAATTATACAAAATTTACCAAGAGGTTATTGGTGAAATCTATATCATATATGTAAATAGGTGTGGGATTATATAATCCCAAAATGATCGAAATTTTAAGAGCAGGAGTCAATAATATGCTAAAGCCGTAAACAATATCCCTTGCATGCATTTTCACATAAATAAACAACATTTGATATTGGCAATAAGGCATTCATTTGGTTTTTAACGCGAAAATACCCCAAACATTGGTGTTTGGTATTTGTTGCATACATCGGCATCTGTTGCTCATCGTTCGTTCCACAACAGCGGAATTTGGAACATCGATAGGCATACATCGATACACCTGCGAATCCTGTAAGCAGGCCTTTCGTATATTAGCACATTGTGCAACGTGTGTTTAAGCGACCAGAAATACAAAGCAAAATGAAGGTTGAGGCTTCCGATAAATTCTGGACCGACAAGAGCCGCTATGACTTGGCCGAAAAGCGCTTTTATGAGGGCACCCCCAAGGTAAATATGCCACAAATCAGTCTCAGATATCGAACGACTTGGGGTCCCACATTTCACGTGGCGTGTAAATGCACCGGGAAAGTTTTGCGTATTTGTTAATATTTGTTGGTGCAACAAAGAAAGTTGAACCGCTGCCAGCTTGTCCGTACAATGTACATGTGTCCCATGGGCCCAAGTGCCACCCACTGCCCTCTGAAATCGTTTAAATTCATTTGATTGCCGGCATTTGCACTCAGAAATTTGCCAATTTGTGTGTAACAGGTGAACGAACAGCTTTACATGCCTTTGCTTGCACTCTATACTCGAACCTTGCATATATCTACATATATTCATTAAAACACGAGTAGTTTGTGCAACGTTTGTATATGAGTAAATAGCCAGAGACGAGGGAATCTTGTGGTTAAAATAGGCCACGGGAATGTCTCTTTTTTTAAGTAATTTCTTTGAGATAATTGTCTGCACTTTGCCTCCCTTATTTTAAGACACCAATCATCTAAATGGCATCTATAGGGTCACAAAAGTTATCCCCAGGGCTGTCTTGTTCGAAGAATGTTTATTTATCAATAAATAGTCTTATTTTAAGTCAATTCTTTAAGATTATTGCCTAAAAAGTCGAGAAATCTAAAGAAGATTATAATCTCATCTCGTGTGTAATGTTTCCTAGCTTATCTTGAGCTCCCAATCATGTAAATAGCATCTATAAAGCCTCAAAAGTAATCCCCAGTGTTGTCTTGTATATTTGCAAGGTAACCGATCTAAGAATTTGTATATTATACATGATTATATATAAAGAAGCCAAGGAATCTTTAGATTCTAATAGTCCTTAGGAATGTGTATTTCTGGATGCTTATTTTACGTAAAAACTTTGAGATAATTGTTAAAAATGCGTGAAGCAAAAGAAGATTATAATCTCCCCTCGTTTGTAATTTTTCCTTCCCTATCTTGAGCTCCCAATCATTTAAATGCCATATATAAGGTCACAAAAGTTCTCTGTCTAGTATATTTTCAAATTATCTGATCGCAGAATGCTTCTAAATTAGTAAATAGTCCTTTTGGATGCCTATTTAAAGTCAATTCTTTGAGATAATTTTATAAAAAGGCGTGAAACCAGTGGAACATTATAATATCATCTCGTCTGCAATGTTTTCTCGCTTATCTTGAGCTCCCAAACATCTAAATGTCATCTATAAGACCCCAAAAGTAATCTGTCTTGTAGATTTTGAAGGTAACTGATCAAAGAATGTCTATATATGAGTATATAGTATTTTTGGATGCTTATTTAAAGTCAATTCTTTGAGATAAAAGCCTAAAAAGGCTTGAAACCTCGCCTATCTTAAGCTCCCAATCATGTAAATGACATCTAAAAGTTCACTAAAGTAGTCCCCAGGGCGGTGTCTTGTATATTTTGATGGTAACCGATCGAAGAATGTTTATATTATATTATATATATGGCAAAAAGCGAAGGCATCTTTAGAATCAAATAGTCGAATACGAATATATTTTTGGATGCTTATTTTACGTAAAATCTTTGAGATAATTGCCTTAAAAGGCGTGATACAAATGAAGATTACAAACTCACCTCTCTGTGCCTTTTCCTCCCCTATCTTGAACTCCCAATCATCCAAATTCCATCTATGAGGTCACTAAAGTTCTCTGTCTAGTATATTTTGAAGGTAACTGATCGCAGAATGCTTTTAAAAGAGTAAATATTCCTTTTGGATGCAAATTTTAAGTAAATTCTTTGAGAATTTTATTAACAGGGCGTGAAACCAGAGGAAGATTATAATCTTATCTCTTCTCTCAATCATCTAAATACCATCTTGAAGGCCTTAAAAGTAATTCCCAGTGTTGTCTTGTATATCTGGAGGGTAACCGATCGAAGAATGTTTTAACATATAAGTAAATAGTTTTTTTGGTGCTCATTTTGGGCAAATTCTTTCAGAAATAGTCTTAAAAAAAAAACCGTGAAACCGGAAGAACACAATCTCCTGTCCCATTTTGAGCTCCCAATCATGTAAACGTTATCTATAAGGCACCAAAGTAATCCCCAGTGCTGTCTTGTATATTTTGAAGGTAACTGATCGAAGCCACTGCAGCCCTTTAGTAAACGAAATTGCAAAGGCTAGGGAACACATTCAGAACTCACTGGAGAAGGTAACTATTGTGTCATATATGAACTTATTACTTTTTGTTATCCGGCACTTTCGTATGATTTTGACTGTCTAAAGAAATTTGCACGTATACCTAGGCTTTTGCTTTTTCCAAACCTCCAAACTAAGGCAATCCATAGATTACTGCGAGTTCGGTTATACTAACGAAACGCTTTCAATTGCAGATCGACGGAGTCACTTTGGACGATGGCGCCAACTCGCAGCTCGCCCTCCGAGTGGCCCAGCTGGAGAGCGCAAACAAGGAGCTTAAACAGCTCTTCGACACCATTGTCAAGCGCCTGGACTTAGTGGACTCCCAGCTGAAGCTGACCAACGGAGGGGCCCAGAAGCCCGCGGCCGCTGAGCCCGCCAAGCCCGCCAAGAAGGAGGCTGAGGAGGACGACGACGACGTGGATCTATTTGGGTCGGACAGCGAGGACGAGGGCGAGGAGGCTGCCCGCATTCGTGAGGAGCGCCTGGCTGCGTACAACGCCAAGAAGTCGAAGAAGCCAGCCCTGATCGCCAAGTCGAACATCATTCTCGATGTGAAGCCCTGGGACGATGAGACCGACCTCAAGGTCATGGAGGCCGAAATCCGCAAGATCACCCTCGACGGCCTCCTGTGGGGCGCCTCCAAGTTCGTGGCCGTCGCCTACGGCATCCAAAAGCTGAGCATCTCGTGCGTTGTGGAGGACGACAAGGTCTCCATCGACTGGCTGACCGAGGAGATTGAGAAACTGGAAGACTTTGTACAGAGCGTTGATATTGCCGCATTCAACAAAATCTAAACATCTAAAAATCGAAAACGATATGTATTTTGCTTAGCAGATTCGGATTTACCTCGATACGAATGTTTTTGGGTGTCATTTAAATAAATATTTTGATAATACATCTGTCTGTCGGTTTAATTGGCTCTTAGAATTAATTACAAAGGAAATAATAATAATATTTCGGTTGACAGCTAAACATAAAGACATTCACGTTTGTGAACTGAGGACTAGCTTTCGTAGGGACCTATAAATTAAGCGTAGTTATTACGTAAAATTAGCGTCTAAAGCATGATTTCGGACTCCACTTTCGAGGAGGTTTTGCGGGAAACCTCGAAACTGCCCGGAGAAGATCTGAGAGCGGTCATCGCAGTGCTCGTAGGCGCATAGGACTTGTTCACACCGGCCCGGTTCCTGTTCGACGTAATGTTGACCTCCGACTGATAACCTGCGCAAAAAATATAGCAAAACATTTAATAATAGGTATTGCAAAGGTTTGCTGGACTACCCACCCAGTTTGACCAGCACTTCCGTCCAAATTCTGCGCTTGAATACGAATATAAAGAAGACGAAGATCCCGAGGAGCACATTGAACGAATCGCTGATCGACCAGAAAAATGTTTTTTTGTGATCGTAGAACAAAATGCTCACGATTTCCAGGAGCCACGTAATGCCCATTACAAAGCACAATTTTGTGTTCATAACAAACCGGGTTTTGTCTTGGAAGAATCGTCTTTTCAACACGGGCTTATCACTGTTTAGGCTTTGCATTTTGTAGATTTCGTTCTTCACTTTGTTGCAGTACTTCAGAGTGAGCACAAACAGGACGAGATTAAAGATGAGAAGGAATCCAACAGGGCCCGAGAAGAACACCAAGCTGGCTGATCCAAAGGAATCATCTGCAAGTAATTAAACAACCAACAGTGAATACTCTTTTCCTCAATTGTCTTGACGAGCTTACAAGTAAACCAGCAGCGACCGTGCCCAAAATTTGGCCGCACAACGTCCGGCAAGATGTTGGATTTTGTAAACGATACTGTGATCACGGTCAACAACGTCGGAAGGCCCCATCCATAGCAGGAGTACCAAATAAATTGCCTTCTCTGATCTCGTTTTTCACAGCTTTTAATTTTTGTTGACCTATTAAAAACACATAATTTAGAAAAACCTAGTCGAGTGTTGGTTGTGGGCATTTTTTACCCGAAGGTTTTCCAAATGTCAAATGAAGTTATATTCATCCACGAAAAGGCAGCCATTAGACAAAAGTACACAAAAAAGCCTGTGAACAATATGAAATGGTCAAGAAAAATCATAAAAGGCCATAATTGAAATGTTTATCAGTCAGAAATTTATAAATATTTTCTTAGCACATCCTGGGGGTTGAATTGTTTGGGAAGGGAGGAGGCATATCCATTAATCAGCATTATAAGGCACACGCTCACCCATTAATTTTCAAATTGATAGAGTCTGCCTTTTATATAAATATGTATCTATATATTAAACTCATCGGCAATTGATTGTTTACTTAAAAGCCTTAATTATTTGATGAATCGGCAATATGCTGGACGGACTAATATTGTGGTCTGTTCTGGAGTAAGAGAACTTGGCTAATCGTTGACACATTTGTAAGGTAATATAAAACGTGTTTACACAGCTAAAAGGAACCCTAGGCTGGGCGATATCTCATGGGAGGAACAATAAAAATGAACACTCACAATGGTGTAATAGCGTTATGTGTCACCCCTCAACGGGACACTTTCGCTAATTGCATGAAAACTTGAATTGTTGGCCGATAAAACATCCAGAGTCTCTTACCAGAAAGGAAGCAGACGTCATCGTTGGAGGTTGGCTTTAGTTGACCCAATGCAATGCCCAAGTAGGCGGCAAATAAGCTGCTCACCAGGCAAATTAGGATTTTGCCAGGGAGATTTCGCAACTTTGCAATAGATATGTAAACAATTAGGGTCAAGGCATAAAAGCCGCAAGAGATTAGAAGGCCAATGGGATACATCTTGAAGCGGATGCGGTCACTGCCCACCACCTTGGTGTCAAAACACAAAAACGTGTACAGCTGCTCTGAAAGGAACGAGGCACGGAATTAATAAATATAAATGTTACCTAAGAGGAAATTTTACCTTTTCATTGGATCTGACCCTCTCCAGGCAGTATTGCGCATTCGTATACATTTTTCGGGTGTTCTGGATAATAAGATCTCCATTAATTGGGCTGATGGTGTGTGAATCGTCGGGAAAATTGTCCGGATCCAAGCGAAACTTTTGACAATGCTGGCCATGAAGAATTCCAAACTCTGAAAGCCAAAATCGCCTTGGTGTTAATGATATTGACCGGGAGTTATGTACATATAGTATGTGAAATTCCCTTGTCCGACCTAACCCACTAAACTGTTGTGGTAACATTTAGCGCATGATTTGAACGATAAGAAGCCAGAACAAAGATAATTATAATTATGAAAATGACTAATCAAAAAGTGACGAAGCCTAGTTGTGAGAGTCACATAGGTGCTTGTTTTCCTCCAGATATGGTTGCAATTGATACTTCATTCAGAAACTTGTTGTGAGTGTGCGGCAAACGATCGGCGTCTAAATATAATAATTGTTGAACAGGTGATCAACCAAATGAAAGCAATCAAGCGCACTTGTTTTGTTCGGGTTCCCAAATTATTTGGAATCTTTTATGGCCAACGCCGGACCTAATTCGTATTAATGGCGTATATAAACACATTGATTCTTCTGGGGTTTATTTTAGCCCACTTACCGGGCGGTTTTGAAAAGTTTGCATTAATGTTTAGGTTTTGAAATCCCTGGAACTGGGTATCCGCCTCGTCCCGCTTGCAGTAGGTACTGTGATTGGCCTTGGCATAGATTTCGCCCTCTCCACAGCATCGTCGAATGCAGGGCAGGGATCGGCAGATCGAGGTTGCCTGGCAGGATTGCACCAGATACGTTTGATCGGAGATGTTTTTGGGCCCCTTCGCGAAGTCGTGGTCGTAGATGGCATCGATGCAGAACTTGGACCTGTGCAGCAGGTTGGACCCGTCCCTCCAAACCAGAGCATCCTGATGCAGATGCACCAACTGAGAGGATACTTTGGACTCGACCAGAGCGTGATTGTCGGAACATTGCAGCGGGTTATCAGAGAAAAGCATGGGGCTATTGATGATGGGAGAGTAAACAACAAAGTCTGTTTCGCCAATTATGCATGTATTATTTTGGGAAACATAAACAGAACCCAGTGGGCAGCACTTGTTTACAATTCCGACACTTTGAGACGGCACATTCTTTTCGAATTCACAAGATAAACTGAAGAGCTGTTTGTTCTTCAGGAGCCCCACACACGAGTTATTTCGTAAATCGAAAAAACTTTCACTTGGCTCACTGCTGGTATTGAAAACTCTCAGATTTTTACACTTGGGCAGTGGGAATCTTGAATCGTTTCCACGTGGAGTCCACACCTCGAGTCCCAGGCCCTCCACGGCCATAATTTCCCCCAGCACTTCCGTCACTTCCGGAAATTCTTTGAGATTACTTTCGGAAGGCGCGCATTGAAAAGTTTCCAACTTGTCCGCATAGTATTTGAAGAGTATGGAATTGGGAGTGCAGCAAATTTGAACGGCGCGCACATTCAAAATTACACTTAAAACTAGGAAAATTAGTGTTAGTCCGATGCACATTGTTTACGTCTTGTTGTTTATTTGCAATGACCAATTTGAAAGCTTTTGAAATGCTGGTATCTTTCTTTAGAACGGACTTTTCATATCTTATCATCGATTCGTTATCTCGGGCAATATAAACTTCGAACCGTTGCAGTTGGCTGATTTACCGAACTGAGGGCTTCGCGATTTCTTCGCGAGCAAATGCGAATGTTTCTAGGTAAACATTCCGTCTTCGCACACACGATTCGGTATATAATAAATACAACCATACGATTATGAATTCGTGCGCATGTTTGGCCGTATATACGAATAAGTTATGCCCCATGGAGTGTTTACCACTTACCATGCTGAGTCGGAGGCGTTTATACATTTAAACCGCCAAAATGAAGCTATAAGAGGGTCTGTACATACGTACATACCTATTTATTTCAACAAATTCCCATTAATTACTTTGTACACTAGATCTTAAGACAATCATGTCTGCCTTGCTCTCCTTGTGATTAAATTGATGAGGCAATACAACTTTTATTTAATCAATTTCATTACCTGATATACTATGTGGGTATGTATGAATGTATGTTTGTTGGTCAAGTTTTAATTAATCCTTAATATTCTTGAGATAAAGTAACCGCCTTGATAAAGTAACTGCCTTGGGTTATCTACGCCGGAGGCCAATATCTTATTAATAAATACATATGAATTTAAGATTAAGGTATTTACAATTCGTACTGAGAAGTAACCGTTCCCATACGGAAGTACTAATAATAAAAGAAAACAAAATTTAATGACTTACCACATTCAGCTGGATGTGGAATAAACAAAACAAATGACATTTGTTCCATTTATACATATGTATAATTTATATAAGAAAAAAAAGTTAAAACAAAATTATATTTATACCCTTAATATATACATTTTGTTTTAATATTTGAAATTAATAATCATCTTAATTAAATGATAATAAATGATTAATTAAATGATTACATATACAACAAAATTACAATTTAGTTTTTTTTTGCAAATGTGTTTAAAACAATTTATTTTAATTTTGCAATAAATATATTTTTAGATTTTACAAATTATTTTAAACTTTTTTCTGGTGGCTAATAAACACACAACAATCTTGCATGTTTCTCATTTCTGTTAAAATGGGAAACCTATATACAATTTTTTAAATATCTCTTTATTTTTAATTTCAATTATAACAAGTTTCTATGCTGTTTTTTAACATCTATTAAAGGAATTAAAATTACATTTAAAACTTTATTTAATTATATTATAAAATCACAAATCAATGATCAGCTGTTTACATGTGGTATTTTAACTTTCCATTTTAATTTGTTGTCCCCATTTGTTATGTTCGGGTAAAAATTTCCAAGCTCCATACCTCACTAAAAACTCATTTTTTTAATGTAGATTTGCATAATATTTTTTATTTATACATATATTAGTAATAATGTATAGGCGGAACGAAGCGAAAAACAGTGTTCCATTTCCACATTCCCAGTTTGAGGAAAATCTCGTAAAACCTTAGAGACTGTCGGCGTCGCAGTAAAATTTGTCCGAGTGGTGCGTTATTGGTGATATTGACAGCATGTTGTAAGGCGACTTGATTATTTTGTAGCTCAAATGCAATTTTTTATCGAAACGCAAAGTTGAATACGTGAGCAATATAAATAAAACGGTGAAAGCATTAAAGTGTTTGAAATAATCGGCTAAACTTGAGAGAGTAGAACATATACAATACAATATATTTTTTAAACGAAAGTAAATTGAAGAATAACTGCGAATTATGATGACGGAAAAGCTATCTTCTGGGCACACTAATCTAACAAGCAAAGGGTTTGTAAATTTTTTTATTTATCCTAATTGTTAATCCCTCGTTTTTTATGCCTAAAAAACGCTCGAAATCGGGCAGCCAGGCTGTCAAATTTGCGACTCACAAAGTTGCCTCTGCCTCGCCCCGCCGGGGCTTGTTAAATATTCTCAAATATCCCCAAAAAGACAGCTCTCTTTGTTGCCCAAACAGGTTTTAATTAATTAAAAACCCCATTTATGTTGCTATTTAATGTTAAATCGAAGTGAAAAGCCAAAATAGCGGCTTATTAAATAACAAAATGGAGTAAAATGGATGAACATATGTACATACGCACATACATGCTGGCTTAACTGTAAGTATGTACATACATACATGGATGCCGCTGTGTGTATGTACGTATGTATGTACATACGTTCATGGGGACATAACGCGTGGACGCTTCATAGCAAAAAGAATATATTGCACATACATATAGGAAAAATATGGTTAATAAACAAAGGGCAATGACTTGATAAATAATTCGGGAATCGAATTTGCGATAACAACAAATACTTTTTACCGGTTACTAAAATTTGTTGTATTTTTTATTATTACTAAAAACGGTTAACCGGTTGAATACCTTTTACCGGTTGCTAAAATTTGTTATTATATTTTTTTTTTTTTATTATTATTTTCTATGTAGGATAAAGCATGTTGAATAATTCCTAAAAATAATTTGAGGATACAAAACCCGTTTGTTTGTAACCACTTAGAGGTATTTAAAAATTATTTTTTACCGGTTGCTC